>JAJJWX010003101.1:1800000-2170930 GCA_023529315.1 Papaver bracteatum
TGCAACTACATAATTGGCGCTAGAAACAGGGATTTGAAGAATTCCTGTACCAGAAAAATGACAGGAAGAAGAAACACATCAGAACCATTAACTGAAGTAAGAAGAAGTGTAAGACTCGCAGGAGGAGAAGTAAATATAATAGGAGAACCTAGTAGGAGAAGGATTAATCGAAGAAATCAAGCTCAACAAATAATAAATCATGATCGAGCGAGTATACACACTTGGAGAACTGATACACCAGGAGAAGAAGATAGAGAACCACAAATCAGAGAAAATGGGAGGTTGATGGGAGGAACAATTCTTGAAAGAGAAAGGGAGATGTTAGAAACATTGAGACAAGGAATCCAAGAAGAACGAATGATCGAAGCTGAAGAACGTGCCAATTTAACAAGACAAAATCAAGAATTGAGGATGGAAAATGAGATGCTACAAAGAAGGAAATCTCAAAGTGTTGCAAGATCAAATGTTATAACAGAAAGAGAAGGACAAAATTCACCGATAATCAATGATGAAAATAATATGCAAGAACAAGCGCAGAATCAAGGTGAAAGAAATCAAGAGAATCGTTTCATTTTAATACCAAACCACGAACAAAACATGGAGAATTTACGAACAAGGCCAAATCCTAGAGAAAACAATTAGAATCGAGAGGAAGAACAACAACTTATGGAAGAAACTGAGAGACAACAAGCAGTACATCAAAACAATCACGAGAATGGAGTAAGAAGATATGAAGAGGCTCGTAACAAACAAAATGTTGAGTATGAAAGAATTAAGAGAAGAATTGTAAACCAACAAACAGAAGTAGAGAGGAATGAACCAAACTCTCGAATCAGAGTACAAACATATCAAGAAGAAGTAAATCACAGAAGGAGGAGAAATGAAGAAGAAGAAATTCCTGATATTCGCATGAGAAGAATGAGAAGAATAGAAAGGGAAGAACAAGAATTCCAAGATACTCTGGAGACTGAACAATTATGATAATTTAGAAAGAAGATATTTTCAAAATTATGCAAATGAAAACATTAATGAAGAATATGATAGAATGCGAAGGATCGCAATGGAGGAAGCGTAGAAGAAGAGAAGCTGCATTAAAAAGACCAATGGATGAGAATTCTGAGGCAAATGCACGGATCTTTCGAGAATTAGAGGAAATGAGAGGGATGATAAACAATAGAAGAGGAGGAGATAGAAGGCAATTAGATGAAGCAATAGAAGAAGCTGCGAGGACTCCATTTGCTAGATAAGTACAATTGGGAGGAATTCCACCAAAATGCAATTTGCCCACACTTACCAGTATCTTTGATGGGACTTCATGTGCTATTCAGCACATTAAAGCATACATAAGATGCATGTTACAATGGGAGAATCATGATGCTGTGTTATGCAAATAATTCGCATTGAGTTTAACAGAGTTTAACAGGGGAAGCTTTAAAGTGGTTCGAAGGACTCCCTAAGAACACTATTACGTCATTCAGTCATTTGCAAGCAACTTTCCTTGGAGCATATATCACAAATCACTCTTCACGGCTTGGTATTGAAGATGTATTTGGTTTAAAACAAAGAGTGGGTGAAAGTTTGAAGCATTTGGTAAGACGATGGAAGACTATGTGCAGTGATATGGCAGGGCGTGTGGATGAGAGATACTTGATTCTGTCCTTCATAAATGCGATATTCGCAACTGAACAATTATATGTTCAAATCTTCAGAAGAAAGAATTCCATAATGATGACAGAGTTACGAGAATTGCAAGAAGAATACATTACACTATAGGAAAAGCAAAACAGTATGGAGTCATATCCAGTAGAAAACACTAGCAATCAAGAGGGAGGAGCAAATTTACTTCCCAAAATAATCAATGTAGTAGCAGGTACTTCGCAAATATCCTCACAAACTTCTTCGCAAATTTCAGAAGAGAAGAAAATCAATGATAGCCAGCCAAAAATGGTAGCAATGGGTAGTAGAGATCAAGAAGAGTATGATAGAGAGAGGAATTTCTATAATCGAATAGGAAATAACCAAATTCCAAGATTTGATCAACAACAAGAAAATTATGGGGGACAAAGGCAAAATTATTTTGGACAAGGGAACCAAAGACAAAATTATAACAACGGTCAAGGAGGTCAAAGAATGGTAAGGGAAGAGATAAAGTTGCCACCTTTGAATACAAGTGTAGAAAAGATATGGAAAGCAATTATCCTGGTAGAGCATATACCAACTCCATGGAACATGGGAAGGAACCACCAATGGGTCCAAGAAGTCATGAATTTTGTTCATACCATCACTTTCATGGACATTATACAAATAATTGACATAATATCAAGAGGATAATCTTGCTAATGATTGATCAAGGAAAACTAAATCAATTTTTACTTAAGCAGACACAGTCGCAACAATTACCACAGGCTCCAGCCATAACTCGCAGGGAGAACACAACAAAAGAAAAGGGAGAAGAAATCCTACATATAGAAGTGGGATCAAAAGCAAGGAATGTTTTCTGTAATTCCATTGTTCATTCATATAAAACCATAGAAGATTTTCATGATAATGTGTTAAGCAGGGTATATGCGAGGGATGGTGAAGGAAAGGAAGTAATGAACATCGCAAAAATTTCACGACTTGAAGATTGGCAGAAACGTGAAATTTCTTTTGAAGCCACTGAAATTCCAGAAGGTTGTGAAGCACATGATAATCCATTGGTAGTAAGATTAGCAATCTACATGAATATGGAGGAAAACGAAGATGATATGGAGGAAGAACCAATTGGTCTTAATAGGATTTTGATTGATACGGGAAGTTCTGTCAATATCCTCTTCTATTATGCTTACAAAACTATGGGGGGAAAAGATGCAGATTTAATACCTTCTACTTACAGAATTTATGGTTTTAATGGAACTGCTAACAATCCCAAAGGAGAAGTGAGCATGCGAATTCCATTAAGTGGAATGCGAACTGAAATTCTGTTCTGCGTTGTTGATGTCGAATCACCATATAATGCTTTGATAGGAAGACCATGGCTTCATGGAATTCTAGGCGTAGCTTCCACTCTACATCAGTGCATAAAGTTTCCTCATATAAAGGGTATTGGAATTATCAAAGGTGATTGGGCTGAGGGAAAAAAATGTTACGATACAGAAGTAGAAGTTTGTGAAGGAAAAACTGCTGAGAAGGAAAATTGGAGAAAAAGAGCAAAGGCTGTGAAAAGAAGTGAAAATTTAATGGCGGAGGATTAAGGAAAAAGAGAATAAAATTACGATGATAATCATACAAGAAATTTACGATAATAATAGGGGGTTGTGATTTGCGAAGAAAGAAGAAGGAAAATAATAAAACAAGAAGGTAATCAGTATGTTTGCTCGTGGAAAGGAGGTATGTTGCAAAACAAAATTTTTTATTTCGTGATAAATTTTACGAATATTGTTTGCTCGCAGGAAATTGGGAAAATTTACAAATTTCAAAATTTATATTGATTAAACTTTCATTAATTTGCGAATAAAAGACCGCAATCTGTGATCAGCCTCCAAAAAAGAAAGAGAGCCGCAGAAAATTTTATACAGGCAAACCTTTGTGGCGTACACCCTAGTTCGCGAAGCTATATTTCGTAAGAGGCAAAGTCCTAAAGTACGTCATTTAAGGGGGTACCTATAAACATGGCTAAGGGTAACCGGAACACCACCAAGGACCCTTAGTACATGGTAAAAATTTAGGGGTACAACCCAATAATGGGGTACCTATCCGGGTTAGACACCTTGGATTCTCACCTAATCTAGCGACATTACGCAATATAAAATGCGGTGTAAGAGGATTTAGGTTGGGCGACTAAGGCATACTGTCTTTCCCAAGAAGTGCAGAAAACGATCAAGGCGCCGGGTACACGGTTGAGTCAAGAGTGCCGGGTGAGGTTGAACCACATCTGCCATTTTTGACAAGTCTTGGCAAATGATGCACTTGGCCCAAAGATACCCCATAGGGTGCAACCTCGTAACTATAAGCCCTATAGGCAAAAAGGATAAGAGGTTGCGATCAAAAGCTGGTTGTTGGCGAAACGGATGGGAAGAGCTAACCTTGTATGGTCGATGTACGCTTCCTTGAAGGGGCAACCAGGGGGAAGATAAAGGGTAGCACCCTCCATTAGGGAGCTGATACGTGCTATAAGACGCAAATGTCACGAGGCTTCTTGTTTGCGAAAACATAAAGGCTTCTCATATTTGTGCAACAAATGATGTTCTGCGAGCATTCTAAAAAAAAAAAAAAAAAAGAAGGAAAGCATACAAAAAGAACTCGCAGAATGAAACAAAGAAGTTAAGATGAGATCAATGGGTTATTACATGAAAGTGTAAAAACGTCCTGCGATTTCATCGCAAGACGATAATGTCACGAGGTTGTATGTTCGCAAGAATGTACAGACTTGTCATATTATCGCAAATACAAAAATTTACTACAAAAGAGGTGGCAAAATAAGACCTTTACTTAGGAAGGCATAATAAGACCACATAAATTAATGAATTTCATTACATCAAAACCATTGAAGAAATTATACAAGAATATACATCATGAATATCTGAAAAGAAGACAACTTCGTCAATATCATTGAAGAAATTTTACAAGAATATACATCAAGAAGTTTTGAAGAGAAGACGGCTCTGTCAATATCATTGAAGAATTTTTACAAGAAGTCCTATCAAAGAAGACAACATCATTGAAGAATTTTAACGAAGACTTAACAAAAGATGCGATTTTGATAGCAATCAAATACAGATAAGTTCATATTCGTAAAATTTTACGAGAATTACATACTTCTTATACTTCTCCATATATTGAATATTTCTCCACAAATTCAATACTATTTATACTTCTTCAAGAATATATCATATTTATTATACTTCTTCAACGGATATTTAATTTTGCGAAGGTTAAGTACTTATTATACTTCTTCATACAATGAGTAATAATTCTTATACTTCTTCATATAAGGTTAAGATAGCTTCATACAATTCTTCATGAATTAAATGCTGCTAATACTTCTTCAAAGATATTTTATACTTCTTATACTTATTAAGGGTATTTCATATTTCGTATACTTCATACTTCCTATACTTCAAGGGGAGATTTATTATTTACTTCGCAACATTACACAAAAGGAAAAAGGCTTATATTGCTTATACTTCGAAGGGAGGATTTTTTATTCATAATCACAATAAGAAGAGACTTCGTAAGATAAATTGAGAAGGATATTCTAATACTTCCAGCGATAGTTGATCATTTGAAGAGCAATAATAAGGGGAAAGGGAATACTAAACTAAATCTTTAAGATATATTATTTCTCTCCACATGATCAAGTTATGCGAATAAGGGAAACAATCAATCAAATAAAGATTAATTCAAATTAAGCTTTGAAAAAGAAATTATTGGATTGATTAAAAGTGCAATCAAGAAGAAAGTGTTGTATTGAAAAGAAACAGAACAGATATACAAAAAAAGAGTGAAGTTATTTTTTCAGGCGATCTATTCCCATCAAAATGATCTTCTTCTTCAACTTCACTATCATCTTCAACTTCACTATCAGAGATTTCGGATATGGAGTATCTTCAGAATTTCTCAGAAAGGAGCGTATGGTACTTCTTGAGAGGAATTTCATTATCTTCGCAAATCTTGCGAGTCATCTTAGCTCGAAAACGCTTGACATATAAACTATGGTTATCTTTGGGAAATTAGAAGCTGAGATCTCAAATCAGAAATTTTCTTATTACGATTAGCAAGGGTAGTTTCCAGATCGTTATTCATCTTCGCATAATTTTCTGCAGCAAGGAGAGAAATTAAGGAATTAGTTAGCAAATTACGAAGGAAAAGTAATCAAAATAATTACCATCGCAAATAATTTACCTTCTAATTGCTTCTTATCATTACGAAGAGAAGAATTTTCAAGCTTTAATTGATTATTCTCCTCAAGAAGAGAAGAATTATCAATTGTGATGCTCGCAGATTGTGAATTATCTTCATGACGGGATATTAATTCTGCATTATCAATACTTAAATCCTCTACTTTCTGACGAAGATTTGAATTTTCAACCTCTAACTTCTTACAACGATTCAAAGTTTTCTTCTCAGCAATAGAATGACGTCTTTCCCAATCAGAAGCAGCTGCACAACTAACTCTTCCAACCTAAACAAGAAAAAAGAGGTTAGAAATCAATAAAATAAGGGAAATAAACAAAGAATAGAGAAGAAGCTTACCATGCTACCTAAAGCATATAATGAAGCAAGAGAGACGAATCTTGAAATGCCTTTGAGGGAGTTATTATCAATTACAGTAGGAACTTTACACGCCTTCGCAATAAGTTTGCGAGCATTCGCTGTAGGAGAATTTCCTAATCCACGAGAAGAATGGAGGAAATCCTCAGAGATGCTAACCATTGCTGAGGCAAAAGTTTCTGGGATACTGTAATCTTCATTTCCACCTTCATCAACATCATTATCATCATCTCCTTCGTCAGAAAGGGTATCGGAATTAGAACTAAAGTCCTTCTCAGGAAATTTATCATCTTCATCACCAAGATTTTCCTCAATATTCTCATTAGAAGAGATTACATTGGAATGAGACTTGGTTGAGAGTATCTTATTTGTCCTCCTCTCGTAAACAACATATTGAAGTTTCCTTTTCCCTTTGCGAAGAGCATCATCTTGACTACCAGAAGCTTGGGTAACCTTCGTAGAACGAAGAGTTTGTTGTCTTGCAGTAAACCTTTTAGAAGAAGTAGAACTCTTATTTTCACTCGCAGCAATATCAGGAAGAAGTGGAACCTGCAAATTCAAATAAGGATAAGAAACAGAGGCAACAATATATTGTTTAGAAAAATACAAGAGTGTTTCTTACCTCATTTGAAATTAAAGGGTAACAAAAAGATAAGGAGATGGAAGTACATACATTTCTAAAAACCCAAGGTTGATAATGGTGGTTACGAAGGTTCGCATGAAGTTCTACTATCCCAGAAATATAAGAACCCGATAACATTAAAGGGTACTTATACCAATCTTCATCATTAGAACGACGAGGTGTCTTATTATTTCCTGAAGCATAATCAATATCGTGCATGAGAAGATCATCTGCTGCGATATTAGCTTTATGATGAAGACGAACACCCCAACGATTATCTTCTTTCCTCGTAGGAATTAGTGTGTAATTTTTGAAGAAGCCCTCAACTGTATAATTCGCAGCAAAAATTTCCATATTTTCAAATCCAGGTTTCCTAAGATTAACTGAATACAAAGATTTCCCAAAAGCGGCACGATTTGCGAATTCAACTAAGAGGCGAATACAATCACTAGTTAATTGGTAAACGGCACAAGAAAAATTGGGGTGGGAAATAATTTCATAGAATAGAGGAATGTTAACATCATAAAGAGGAAGAGGAAGACCTGCGAGGATTTGACCTCGTGAGATTAAAATTTTCTGATCATCCCAAACATAGTTGGTAAAGAGCTTCACACAGAGAGAAGATTTATTATCATAACCTTCAATCTCAGAGAGAATGAGGTCCCTATCAGCAAGTTCCGCATTAATATGTTCAATAGTTTTCTTCTTTGGTGCCATTGAATATAAGAGGGAAAATAGAAAGGAAAAAATATAAAAGAGATTGCAGAGGCAGAAGTGGTGAAGAAGGTGAATAAGATAAGAGAATAAAAAGCAAAAACAAAGGATAATATTTATAAATAGAGATAGTTTGATGAAGATAGAAACTCATTAATACGAGTAAGCGCGAACGGTTGAAAAGAACGGTTACGAAGAAACGTGTCAAAAAGATAAGGGAAAAGTAAAAAGACGTGTTGCGAACTTGATAGGTGGTAATAACTACACTAAATTTACGAGAATAGGGATTCTCATGACATTTCTTCTTCGTAGAATTGACATGATAAGAGGCAAGATGTAGGTACTGAATATCGCAAGATAATAGTTCACGAGTATCGTAATAAATAAAGGAGGAAAGAGTTATAAAATGATACGATGATAGAAATAGCGCGGAGAAATATGTATTTTTGCGAGGATGAAATAATTTTGCGAGAATGAATTGCGATACTTCGCAATTCATATACAGCTGTATAAGTTTTACTATAAATAGGAGTTCAAATGTAAAATTCGAGAGGTTCTTTTAGTGAGTGTAAGAAATTATCTTAGGGAAGAGAATAGAAAAAGTTGTAACTATTCTAGTTCCATTTTGATAATTCCATGTAATCAATTAAGAGAATTAATAAGAAAGTTATCATTCACCATCAAGAACTTCTTGAGTTTTTACTAATTCTATTGAGGGTGTAGTTGTAGGTTATTCGGCAACTACAAGAAGTGAGTTCTAACCTTCAAAAAATGTGCTGCACGGGAGCACTTTTGATTCGAGAGATAATCTATACAATTCTGGCCTAAACCAAGAAATGGCCGTTCCAGATTTGCTTCGGTCACAGGTGAAGGAAATGAGGTTGATCTTAGGGAGGGAAGCGAAGAAAGTGTTGAGAGTGTGAAGGTGAAGGCTATTTGATGACTTGTTAACAGAAGGTTGAGCAGGCTATCAAATTTTGCAGGCAGACTCTGGGTGTTGAATATGATGGTATTAACACATGGTTTTCTGTGTTGTTGGAAATAGGGAGGAGAGCCTATTTATACAAGTCAATGAGCCTTTATCACGTCTCTCGTGGGAAAGTGGAGGAAGTGGAGTTGTGTGTTAGTGTCACACAGTTACTCGCCCACTTCTCCTATAATCGCTATCCACCCATGTTTCCCTGACACGATCTTGTGATGGCGTGTTGCACGCTGCACGCTGTAAACCGCCAGACCAATATCCCAGTTTGTATCCCCCAGTTTGTGACATGATTGATGTCTCGGGTGTTTTGGAAAACATGTAGCATGTTGTTGTAGCTTGGAAAGTCAGGCTCAGGAAGATTGCTAGCTTGGTGACCTTCGACGGTCGAGATTTTGCATCTTGAGAGGAGGGGCAACCGTTGATCGTTGCACTAGAAACCTTAATTAGCGCTCCTTACTAGAATCGTTGTAGAATTCTAGTACGAACTCGGATTTTGATGATCCGACCCTCCATTCCATACGGAAAAGAATTTCCTATCTCCTCACGCGGGAATATTTAGGTTTTAAGCTCGTTTGGGAGGAGAAAACATCCCGAAAGAAAAACCCAGGAAGGAAATTGATACTTGTGAAGTATCGTGTGTATACTATGCAGGTACTGCATTGAGTATATCCAACATGGTTTGGAAGTTGCGCATGCAAACCCTTCCTCTACCGACCACATGGTGTGGTAGAGTGGTGAATGGTGATCACCATGTTTGACACCTAACTCCCTTCCTAGGCTATTCATCCAAGCATGCGAACTTGGACGGACGAGATTGATGGAGAGATAACTGTTGGATTAGGGTTTGGAAGGCTTGCGAGCTTCCTTTTTCACCCTAACGGTTTTATGCCTTGGGAGGCGTGCAAGGGAGGACCGATTGGTCCTGCAGGCAGGCAGGACGCCAATCTACACGCCCATGTAGAGTTGAATCTCATTGGAGCGATCTGGGTCGCCCGTTCTAGCCTGTGATGACGGATGGCCGAGATTAGAAGTGGCATTACATGCCACCTTTGGGCACCCAAATCAAGACGTATAGCAACCATGGGCACCGGCCGATTGGTTCACCGTGGATGTGGGCCCACGGTGGTCACATAGGTGCCATCAGTTGGTGACGACGCCTCCAAACCTTCATGTACGGTGGTTCCATGTTGCGTGGTCGCAACTGTCGGCAAACCCTATTTTTAGGGTTTGCGGGCCTGCTTCCTTTGCGCCACCGTAACTCAACGTCTGTGACTCCCATAAAGAAGCCGTTTTCACCAGCAGGGATGTGGGTTGGTGGAGAGTATGTGCATGCTTGGTTTTTGACCATAGGCGCGATCTAAGCCATCCAAACACGCCTGCGACGACGGATGGCTTAGATTAAAAGGGATCTCGCATGCTACTTTTGGGCAAAAATTTCGAGATGGCTGGATGCAATCTTCAATGTCCGATTGATTGGATGTGTATCCGATCCCACGGTGATCACGTTGGTACTACCGGCCGGTGGTTGGGATACCAAACCGTTCTTGTATGCCGGTTGCAAGTTGCTTGGTCGCAACTTGTTTAGAAAACCCTAATTTTAGGGTTTATGGGACCGCCACTTCTCTCTAACGGTTTTGTGGTTTCTACGGCCCCCTTGGGGAAACCAATCAATCCAGGAGGAAGGTAGGCTGGCGTGAGCATGTGCATGCATGCTACTCGGTCTCGTGTGCGATCTAGGCCGTCCAACTATGCTTGTGAAGTTGGACGGTTGAGATCTATTTTTTAAGCTTGTCTTTGCAGAACAGCTTTTCATGACTAGCGTGGGTAGTATTTTTTATACTTAACGGGGCTAATATAACCTGCCATGAGAGACGCTCAACGGGGCTAGTATAACCTGCCGTGAGGCTTTACTCAATCGGGCTAGTATAACACCGAGAGTTTCATCCTGTCCGTGTATTTCGCACATGTCTCCTTATTAATGCTTGGAGATTCGTGTTGGTCTGCTGAGAGAAACACTCAGTTGTCATGTCGCACAAATAATGAGAGTGGAGAAGTACAGGAAATACAAGGCTGGCCATGCATTAATCAATAATGCTGTAAACTCACAGGGTGTATGGGATTGTTGCTACCTGCTCCAACCTGGATGAATTTCGTGTATTTAATTCACAGAATACTGAGATTGTTTCCACATGCTCCATTCTAGGTGAATTAGTAAAGTGAAGAAGTACTCATCACTTCATTAACGGCTTTATCCCTTACAGGATGTGAGTATATATTTATTTGGTTTTACAATTTTAGCCCTGAACTAAAATCCACCATCAACACCTTTAAAGAGTTTTTTTAGATTCATATTTTCACGACATAGAGGAAACAGATATTCATACAGGTAGGCAGTTGAACCCTTTTTTATATGATATCGTCAAAGAGTATAATATACTATGAGAGTTATTCATCAATAATTGGTTCTTCTTCTGAGTCACTTTCATCTGAAAGTTCATATAGTTGATCTTCTAGAAAAGTTTCCCAGTTGATATTGCTCTCAGTCAGAAGGGAAGTAATGATAGATTTCTTTGAGGTCTCAGAACTCTGAATATTATCATGAGGATCCTGTTCTGGTCCTGCGAGGTCAGAGATATCACTACTGTCCAATTGAAAAATCGGGGTCTAACAACCTCACCCAATATTTCGATTAGCAATATGTATGTACAAACTCTAATATACTTTTAAGAGAATCTACTAGACAGTCAGACTCAATCTTAATAAAAAGTATATCAATGAGTTAATATCTCTATCTCTCGATTTGATCTATACTTAAACAAATATAAATCTGTGAGTCTTTATCAAATACAAGAGATATAAACTTGGATGGTACCAAAGACCAATATCTAAGGATCAATCAATTTCCAATCAACAACCAAAGGTTGGATTTCACAATTGATCGATACAACGCACAACCTGTGATATTTCAATTATATAACAAAATATAATGAGGAATAGAAATAACACAGATACCAGAAATTTTGTTAACGAGGAAACTGCAAATGAAGAAAAACCCCGGGACCTAGTCCAGATTGAATACCACATTGTATTAAGCCGCTACAGCCACTAGCCTACTACAAACTAACTTCGGTCTGGACTGTAGTTGAAACGTAATCAATATCACACTGATTCAAGGTACAGTTGTGATCCTTACGTCTCTGATCCCAGCAGGATACTACGCACTTGATTCCCTTAGTTGATCTCACCCACAACCAAGAGTTTCTACGACCCAAAGTCGAAGACTTTAATAAACAAATCTTTATCACACCAAAAAGTCTATAGGATTGAATAAATCTCCCACAGAAATACCCAAGAGTTTTTTGTTACGTCTTTTGATAAAAATCAAGGTGAATAGGAACCAATTGATAACCCGGACTTATATTCCCAAAGAATAGCCTAGAATTATCAATCACCTCATAATAATCTAAATCATATGGTAGCGAAACTAGATATTGCGTAATCACAAACTATGAGACGAAGATGTTTGTGATTTCTTTTTATCTTTCCATATCGTAGATATAATCTCAAGTCAATTATTCAATTGAACTCGTACGATAGAAAATGGAAAGATCAGATCGTTCAACTACAAGAGAAGTAGTTTCGTCTGGCTTCACATTCCCAATGAAGTCTTTCAGTCGTTAACCTACAGGGTCTCGAGAAGAAACCTAAGGTTAAAGGAGAATGGACTCTATCAAAACCAACTAATATCACACATGAGGTGTGGGGATTATTTTTTCCAGTTACTAGAGTTCCCCTTATAGTTTTCAAATCAGGGTTTGCAATCTAAGTTACCTTGGTAACAAAGCATTCAATATTCATAGCTAGATGAAAAACCTGATTCATTCGAGCTAATATCTTTCAACCGTTAGATCGAACCTTAGCTTGTCACACACAAATGAAATGTATTCATTTATGTTTGAGTAACCGTACCTAAAGGTGTACACTTAGTTGGTTCACAAATAGTTAACCAATGGTTAGCCATATGAGCATTTTCATATTAACCATATTCATCTTTCTCATAACTAGTTCAAATGACTCATAAGAACTAGTTAAAGATTTGTTCAATTGCTTAGGTTTTTATGCATAGACATAATTGAAACAAAATCGGTTTGATTCATTTGAATCAATTCAAGAACAATATAGCCACGGTTTGCAAAGATTGCATTCCTTAAAATTATTGTTTTAAGTTCATGAACTACCGATTTGAGAAATAACCAGCTTGGGTACGCGTACGGGTATGCTTACCTTAGCTACCGGATTTGAGTTTACAAACTCAAAAAAAAAAAATTGGTTCGAAAACTTCCGTGGGTACGCGTACTTAAGGTGACTGGTTTACTAGTTTGCAAACTACAAACTCAACAGAAATTTTCGGTTCGAAAACTTCCGTTGGTACGCGTACCCAACCTGTCTCATTCACTAATATCGCATGCACACATATGTACGCACTTGGTTTCCGACACATGGATTTATAAACTAATGAACACACTATATATGCTTATATCCATAAGTGGTAATCTCAACTCCACATTTCAATCATTGAAACATTCTTCTATAATGTTATAACAATCGTTATTCACGACTATCGTCATCAAAGTTATTTTCAAGGTTGAAACGTCATCATGACTTTTGTCTCGGGTAAAGATAATATTGGTTAAAGCAAAATCTTACCAACACATATTTTGAGAAAAAGATAGACTAGTAAACTCGGCTCGAAATAGCTAATGTGTATGTATGAAAACTATCATACTTATACGACTTTTGTCTCAAGAGTAGGAGATAGAGTAGAATTTTGAGTGATATATAAGTTCAAGTCTCCACATAACTTTTATTCAGATGAAGTTCCACTAGTTCCCCGAGTAGTTCTTCGTCTTCCTAAGATGATCGCCATGGAGTCTAGAGCTCAAATACACTTGACTATCCTAGACCGAGACTTATTCATAAGTAAACTAGAAATCAAGACATATAGTTTTGATCACTAATATTGACAAACATGCTTGAGATAGCAATGCATGCGATTTTGACCGAGCAATGCTCTAACAAATATGATAATCAATCAATCATGATAGATAATCAAATGAATCTAAATTTGATTTAAGAGAGTTGTTCAAATGTTCACTACCTCATAGAAATATCCATAAACAATTTGAAACATATTCGTTTTGGTTTGTAATTGTACAAAGTACTTATACAAGAACCAATTCATGAACATAATGCCATGGTTTGCAAAACAAGTTCGCATACCTTATTTCATTAAAGTTCCAGAGACTTTAGTTCGCAAACAAACCTGAGTTCATGAGTATAAAAACTCATACTTACCGATTTTAGAACCTAACTACTGTGTTCGCAAACTGAGTACGCGAACCACAGTTCTGGACTTTGGCCTAGTCTTGTCGTTCGCAAATAAGGTATGAGAACTACAGTTCCGGACTTAGCCTTGGCTATCTATTCGAAAATAGAGTATGCGAACCACGGTTCCAGACCTTTCACAGGTAAACCCATTCGCAAACAAGAGTTCCGGACCTGAACTAGAACTTCACAGTTATCATACAAAGTATACAACCTGTGTTATATCCAGACATTGGTAATAATTCTAAACTCTCATTTAATCATTGAAACATTCTTAGAAGACATACCACTAGCTTCAAGTAATTTTCAAGTGATTAATTGATCAATACGAAACTTCCCAAGTTAACATCAAATGATTATCTCACACAGATCATGTAAGATGTTCAAGGTAATTTTCACATGATCATCTTGACTTAATATTTTATTTCCAACAAATAAATTATTTCCAACTAAACTCGTCAAGTTGATGATGAAGTTTAAGCTAAAGCTAAAAATCTTCCAACCCATATTTCGAGAAATATACAAATGAGATAAACTCGGCTCGAAATTTAAAATGTGTATAATGTAAAAGTCTATATAGATATACGACTTAGTCTCTTTAAAAGATATACTATAATAAACTTCTGAGTGATAGATAAGTTTTAGTCTCCACATACCTTTTGTTGATGAAGTTCCTCCAAGCTCTTCAGGAATCTTCTTATTCAATTGGTGAACGTCGTGAAGTCTAAAGCTCAACTACACATTTCTATCCTAACCCGAGGCATAGTTATAAGTAGACTAGAAATCAAGTATATAGTTTTGATGAACTAAACTTGACACACAAGCATGAGATAAAAACGCTTTCGAGTTCGACCGAGCAATGCTTTAAAGAACTCAGTGGATTTCGACTCGTAAATGGCGGAAGCCTCCGACTCAATTCTTGGAAAACGGATATTTCCGTTCAATTTACCTCAGAACCTCTCTCTCACCCAGGTGATTTCTCCTGAGTCGACCCCCATTCCAATTCATAAGTCAAATGATGTTTTTCTAGCTACTGGCCTTCTACAAGATATTGTTAACTCAGACCCAGTGAGAAACATCTCTTCTGTTTCCCCGATTTTCGGTAGAAGACTCCCTTTATCTCATTACCAAAATTCAAATGAATTATTTGAATCATATGTCTCAGCCTTTTCTGCTGCCTCTATTGCTAGAAATATTGTATAGGTTGTGACAGATCCATGTGATTGGGTTGTGACAGATCCTAACATGAATTCATACAAAAAACTGTATTAGGCAATAGTTTTGCATACAATGTCCGAATTCAGTGATTTTTGGGTCGTTTTAACCGTATGAACAAGATCTATATATATATATATATGACCTATAGATATTAACACTATGAACTCAAAATTATCGTTTCTATCAAAATCTCAAAAATAGATAGAGAAAAATCTTCATAGAGATATTAATTAGTCATATAATAACTGAGAGGTCATGTGCTCAGTTTTCATGTGCGTCTCCACCTTTCAAAATATTGAGCACAAAGGTGAGCATGCACATTCTAACACAACTAGGTTGTGTTGGGTTGAGCCTTGTATTGTTCTCCACGAGTGACTAAGACGGAATCATCATTCTTGACCTCTTAGTCAATCTCTTGTTTTTCTTATTCGATTTGTGACGAAGAGTGTCAATATCACAACATTCATTCGTACAAGAGACTTTAGACAAAAAGATGTTTGTCGTTAGTCTTTTAAGAAGACTCTCAACATTTAACAATCGAGTGTCATTCTTGTAACTAACTTTTCATCCCTCTTTGGCCATGGAGGACTTTGGGACCCATTTATAGATGGGTTTCACATGAGCGGATTTCTCCTTCATACCATTAGGACCATTTCCGTTTTGGATATTTTGCGAAACGACCTTTCTCCAATTTGGAACATAAGATTTTGTCTATGCATTTACAAGGTCATCTCTCTTTCTATATTCGGGTCTTTTATGAGATGACCTTTTCGAGCAATAGGAAAAATTTGAACTATTATTATTAATTCTTTTGTCTAAACTTAGGACAATAACGATTTGAGTTCTTTGAGGGAGCAAACTTAGCCAATTCGTCTGATACAAAAGAAAGTGTATCTTGCATGCAACGAACTTTGCATCCCCAAGTGTCCCTTATTACCATAATAATAACAATGCTTAGTAACATACCAAGACTGAGTTTTAATATTACCTTTTTGTGGATCCTTTTGCACTGGATCATTTTCTTCTTCTTCTTCTTCTTCTTCTTCTTCTTCTTATTATTATTAACATTAGCCGAAGTGCTTTATTTGATTGCTGCACTTGAAGAGACTGGTTGAACATGATTCTTAGACTTGACATGCCTTTCTTCTTTAAAAGCAATAGAATCAATTTTTACATCAGTGGAAGCCTCTGGTTGAGAAGAATTTGTAGCTTTAACAAATTTTATCTTATTGTTATAATTGAAAGCACTTGATTCCTTATAATATCTCAATCCTCGTGTATCACCATGAAATCTTCCCGCTTCTAACAATGAGGATTAATTATTTGTGCTATCATTGGATTTTTTCAAGTACAAATTTTCTTCTTCCAACGTATTGATTTTATCAAGAGCACCAACTAGATCAGCCTTAAGGCGTTTTTCTCGTGAGATATATTCACCTTCTTTCTTTTCAAAAATAATTGGTTGAAAGTTAATCCCTGTTTCTGATTCAACAAGTTTATTTTTCGACAAAAATAGATTTCTCAGAAGATTCTCGCATTCGAGACTCTTTGAGTTTAGCTTTTCTGTACGATCGTTAAAAAGAGATTCAGTGGTGTGATAACCTCTATAATATCCTTTAAAAACCTTATTCAGTTTCATGTTCTCACGACAAAGAGGAGTAATAAAATGAACGAAATACGAAGTTCTCAATTTTTTATTTGTCAAAGGAATCAATAGTTTAGATTATTCTGAGATATCCTCTTCTACATCTCGTTCAAAATTTGAGTTGATAGACACATTTTTGTGTCGAAGTTGTCCTCAATTTTCTGTACTGTTGGTACTCGATTGTGTACTTATTATGGTGTTTTTTGTGTTTGTAAGTATTTTTGGGAAATAAACAGTTTTGGAAAAAACGGCTCTAAAAATTACTCAGGGCACCCCGGGAGGATATTTGCTAAACAGACCCCTACTTTGGATAAGGGGCACCTCAATTACTAAAGGGAACCTTCTTTAATTTTTATACCCCATGGATATTTGCACCCCAGATGTTGGATAAGGGGCAACCCTTTCTTCTTTGTTTGAATTTGCTTTTGGCGGGAAACTAGTTTTTGAAAACCCGAAGTTTTGCAGAGAAGATTTTGATGAGTTTGAAGGAGACTAAATAGCTGGGATTGGCACATAATATCCTGGTTTGACTAAACATGGATGGTAATGCTGTTAGAATTAAAAAACTTTTGCCAATTTACGTGGAATGAAGGAGAACAGGGAACAGATAGTTGGTTGAGACATTCACGGGATTTCATGGGATTTTCTTGGGCTGGCGTGTGTAGTCAGTGTGAGTGAATCTTTTAGCAATAGGTTTTCACGTATTTGGAGGATGGTTGAATACTACAGATGCGTGATGAGCTAAAACATGGTAGAAATATTTTTCTCAGTATTTATCTCTTGGTGTTATTTTGGGAAGTTTCTTTTCGCAGCTTGAGAAGTAATATTCCCTAGTTTATATTCTGATTATGAAGAGAGATTTTTGGCAAACTAGAGATGCGTGGAAAAGATTAAGAGAGAAATAAAACTCAGTGATTTGGCAGAGGAGTAAAGTCGAGATTTATTGCATTTAATCGCGATATGCTTAATTGCACTCTTTACAGGAATTTGGAAAGCTCTCAGGTCAGATGCTTAATTTTTATAAGTCTTGTGTGTATTTTAGAAAAAATCTCAGTCCTACTGATTGTGCCAATCTTGCACAAGCTCTTAATATGTCTTTAGCGTCTAATTCTGAGAAATATCTTGGAGCTCCTTTACTTCTTGGTCATTCCAAGATTAAGTATTTTGACCTAATTGTGCAATCCTTTGAAGCTAGACTCAAAAACTATATTGGTACTACACTTAATCAAGCAGGTAGATCCACTCTTATTAAGTCAGTTCTGAATTCTCTGCCCACTTAACAAATGAGAAGCTTTAAAATTCCTACTACACTAATTAGCAAGCTTGACTCTCTGCAAAGAAGTTTCTGGTGGGGTCATAAAACTGGTAAATGAATACAATTCATTGCATGGGATAACATTGATATACCTAAAGAGCTAGGAGGTTTAGGATTTAGAATTCATGAAACTTTTAACATTGCTCTTATATGTAAGCTGGTTTGGAAAATTATTAATGAGCAGGATGAGCTTTGGGTGCAAATTTTGAGTGCGAAGTACTTTTATAACAGTAGTATACTCCATCTACAAAAACCTAAATGATAATTTATTCTTGTATTTGGAGGGGAATTTATAGATGCATTGATGTTATTAAGAGAAATAATATGTGGGCTGTGAGGTGTGGAACTAGAACTAAAATTTGGCTTGATTGCTGGGTGATTGGATTAGATCATCCACCTTTACCAGCTGAATGCCAAATTAACACATTCTCTTATATGTATGTTTTAGACTTGTTTTTACATGGAACTAGAGACTGGAATGTGCATTTGGTCCATTATCTGTTTGCTCCTAATTCTGCTGACAAAATTCTAGCTATGACTATCCCTGCTATTGGTTCTGACACTCTTATTTGGTTGCCAGATAGGAAGGGACAATTTTCAGTGAGGGGTGCTTATAAGGTTTTATCTGGATTTTCCAATACTAATGCAGGTGGTCATGTTGTACCAGTTCAGGTTTGGAAGGCCTTATGGAGGGTTAAATTGCCCCATAAAGTCAAAAAAATTACCTAGAAGTGCATTAGGGATATAGTCCCAACTAGAGGTAAACTTTCTAGATACAAACCAAATATATATCTTCATTGTAGTATTTGTAATCACCCTACTGAAACTATTGATCATATGCTTCTGGAATGTCCATATGCTAGGTCAGTTTGGTCGGCTTTAAATGTTAATGTGAGTAATATCCTGACATAACATGGCTCCTTTAGAAACTGGATTATATCTTGGTTTTCTGCAAGAAACAATTTTATTTTTGGTTCATGCATTACTAGACACGAACTAAAAAAGCTTCTAATGGTGGAAATTTGGACTATCTGGAAGGATATGTGTTCTAAAGTTTTCCAGAACATCAACCCTAACATAATGTTGTCTTTAGAGATTATTCATAGACTTAATGCGCCAGTTTCTACCAATCTTACTAATAACAATTCTTTGCAGGAGTTGAATTGGAAACCTCCAGATGCTGATTATCTAAAAATTAATTTTGATGCATCCTTTCTACTTGAAACATTACAGGGTGGTATTGGACTAATTGTAAGATATTTTGCAGGACAATGCATTGGTGCTCAAGGGAAATACTTTAATGGAGAAACGATAGAAGGACTATAAGTAGAAGAGCTGGAGTGCAGGGCCATGAAGGAAGCTACATCTTGGGCTGTTTTAAAGAATCTCAGTAGAGTGGTGTTTGAGTCGGATACTGAAATTTTAATAAAATCCATCAATGAACAATCACAGCATGTTCATTGGAGGAATCCGTCATTAGTTCTTGACATTAAATTTTTGTTAATTAAGATTAGTCATTGGAGATGTATCTCAGTTAAAAGAGATGTCAATAGTGTTGCGGATAAGTTGTCCAAGAGAACTAGAATTCTCAAAACCAATTTTGAATTCTTAAATGATCTCCCTCAGGATGTTCAATCTTGGGTGGATCAAGATAACCATGTAAACAATGCTTCAAATTAATACAATCTTCTATCTTTGAATATAAAAAAATCATGAGATTCTTAGTCCTAATGCATATAAATCGGTGGATGTGAGTCAGAGAGGAGGTACGAGGTGATTGGAGAGAAAAAAGAGAAATGAATTGTGAGTTAGAGAGATATGCTACCGCTGCCATTGAAGAAAGCACGCAGAACATAATACTTCAATAGACAGTCATAAAAAAACTGTCATCTATTCATAGGATTCTCAACAGTTAAACAGTAACACCATCATTTCTTCTTTATCGTTCTTTGTAACAGTGATTCTGTAACAATTATAATCGTTACAAATACCCGGTTTTAATCATTTCTCACCTTTTCATTATTTGTAAACTATTTTTTGAGCATAAATAAATTCTTTGAGAGGGTTTTCAACATGATGAGCGGCTAAAATACCTGGTGACTGAGGCAACGGTGGAAACTATTCACTCATGGATTGGTAATTTCTTTAATTATTTATTTTATTTAATTCACTAGGATCAACATAAAGATAAAAATGATTTTCTTAATTAGTTGTGAATCAATTTGATATATTATTCTTAGAATTAATTCTTCGATAACTCATGCTTAGGGATTACAATTTAATATTTGGACACCTTACAGATTAATTGCGAATTGATGAGAAAATAGCTTAATAATAATGTTAGAGCATAGCTCGGTTGAACTCACCAAGCGTTGGTATGTCAAGTTTGGTTGTCATATTTTAGTATCAAAACTCATCTAGAGTCGATTGATTAAATACTAGAGTCAACTTCGTTTAGGTTAGACTAGAAAGTCTAGGAATGTTGAGACATACAAGTATTACTCCGAAGACCTAAAGAATGTGAAGAAGTAACGAACTACAACGATGACATCATCCTTCCACTTGAGGTTAGTAATATTGACCTGAACTTTTTCAGTCCTAACGTATCTTCCAAGTTGTGTTATATTGAAAATATAACCGCAAAACTGTATATATTGTACATATTTTATAATACTCTAGTGATGTGACATGATCATAATAGTATGATCATAGTATTAGGGAATTAAACTACAAAGTATAACACTTATCTTTTGAACTTCGTAGATATGACATCGACATAATCTTGTATATATTGTTATGATTATGTGAATGAGTTATGGTGAAGATTTAATCCTAGGAAACAATATTTTACATTTGTTTAAAGGAAGTACATTCATGAACTTGTTTCGTGAATCGAAAGGGAAATCATTAGGCTTATTGGTCCGGCTATTCATTGCAAATATTTGGATGACCAATATGTGCGAGTTGGTAGAACCGATCTTAACTTATGTTATGTATCTTGGTATAACTAATCACAATGCCTGACTTATGATTTGGTATGGATGGTTTTTTTAATGGATGTAACCGATCCCGAGTAATCACCATGTGATGGTATGATCGATCCTTATAATTAGTGTGACCGATCCTAGTAATTGGTTTGAATGATCATGAGTATATGTGTGACCGATCCTTGTAACTGGTTTAACCGGTCCTGGTAATTGATGTGACCGATGACAAGTAATACCATGTGCAGATGGAACCGATCCTTGTAACTGGTATAATCGATCCTAGTGACTGATGTGACCGATCACAAGTGTTTCCATCATTAGGTATAACCGATCCTAGTGATTGGTAGAACCGATTGAACCCATGTATGTGATTTTGTATTTGATCAATCACATAGTAGTCTTGGAAAACTGGCAAACCAATTCTAAACTTGTTTGGAATTGTGGCATAACCGATTCCAAGAATGAAAATCCATGTAAATATGAAATAAGGATTTATCGTGAAAAGATATCAACATACTTTGAGCACGAGCAATAACTCTTATCATTTATTGTTTAAAGATATTCCTTAGTGCTCAAGTTGATCTTGTTCCGAAATAAATTAAGAATCTTTTAATTAAGGTTTTTGGTTTATATGCTTTAATTACCAACAATTAATGCATATCTCTAGAGATTAAAAATTAGTAATGTGCATTTACTAATTGTAGAGTTTCTATTGAGAGATTTCGGAAATATTGGACAAGAATTTATTGGAATTATGAAACCCGAATTTTTCCATTCATTGCATAACTTGAGAATACTTTCGGTTTTGGAAATTACTTGGTGTCCAAACATCCTTGGTTTATAAATACTTAAGTTTGCATTTCTAGCAAACTATCTGAAGATCCATGCAAACTATATTTCTTGTTGTTACTGGTGGAGTCGTCTATTCAGAGAGGAAAGTATCCTAATTAGGTGAAATCTCTTACGACCGCTCTTTTAAAGACTTTTGTGGGACAAAGAAGCCCTACGAGTGCCGTTGGTGGGAAACTAGATAATTGCAATGTTATTAGTTTTTGATTTATTTGACCGAATAACGGTTGTTGAAACTTTGATTGCACCTAGATTGTTTATGCTTGACAATCTTCTCTTCTAATATAAGATTCACTTAAACTAGATCAAAGTATCGACGGGATATTTATAAATGTTGTTAGATCTAAAGACATCTTGTGATAAACCATTGTTAACAGAATACGTTCTGTTCGTGATTGATCACAAAAGATTCAAGTGGTGTTGTGCATGTTTTTGAAGATTAAAGAATATTTGAAGACGAAGAAGATTTCTTATTTGTTTTCGTATCTTGTGAATTGTGTGCACAAACCTTGATCGGCTGGGATCCAACTAGAATTGGATTTATTCGATCGATTAGTTGTGTGATATCGGCATTATATATATATCTTTTTGTAGATGGGGAAAAACTATTTGCTGGTTTTTGCGGAATTGAGGACGACCGTGCGGAGGAGATTTCTTGAACCGAGAGAAATGTTTAACCTCACACAGATGCACCGCTATGAAGGGGGTGATTTAAGTTCGAGAGACCAATCTGTAGTACTCCGGCCTAAACCAATACAATGGTCATTCCAGAGTAAATTCGGTCACAAGAGAGGATGGGTTGATCTGTAGGAGGGAATCTGAGAAATGTGTGAAATCAATGATGATCTGAGATTGTAGGTGTGTTATGAATTCGGCGTGAAATGCTCTGAATGATTGAATCTTGCCTGATTGAGAGTAATTTCTGTGAGTTCGTATAGAAAAAAGAGCGCATGTATGAACTTTGGTGAGAAATTGCTCGTTCAGACGATTGTTGTTCGAATGTTTGAAAACTCTTATCATGAATCGAACGTGTCTGCTGAGACAGTGGTGGAATCCTCACATTGAGGTGAGCGATTGTTGCTCGATAATTTGTTGAATATTGATAGTTGAACCAATATTCCTTGATTTGAGTAAATATTGCTCATCTGAGCAAGTGTTGCTCGTTTGATGAATTATTGGCAGCGTGACCAAAATAAAATATTAATTAAAGCACTGGTAGTTGAACCGAGCATAATTAATAAGAATACTGATCATGAGATCGTTGCAAAATTATTAGTGTTTGAATCTGGAATCATAATCCTTGGATTCAGAAACCCTAATTTGATCAATTGATGACCGATTGATGGTTTATTTGAAAATTAACCATGGAATGAAGGAGAACTTGATTCATGGGACCGTGGGTCAACCATGAAATTCTCATATGCTCGCGTGAGCAAAAACCAAGACCTCTTTAAAGAGTTGGTGAGTTGATGAAAGAATGATTAAATGCTGGTTTTATCATTTATTGAATTACTGCTGGGTTTAGTATTAGGTGATAAAACCTTATTAATCATGAAAAGGTGAGGGACCGACCAAGGGGTCATGAAACCGGCCCTGGGTGGTCACGGGATCGAATGATGATCGCTCCGTCAAATTCTGAAATTATTTGGAGAGTTTTGGACCTAATACGTGCAATTGTGCAAATTAGGTCAAATTGTGAAAACACGTGGGACTGGCTCATTGCGAGCCAAAAATCCAACCCTGATCGGTCAAGGTAACATTATTTCATCGTTGAGATGTCCGTGTCTCAGTCTTGAGAATTTTGATATTTTCTGGTGCACATTTGAGCGACCATTTGAGAAAATATGACAAAATTAGGGTTTTTTGATAAAACCGTCAAAACTTCATCGGATGAAGGAAAATAATGAAAAAGTGAAGGAATTATGAAGAGGTGAGGGACCAACCAAGGGGTCATGAAACCGGCTCTGGGTGGTCACTGGATCAAATATTGATCGTTTGAGTAATACCCAGATTAGTTGAAATCCTAGTTAGCGCCCTTTAGTAGAATCGATGTAGGATTCTCATACAGACTCGGATTTTGATGGTACGACTCTCCATTCTCTAGGGAAAAGAATTTCTTATCTCCCAACGAGGGAATATTTAGGTTTTAAGCTCGTTCGGGAAGTGAAAACAGCCCGAGAGTAATACTCAGGAAAAATTCAAGGGGCTTGTCCCATAGTATTTTTCCTAATATGATAAAACGAAGGAGTTTTTCCAAAATTAAAAGAGTTTTGCCAAAATTAAAAGAGTTTTGTTGAAATCAAGGATTTTCCATGAGATGAGGGAAACATAAAAAATAATAATAAATAAAATAGGGACGTGTGGGCGTGTGGGATCGGCTTGGAGCATGGTTGGCCGGCCATGATTTGAAGGAATTTTCATAATTTGAAGGAAATATCATGAAATCAAGGAATTTTCATAGGATTATGAAAATATGAAAAATATGCTAATAAAAGCGGGATGTGTGAGCCATCTAGGGTTTGGCCGACCGGCCATGGCGTGTGCACACTGGTTTCCCTAATTTTTATTTTTTTCATGGGACCAAGGAAATATCATGAGATTAAGGAGTTTTCATGAAATTAGGAAAATAATAATAAAATAATGAGGAACCATGAGGTGTGGGGCCGGCTGGGACCAAGGCATGACCGGTTGGCCAATGGTCACGCCCCATCATGTTTTCCCTAATTTTATATTATTTCCTCCGTGCGAAGGAAGCACCATGGAATTGAGGATTTTCCTCAAAACAAATGATATTCGTTCAAATGAAAGGTTTTCATAAACTCAGAGAAAACAACAAAAATATGATAAAAATATGAAACTGGCGTGGGATTGACCACGGCAAGGTCGGACGGTCAATGGGTCCATGCTCCCAGCACCTTGGTCAATTTTTATTTATTTGTTATTTTTCATCCTATTTTGCATAGGTTCATCGTTTCATCGTATTTTGAAATACTCGTTCGTGCGGTGGTTATTAATGTATCATTGCTGAATACACTTGCACCATTTGAAATAGGGCTTACTAGAAGGTAGCTCTGATGCCCGTGCGTTGAATATTTATTACTAACTCATAGATTTCAGCTGTGAAGAACCATGGTTTGCGTAATGAAATATCAACGAAAATATTTGAATATTTTCAGAAATTATGCAGATGAATCCAAGAATTTAGGTTTGAGACAGGGCTCGCTCAGAGGTAGTTCTGATACCCATGCGTCGAATATTTATTACTAACCTATGGGTTTCTTCTAGGAAGAACCATGGTTTGTGTAATGAAATATCAGCGAATATTTTCAGAAATTCTGCGGATGAATCCAAGAATTTAGGAATAAATAATTTTTGACTTTATACTAGCAGAGCAGGCTATCTAGGAGCATTAATTATTCTGATATGAGCTTGTCGGAGCTTCATATCCTTTATATAGTCAGGGTAAACTCGTTGTTTGTATCCTGAAGACGTTTTCGCTTTATACTAGCAGAGTAGCAGAGCAAGCTGTCTAGGAGCCGTCCATCCCGTGATACTATATAGAAATAATTACTGAAGTGTTCAGTATTCATGAGATATGCCATTGTCCAGCTGTGAGACTACATATCTACATGTACTCTGAGATAAATTATTCTCGATCAGAGAATTCGATGAGAGACCCGTATCTCAATACATATATTCTGTTTTTCAGCCGTGAGACTACACAACTGTATGTATTCTGAGAGAAGTATTCTCAATCAGAGGATTAGATGGGAGACCCATGTCTCAATTTTCGCATCTGAGTGCTGGGTCAGAAGTTCGTATAATTATGGGTTTACGATTTTAGACTTTGTCAAAAATCCACCATCTACATTAAGTCCCATGCTTAGTGAGGAAAGCTGTGTTCCTCAGTTAGCATTGAATGGTGATTTTCCGGTCATAACAATATAAGCAATTGAACTCTGTCATAAGTTAAGATGTTACCGGATTTCGATCATACGAGCATACCATGACTTGAAAGAAGCTTATAGTGGCATGATAGAATGTCGTTTGATGAGCATAAGTTGGTGTTGAACTGCTAATTTGGATGACGGGACCTTGGTCGTTTAGGATTCGCGGGCCTGGCCCATGAAAAGAAATCCTTGCTTTAGGAATAGACGCTCGTTTGTTCGTTAGTTTAAGGAACAAACAAAATAAACCTGAGTCTAATGATATAAAATTTTGTCTATGAGCTTTCACGAAAAACAAAATTTTATCTTTGTGAGATTTCACAAAAAACAAAATTTTATCTTTGTGAGATTTCACAAAATAGAATAAACTCCCGTTCCAAAGGTGAATGCTCGTACGAGAGAAAAGTTTTTTTAGAAGATGTGCGTCTGTTAATAAATTCTTTGTCTATGAGCTTTCATGAATTTTTTATTTTCGATATGTGAGCGTTCACAAAATTTTGAAAATATACCCTCGCTTCAAAGACAGATGCTCGTGCGAGGGAGCAAAATATATAAATATATATTTTTTTAAATTTACGTGAGTTTCACGTTGAATATATGTATTTTGTAAAATCAATGTTTTGATCTTGACCAACTGTTTGAAAGCAGACAATTATACATGGTGAAATAATGTCTGTGAGTTTTCGTAATTCCATGGTGAATGTTCACATGGTAGAAATGTTCATGATTTTATGAAAAATTTGAGTTTTTGAACGTCTTTTGTAGGTTCAAAGAGACGAACGATTTTGGAGTTTTAACTCTAGCATTACTATCACCACCGTTAGTGGAAGCGTAAAAAGGTAAGAGTTACCATTTTTGTAGACGTTGATATGAGCATCCGGATCATTTCGGTTGTGCTTTAGTTCCACTGCTTTGATGAAATATGTATCTACGGATGATATACTGAAGTAGGAATGTTGTATGGACGTCAAAACAACTTTGCAAGAATGGCCGGCACCCATGACGATGCTTCCAAAGATGATATCTCTACAGATGCAGCTTAAAGAAATAGTGCTTCTGGGACCTCTAAGTGATGGTGAGAGATCCTTCATACTGAGTTGTACTTATGCTTATTTCTTTAGATTTACCACAGGATGATCGTAGTGGAATCCTGAATATATGTAGACTCCATATAAATAGAAGAAAGTCTACGGGAGCGGAGAACCAGAAGTAAGGACTGCAGGATGTTAGCAAATGACGTGCAGTTACCAGCCGTTTCTTTGGTGAGTTGTTAGCGCTCCTTGTGTCATGACTTTTCCCTTCTGATGCAATTA
The DNA here is from genome assembly GCA_023529315.1 of Papaver bracteatum. Lineage (NCBI taxonomy): Eukaryota > Viridiplantae > Streptophyta > Magnoliopsida > Ranunculales > Papaveraceae > Papaver > Papaver bracteatum. The sequence continues at coordinate 1,827,230 of JAJJWX010003101.1, forward strand.
GGATCATGATGCCAAGGTTTGTTACTTCTTTTATACTTTTTCTCCATCGATTGACGGCCTTCAACTTGTTCCCGTCAAACAATCCAGATGAAGAAGTCGATGTAAGCATCAGGTGATCATGGCATCTTATTGAATGAAATAATAATTATTGTTGATGAGTCCAGGAAGAAATCATTGTAGATAAGCAACATGTTGATGAAGCGTGCTCTTCTTTGGGATATAGGAATATGGAGAATTCCCGAAATCCTTAACCGAATGGAGATAGCGGCGTTTCCAATGGAGATTCCGGTATTTCCGAGCCTTCAAATGATTTAGAGACTCCCCCAGTAAGTATATCTCCTTTGAATCATTATAATCCCATGTAATCTTCGCATTAGGTGCCGAACGATGAAGTTGGGAATCATGGATCTAATAATGATGATTTGGGAAATCCAGGAGTTGTTGGTGACAAGACTTTCATAGATGCGTCTCAGGATGATAAAGTGCTGGTCGCTGATGCTGTGGAGGTGGTGGAAACTCCAATTGTGCCTTAGACGGTGGAACCCGAACCCTAAATAGCAGAAGTTACTTCCCCTGAAGTTGTCTCTATATATGATCATTAACACTGCTCCAGTAACTGAAAACCAGATGATAGTGCATGAGTATCCTACTTCAGGGATTTCCTTTGATCCTCAATTTAGTGAGTTACTCCCATATCACCAGCTTGTTGGAGGTTTTAGCGTTCCCATCGGATATGTTGCTATATACAAGGAACTCTGGGAAATGTATGGACATATTGTTATTACTCGGGATCCAGGGCGTAGTTATTTCTTAACGAACCAAGTAGAGGCCATCTTGCGTGTTATAGATGATATCTGGATTACAACCAGAAATTTTGTTTCCCAATATGTATTTTTTGATTGGGAGTACAACTTGAAGAATGCTGAAGAACTTGGCTTCAATCTGAAGTGGATCCGCGAAAGACTTGAAGTTATCGAGAAAGAAGAAAAGGGTGACGCTCCTTTCCCTACTAGTGATGCTGTGTTGAAGAAGATGAAGTAGCCGAGCTAACCAGGAAGCTGGAGGTACCTTGATGAAGGACTTAGTGAAAAGACCTCACACGGCGACAGAATTCGATGCTTGACCCAAACTTTTGAAGCTAAGAGACTAAGTTATTAAATGACAGAAGAATCACTCAATCTGGAGTTGAAGCATGCACATTTGTAATTTGTAATCCCGCACAAAAGTTTTAGGCTTCGTAGACCTGACGGTAAAGGACATATCTTTCAGCTTGTATGTCTAATTAATGCGCCCTTTTGGTATGTTGTTAAAGAAACACAGACGAACATATTTTGTTGATGAAGTACTATCCCATTCCTCACCCATTGACACGTGTTTTGTAAACTCATGACCTGAAGTGTGTTGTATCTCATATGTAGAGATGACGAGAACATCTTGTAGAAGACTTTGGATTATGCCCACCAGTCATGCCATCTTTGGGAAGACTTCATGTGAGCATGTTATCAGGTCTACACATCTTGATATGAATCATTGGTTCTTATAGAAGTATGCTTCATGTGTAACACTTCAGAGAATGATTAGTTGATGAAGCCCTGAGGATGTTGCTCCTGAGACCATTGTTGGTGTTGAGACCATGAATGATCACGCTCCAGAGATCTTTGTTGATGTTGAGATCATGGATGGTGTTCCCTTAGAGATTATTGTTGATGCTGATACCACGGTTGAAGTTGCTCCAAAGACCAAAAAGGATAGAACCATGATTATAGACATAGTAGTTGCTCCTCCATCCAGTGAGCCTTTTGGTGTGTTGATCATCTCTAAGATGAAGGTGTTCTGGGAGTTCAACATGAATTCTCCTGAACAATATGATTTTACTGTGAACTAGATTCGTCAGTGAGTCGACGATGTTGCGGCAGATTACATCAACAACCTTCATTCTGGGTGTGATCGGTGAAGAGAATAAGTTCTTCGGTTATGTAGGAGCTTGTGATGTAGAGAGATCCCGTTGATGAAGTTTCATGGAATCACATCAGGTTGAAATAGCTTGTTATATGGATAACATTTATTGAAATAAAATGATTTCTCCAGCAAGATCAAGTCCCCAACGTATGTTGAAGGAATTCATGCCATCCATGGGTGAATGATATTGCATATGCTTCAGAAGTCTTGTCACGGAGATAGTGAAGACTCGGCGATTGTAGTTTAATTACATTTTGATTGCGCTGGTGGTGAATCAATATGTCATCATCGAGGTATTTATGCTGAAGCTAGAGGCGTCATTATCGAGGGTGTACTCTTTGATTGGGAGTACAATTTGAAGACTTCTTAGATGCTTTAGCGTTGAAGTGTCATATCCTTCGATCTTTGAATGTATTAGGCTTGATTTTCTCAGCCTCGAGTATCTTCTGTTGATTCAACATCCCTTTCATTGCGGTAGTGGGATTCAACACTTGTGCAGACATCAGAGCTTTCTGATTTTCTGGGACACATGGACACTTCTGCAAGGCTCTAGAGAAATGCCTAAAGTGTTATTTACCATGCTTGGATATCATCTCAGTAATGAATGTTTCAATGCTCAATTCGGAGAAATGTCAGATTCAACCACTTGGTAAAATACTAATCCGGTGAAGCTACCATTCATAACATCTTGCAGAGTTGCTAGCAGAATTGAGTCCCCGTGCTAGGATAGCATGTGAGGAAATAAATTACATAGACATGAAATGAATGAGACTTGCCTGAGTGTGGAACCTCTTGACGAATATCTATGCATCTTTTGCAGGTTCTTGTTTCAACCTCGTCGAAGTTTGAAATTCCTCAAAGTAATCTGATGATGGAATGTCCGTCAAACCTTCTGGATCTGAACTTTTTCGTTGGAGAGATGTGTAACCAAAGATGATTCATAAGAATCCATTTTTTTCAGTGTGGACCTATGCTCGTCTTAAGGACATGTCACATCCTGGATCTTCCTGATTATGCGAAACTTGGTTTCTGTCCAGGTTGGTCTTATGTTCACTTTGAGAGTGATGCAGGAATGAGTATTTCCGAGCGCTCCTTCGAGGTCTCTGATTAATATGGAGAATGAGTATCTTCTTGCCGAGCGATGCATGTGGATCCTATGGTTTTCACTGGAATGTAATTTATGGTGGTGTCAGATCAACGTTCTTCCAAATTCGTTTCTTCTGAGATTGACTGCGGTAAGTAGCCCCCAGTCGTACATCTCTTGATCTGTGGCTGGAGGCTTAAGAAATATTATTGGGATGGACTTCTTGACACGATGTGGTTCAGTACTGTGAACATGTCTCTCCTTTGTGCCTTCTATAGATAACGCAATTCACGTTCATCTTGAACTTCTTCTTTGATAGGTTTTCCAAAGAGTGTAAAGGTTCTGACTGGGATAGGATTCTTGTGTACTCCCGTGGAAGCGGCAGTAGCAAGGATTTTCCATGTCTTCTTCAGTTGGTTCTTTCCGGACATATGGCAACTTGATTGCACCATCTTGGATCCAGACATCTAGGAGTTCGATCACCTCTTCAATGGAAAAGGAAAGTCATGTGCTTCTTAATCAATAACTCTTGTGCGTTGCTCAGAGGCTTGTGCATATTGATTATTCTTACTTTGTACTTTTGAAGGAGCTGAGGTATGCTTGCGCGGTAGTTTGGCTTCCCGTTTGCTCCTTTATGCAATAGTGTTTGTGGGAGGATGGAGGTTGTACTGCTCTTTGATCAGACGCCTGCTTTCTCAAGTGTCTCACGATTCTTCAATCTTCGTAGAATTTTTTATTTCCAACAGAGAAGGTGCAGTGGTTGCTGATCTCTTCGCGGCTTCGTGGAGTTCTGAGAAAGTTTGGAATCGAAGATTCTTCAGTAATGCTCTGTAGACAGGGAGCATACCGTTTATGCATAATTCCACCAGTTGTTGCTCTGTGACATTTGGATCATGACAATCCAAGGCTTGGACCCTAAATATTTTTACAAAGTCATTGGGGTTTTCACCAATCCTTTGAAACATCCTTCCAAGATCACAGAGAGAGATTTTCTCTGACACGAAAAAGTATTTTCTGTATAAAGCGTTAATTATTTCTCCCCAATTATTGATGGTCCCTGGTGTGATGTTGTTATACCAGGTGTATGCTCTTCCTTTCAAGGACTTTGAGAATTCCTTGAGACGGACAACATGGTTATGTTCATGCTCTCCCAAAGATTCAAGAAAGCGAGAGACGTGCTCTCTAGCATTTACAGTTCCATCATACAGGGTAAATGTTGGAGAGGTATAACCTTTAGGAAGTGGAGTCATTTGTGTAGAAGTAGGATAGGGAGGTTGGTGACGATGGACATGTGATGTCTTGTATTTTCCATGATTCTCCAGAAGGCGCTCCAAGTCTTCCCGGGTGATGAAGCTTGATGACTCTTTTGCTGATGAATTGCATGTAGCTTTGTTGGTTTCATCATTGTTCACAGTATGAATTGGAATTACCCCAAGGTCAGAAGTATCTGAGGATTTCTCCTTCTCTTTCCCTTTGTCTGGAATTTTCTATGACAGCTTGTCAGTAAGAGTCTTCAAGTGATCAAATAGCTTTTGTTGCGCTGCAGCCATGTCCGTATGATTCTTTGCAAGAGTTTCTTGCGCTTTGATGAAGGCAGGTGGCGGATTTCCTCTGAATTCTTCGGGATGACGGCCGAACAAAGGATGACCTTCTGCGTTGGCGTGTGGAGGAGTGACGTCACCACCATCAGTGCTAGTGGACGGAACGACTTTCGGGATGTCCTCTTTGTTGCTAGTGCTAGCGATATTTACGTCAGGATTTGTGAATGATCCTGACCTAAGACCAACCATCTTGTGAAAATGAGAGATTGCAACCGAGAGAATGATCTCCCACTGTGGTCGCCAATATGTAGATGGGGAAAAACGATTTGCTGGTTTTTATAGAATTGAGGACGACCGTGTGGAGGAGATTCCTTGAACTGAGCGAAATGTTTAACCTCACACAGATGCACCGCTATGAAGGTAGTGATTTAAGTTCGAGAGACCAATCTGTAGTACTCTGGCCTAAACCAAGACAATGGTCGTTCCATAGTAAATTCGTTCACAAGAGAGGATGGGTTGATCTGTATGAGGGAAGCTGAGAAATGTGTGAGATCAATGATGATATGAGATTGTAGGTGTGTTTATGAATTCAGCGTGAAATGCTCTGAATTATTGAATATTTCCTGATTGAGAGTAATTACTGTGAGTTCGTGTAGACAAAAGAGCGCATGTATGAACTTTGGTGAGAAATTGCTCGTTCAGACAATTGTTGTTCGAATGTTTGAAAACTCTTCGAATGCCGTCCTTTCAATCAGGATTCAGAGACATTATATAATGCCGGAGATGAAAACACCATGATCCCATGAAGTGTGACAGTTTGCTGGAATCAAAGAGTGGGGAAGTGGGAAATCATGTTAAACCAATTACTCATCGTTCGGAGACTTGGTTAATTTTTCACCCACTACTTTGCTGATTCTTCCAACTGATTGCACGACTTGTTCACATTCTCATCGTGGGTGAACACACGTGCCGTAGACCGCCAGACCAAAACCCTAGTTGATATCCCCCCAAGTGACACGATTGATGTCTCGTGGTTAATTTAGTCAGTTGTTGATTTCATCACTTCGTGGGACAATGAGTCCACGTATTTGCTGAGTTAAACATGATTTTGTGAAATGTTCTGCAACTCATGAATCGAACGTGTCTGCTAAGACAGTGGTGGAATCCTCACGTTGAGGTGACCGAGTGTTGCTCGATAATTTGTTGAATATTGATAGTTGAACCAATATTCCTTGATTTGAGTAAATATTGCTCATCTGAGCAAGTGTTGCTCGTTTGATGAATTATTGGCAGCGTGACCAAAATAAAATATTAATTAAAGCGCTGGTAGTTGAACCGAGCATAATTAATAAGAATACTGATCATGAGATCATTGCAAAATTATTAGTGTTTGAATCTGAAATCATAATCCTTAGATTCAGAAACCCTAATTTGATCAATTGATGACCGATTGATGGTTTATTTGAAAATTAACCATGGATGTAGTTGCAGGAAATCCTACACTACACCCTTTTTAAGATTTCACAATAATCAGCTCATATTTGAAGATTAAAAACAACTCTTTTTCATTTAATTCTCAGAAATGTTTATAGAAGTGGGGTAAATCAAGAATACAACTATTCTCTTGAAGTTTCTCTCTCCTCAAGACTTTCTCAACTCTCAAAAATACATCATCCTTCTCTGAATCTATTGGAACCCTTTATATAAGAAATTACCTAGGGGATGACAGCTAAGTTTTCCTTTTATTTCGGATCTACTCTGCGATTTTTATCACGATGTTATAATGTCAGTTCTCGCAAGTATTGTAACCATCGCAAAACAATCATGCTCTTATCGTGTTTCTTCAATCGTCAGCCATTACATCATTCTTTAAACTACTCTTCGACACTCACAAAGTGTCATTAAAGAACTTGCGGTGATGCTCGCAGAAGTGTTTTTTATTTCGCGGGAGTGTTGTTGTAGCGATATTCTGGTCCTACATCTTGCCTCTTCTCATGTCTTCTTCGCAAAGTGGAGAGGATATGAGAATCTTCAACTCTTCATAGCACTCACAACTTCCTTTCTTTTCATATTTTCTTCTCGACAAAACTCCGTGAATTTAGCTTTACCGCCTACACGTGTCGTAAATTCTTCTTTTTTACTGACACGTGTCTACTCAACAGGTCATCTCCTTTTGCCTATAAAAGGTAGAATTTAGTTACAGAAATAATTCTCTTCTTCTTTCCTTTATTTTTTCGTTTTTCCGTTTGCAACTTTTATTCTTATTCATATTCACCTGCTACTTATTTAATGGAATCTTCAAGGTATGTGTTTTTCTGACATTATTAAATTCCATTTTGCTTACTTGAATCATGTTTATTCATATTTTACTAATCTTTTCTATTTGATTCTTCATGCTTCCCATACTATGTTTTTCTCTTCAGTGGAACTAACGCCCAATCTGCAATAAAAAACCCTAGTCTTCAAAAGAAACTAGTTGAGAACAAAAGGAATCCCGCGAGTCATAAGGTAGTAAGAAACTTTTTACTTATTCTTAACAATATTGTTTCCTCTGTTTCTTATCTAAGTTATTACTCGCAGGATGACGAGAACATCGCTAGACCTCGTAAACGATCTCGTCAAGTTAAAACTCTTAAGGATGATATTATCATTCCCAAATTGACATATGCGAGAGTAATTCCAACAAATTCGCAAGTGGAACCTCCTTCTTATGTTTGCGAGAATATCGCCGCTAACGTCCCTTTCTCTACTGATGTTTTTACAAATGAAGTTCCCAAAGTCGCTGTCAATGAAATTCCTTCTAGCCCTTTATTACCTTCGACTGTTACCTTTCCAAACAAACCTCCTTCTGATGATGCAACCATTGTAAATAGATCAAATCTCCAACTCTCCATCATTAACACTTCACCCTCTACACCTCTTCCCTCATCCAAAGAGACACCAGTAAAGGTTGATGATGCTTTTAAAGTTTTATCTGACCTTTTACTTGATGCTAGGAAATCTTCTATTGATCCTTTTAAATATAATGTCTGCGAGACTTTACTCAAATATTTTGGTTTTGACTGTTCCGCTTCGCGAACATCTTTGGAAAATGAAGTTGATGCTCTAAAGAAAAGTCTTCAAGCCAAAACTTCAGAATGTCAAATTCTCTGCCAGAAGCTTCACAATTCTTCACTTGATTGCGAGAATCTTCGCAGAAAAAATAGCGAGTTGAAAGGTATAATTTTCCTACCTCTGTCTTTTTGTTTTTCTGTTCTTGCAAGTTTTCATCTCCTCTGTACTTAAACTTCTTTCTTAAATTCTTGGTTTGTATACTTAGTTTTAAATCAGAATCGATTCATTGAAAGACTTAAATTTGAGTTTATCGCTGAAGAAGCTCGTGTTGAAAAAGATTCTTTGATGGACCAGTTTAATAGATTAGATAATATTTACATGTATTCGATCGATCAAATAGATAATCTTACTAATGAGAATAATCTCGCAAATCCAAAATTTATTAAGTAGAGAGGTCACTCACATCTCATATTTGTTAATCAAGGATAATTTGGCGACAGAATCTTTATCAGATGAAAATAGAACTTTATCTCAAGAAAAACATAGTTTTCAAGCTTTATGACGATTTCTTCGCAACAATTGAGTAATCTTCAAAGAATATGTGATAATCAAGAGCAATCTGTTCGTTCTCTTAAGGATGAGCTCAAGGAAGTAACTGAATCTTTTGCCGCTGAGAAGGATAAACTTATCAAGGGTAGGTTAACTCTTAGTTTAAAAGCCATCAAGATTCAAGATCAATACTCCCAATTAGAAGAATCTTATTCTTTATTAGCAAAGAAAAACTCGTATCTCCTCTCCAAAGAAGAAAATATAAATTCTCGCCCGAAGGGTATAGTTGGGGACAAATTTGACGATGCCATGAGCCAATGGGAGAATTGTTGCTTATCTTTAATTCAAAACTTAACTTCTCAAAAAGAAGGTAGTCATTTTGGCTATCTTGACTGTTAATTTTTCTGTTTAATTTCTCCACTATTCTTCTTGCGAGATTTTCATCTGAATATTTTTTGTCATTTTTGTTTCTTGCAGAATCTGAAAGAAGCCTTCACTCTACCATTTCTGATCTGACTGATAAATTGGATAAGGTTCGCAAAGAAAACAGGATTCTCACTTATGATCTTGTAAAATCTCGCGACCAGGCAGAGAGAAGATATGATTATCTCGAATACTTCAAAAATATAGAAATTAGAAACCGTGACAGAGGTTTCCTTCGCAAGGTTTACCTTAGTGCTGAAGTTCTTGTGAATGACATTCTGATTTCCCAGTTTCTCCCTCCTGTATCTGTTCTTCCTCTAGAAGTTGATGATGATGAAGTTCCTCTTCCCATGGATAAGGATTTAGAATATGCCAGTAGTGAATAAGATATTACTCAAGAAGATGGTGAAGAATATATTACTCAAGAAGATATTACTTCAAGAATATAGAAATTAGAAACCGTGACAGAGGTTTCCTTCGCAAGGTTCACCTTAGTGCTGAAGTTCTTGTGAACGACATTATGATTTCCCAGTTTCTCCCTCTTGTATCTGTTCTTCCTCTAGAAGTTGATGATGATTAAGTTCCTCTTCCCATGGATAAGGATTTAAAATATGCCAGTGGTGAAGAAGATACTACTCAAGAAGATGGTGAAGAAGACATTTCTCAAGAAGAAGAAAAAAGCCTTCCTAAAGAAGTAACTACAGGTGGTGAAGAATTAAAAAAAGGAGAAACTCGCAATGAGAAGAATGTTGGTGAAGCTGAAAATACTGGCAAAGATAATGAATCTGGCGATACCAACGCCGAAGCTTGAATTTTTTTTTTTTTTTCTTTTCCTTCCTTTTTACGCAACTTTGGAATTTAAATTTTACTTCTGTTATTTTGAATATTCTCAAGGAAGATAATGAGACTTTATTTATCCACTACCCTACTTTCCCTTCATTATCTTTCTTGTAATGATCAACTATTTTCTGTATCTTCTTTTTGCGAGTTTTGTGGCTATATTTATGAATAATACTGCGATATTATGAGTACCACAGTGGTGTTATAAATAACCCTTGTTAAAGAATATTGAACGATTCTTGTTTCTCATTATTTCTTCTGCGATGAATGAGCCTTTCCTGCAATCTTGAAGAAAATAGTTAATGTTTAGGATTATTCTATTGGTCTTATTTTGCCTTCCTAATTAAAGGTCTTATTTTGCCAATTTTTCTGTCTGCGACAAAATCGCAGGACGTTTTTACATTTGTATGTAAAAACCCATTGATCTTGCCTTAGCTGTATTTTGTCAATTTCTCTGCGACAATATGATAAGTCTATGTTCCCTTGCGAGAACAAATCCCCATGAAATTGTCGTCTTGCGATGAAATCGCAGGACGTCTTTACACTTTCATGTAAAAACCCATTGATCTCATCTCATCTTTTCTCTTATGGCTTATTGCCTCTGTATAATCTTTATCACGCGACACTATGACAGGTCTAAATGTTCTTGCGATCATAAATCCCCATGACATTGCCATCTTAAGACACTTATCATCTCCTTAATGGAGGGTGCCGCCCTTATCTTCCCCCTGGTTTCCCCTTCAAGGAGGGCACATCGGCCATACAAGACTAGCTCCCCCCATCCGGATTTACCAACAACTAGTTGTTTTCGCAGCCTCTTGTCCTTTATGCATATATGGCTTATAGTTACAATACTGCATCCTAAGTGGGGTTTTCTTTAGGCCGAGTGCATCATAGCCAAGACTTACCAAGAATGGCCAAGGTAGGTTCATCCGTCCCGGGCATCCTTGGCTCAACCGTGTACCTCGGCGCCTTAGTCATACTCTGCACTCCTTAGAAGAGATCCTCGGTCATCCAACCAGGATATAACCTTATATAGTTGGAAATCCAAGGTACCTCTCCTGGATAGGTTTTCTTTAACCCCAACATCTGCATGACTTAAGTTCCAGCAGCGGTATAACCTTATCCCTGAGTCATGTAAAGAGATACCCCCTTATATGAAGTACTTTAGGTCTTACATTTTCCTCTTGCGAAATTGTATCCGCGAACTAGGGTGTACGCCATAAAGGTTCATCCCATTCTTTGTTTCTTTTGCGTATATCGCAATCTTTCATTCTTTATGTAATCTTGAATAATCTGGCGAACAAACTCGCAGCTGTAAAAATTTATTTTGCCCGTTCTTTATTAAAAATTTGTTTCTGATAATATTTTTTCAAATATAATCTATTCCATGGTCTACCAAGTCTTTGACCAAAATCTCTGCCTTATGGGTCTACCAGCCTGTATGCCCCTGTCCCAACTATCTCCTTAATGATATACGGTCCATCCCATTTTCTCGCCAGCTTTACGCCAGATTCTCGCTGATAATTTGGTTTTTCTCGCAGTGCCATAACACCTGGCTAGAATTCATTTTTTTTTAACACGTTTGTTATACTCGCGAGCTAATCTTCGCTGGTAATTCTCCATATGTTGTAAAGCTTTTTCTCTCTTCTCTTCTAATTTATCCAGTTTACTTAAAATCAATCCAGCACTAAGATTCTTCTCCCAAGCTTCCCTCTTTGTTGTTGGAATTGCAACTTTTGTTAGTAATACAGCTTCTACCCCATATGTTAAACAAAAAGGTGACATTCCAGTAGCTTCTCGTCTAGTTGTATTGTAAGCCCAAATTGCATTATGCACTTGCTCGCACCATGTCCTGTGGTATCCTTCTAACTTCTTTTTTAAGATGTCTGCGATTGTCTTATTAGTTGCTTCATCTTGGCCATTTTCCTGTGGGTATAAAGGAGTAGATTTTCCACATCTTATCTTAAATGCATTAAGTAACAATTCTATATTATTCCCTTCAAATTGCTTTCCATTATCAGACACCAACTGTGCTGGAATTCCAAATCTGCAAATTATATTTTCAAATATGAATGTGAAGATGTCTTTATCGCGAATATATTGTACTGCTTTCACTTTTCCCCATTTTGTGAAATAATCTGTAGCGACAATTAAATATCTTCTTTGCCCAGAACCAGGTACAAATGGTCCTACAATGTCTAAACCCCATTTCTCAAAAGGCCATACACTTGTAGACGATGATAATGGTGCTCCTGGTGCATGTATCCTCTTTCCATATCGCTGACAATCTTCACAATGCCTTGAGAGTTGCTTCGCATCTTCATGCATGTATGGCTAGTAATAGCCTTGCATTATTGTTCTATATGCTAAAGATCTTCCCCCACTGTGATTACCAGCATCTACGCTATGCAACATCTTTAACACCTTTTTTCCTTCTTCTCTCGTCAAGCATCTTAGCGATGGTCCATTAAAAGATCTGCGATATAGTACTCCATTTCTTAGCTCATAATTGGTTGCCCTACTTTTTAATTTATGTGCTTCTAATCGATTTCTTAGGATTTCTCCTCTCGCTAAGTATGCATGAAGATCTTCTCGCCAATATGTGATATTGATTACTTGCTCTTCCTTGCCAACTTCTATCATCATCACATCTGTCTCTTCTTCTTCCTTATTTATTGAAGGTGATATAAGTGTTTGGATTTTTATACATATCGCAGCTGGATTTGTCATCATACTGGATATAAAAGCAAATGCATCTGCGAGCCTGTTATCTTTCCTTGATATGTGTCTCCATTTTATTTTTGTAATTCTCGAAGACAATTCTTCAGCAAGTTTTTTGTATTTCTTCAAGGATGGTTCATTTGTTGTGTATTCTCCTTTTATCTGGCGAATAACCAATTGCGAATCGCTAGTAATTCTTGCATTTTCTAACTTCATTTCTATTGCGAATTTTAGAGCATGAATCACAGCCTCATATTCTGTCTCATTATTAGTAGATGCAAACTCCAATCTAAATGAAAAAGCCATTTTTTCTTCTTCTGGCGAGATAAAAACAACTCCAACTCCATTACCTTCTCCATTTGATGATCCGTCCACTAATATCTCCCATCTGTTGGGTTCTGTTAATAGATCTCTTGGGTCTCCATGTTCTTCTTCTATATCCATCATATCTTCCACAACTTCGTCATCTTCTAAAGGAAATTCATCTAGGAAATCTGCTATAACTTGTGACTTTGGCGAAGATAAAATGTCATATTTAATATCAAAGTTCCCTACTTGTGCATTCCATCTTTCAACTCTGCCTGATCTTTTTGAATTCTTCATTACTGACTCAATTGGCACTCTTGTTAACACTTTTACCTTATGTGCTTGAAAGTAAATGTGAAGTTTAAAAGTTGCATGAACCAATGCTAGAATTAACTTCTCAATCTTTGAATAATTTCTCTCTGCAGAATTAAATGTCTTGCTTATATAATAAATTGGCTTTTCTACCCCTGCATCTACTCGCAGCAATACTGCACTTAGCGCGTGCGTGGTTGTTGCGAGATAAATCAATAGTTCTTCTCTGGTTCTGCTTTCTATAAGATAGTTATGTTCATTAAATGTTCTTTAATTCCTTGAAAAGACTTTTCACATTCATCCTTCCACTTGAATTTTGTTACCTTCTTGAGTATATCGAAAATATGTTTGCACTTGTCTGAGGATCGCTAGATGAATCTTCCTAGCGAGGCTAAGAGTCCATTTAATTTTTGCACATCTTTCACTGTTGCAGGCGTTGGCATGTCACGAATTGCTTGTACTTTTTCTGGATCAACTTGTATTCCTTCTTTTGACACAATATACCCCAAAAATTTCCCTTAAGTTACTCCAAAAGTACACATGTCAGGGTTCACTTTGATGTTAAAATGTCGCATTTCATCAAAAATCTCCTTCAAATCCTGTACATGGTCTTTAGCTTCTTTACTTTTGATCAACATATCATCCACATATACCTCTAATGTTTTGTGTATCCACTTCGCAAACACCTTCTCCACCATTCTTTGATATGTTGCACCAGCATTTCGCAAGCCAAAGGGCATCTTTGTATAACAGTATAACCCTCTTGGAGCAAAAAATATGGCGTGTTCTTGATCTTCTTCAGCGAGGGAAATTTGATTATATCCTTTATATCCATCTAATGAAGATATTCTAGCATTTCCCGCTGCTGACTCAACCATTTGTGGAATATCTGGTAATGGGAAAATATCTTTAGGACAAGCTTTGTTTAAATCAGTAAAGTCTATGCAAATCCTTATTTCCTTGTTCTTCTTTGGGACCACCACCATATTTGCAATCCATTCTGGAAATTTTGCTTTCCTTATAATTCCTGCGTCAAGCATTTTCTGTAACTCTTCTTCTATTTGGGAATGATATGTTGTTGCAATCTTCCTTATTATTTGTTTAAATGTTCTTGCATCTTTATTAATTTCTATTTTATGACACACTACTGATGGATCTATGCCTGGAATCTCATCCATGTTCCATGCAAAGATGTCTTTATACTCTCGCAAAAGATTTATGGTTATCTCTTCTTCATCTGTATCCACTTTAGTTCCAATTTTCAGCAACTTAGGTTCTTCTTCACTCCCAACATTTACTTCCTTTATTGGTTCTGCGGTGATGTAGTTGGCCTCAGGTTCTCCCATTGGTGTTGGTGTCTTTATTGTTCTCGCAAGTTCACCTCCTTCTTGCGAGATTTCGCTGGGTATTCCGTTCCTTTCTTTTTCTCTTATCAGATAAACTTTAAATTCTTCTTCTTTCTTTGTTTCTCTAGCCACTTTTTTTGCGAGCTTTCCGCATCTTTGGACGCTCTTCATAATTTCTTACTTCCATTTGATAGCACATCTTCACAAGATCTGTGTCTCCTCTAATTTTTCCAACTCCACTGGGCATAAGAAATTTGATGCATTGATGCAATGTTGATGCTACAGCCTTGATTTCATGTATCCATGGTCTTCCCAATATCATGTTGTATGGTGATTCCACGTCTACCACACATAATGTTACTTGTGTTTCAATCTCTTCTAGTGGAATTCGTACCATTATTTCGCCTTTAGGTTTTGTTAAAGATTTTCCAAAGCCATGAATATGATATGTTGGACAAGACATTTCTTCATCTTTGTATCCCATTTTCTTAAAAGCATGATAAAATATTATATCCACAGAACTTCCTGCGTCCACCAAAATTCTATTTACGGCCCACTCTTTCACATATTTTATTGATTGTTCCCTTCTCATTGGTATAGTGGATACCGTAATATCAAAGGAGATGTGTGATTTTAATTTTCTTCTGGTAGTTCTGCTGCGGTAAATGTGATCTCCTGCTTTACCCAATCTTTCAATGATGATATTTTCTCCACCGTCATAATCTTTTTTCCTTCGAAATCTCGTTTATGTATCTTCCCCTTAATACTTTCATGGAATCTATCAATCATTGTTTTTGTTACCATACCACACTCTAATTTCCTACAATTCTCTTTGGTCTTGATTATTTTTTCTTCAATTATTTCACCAATTTGTTTAATCATCCTCTTTATTTGAAATACTTCTCGTCTTTTACTTCGTCTTTCCTATGATTTTCATTAATTCAATCCATGTTTCGGGCGCCAAAATGTAGTTGCAGGAAATCCTACACTACACCCTTGTTAAGATTTCACAATAATCAGCTCATACTTGAAGATTAAAAATAACTCTTTTTCATTTAATTCTCAGAAATGTTTACAAAAGTGGGAGAAATCAAGAATACAACTATTCTCTTGAAGTTTCTCTCTCATCAAGACTTTCTCAACTCTCAAAAATACATCATCCTTCTTTGAATCTATTGGAACCCTTTATATAAGAAATTACCTAGTGGATGACAGCTAAGTTTTCCTTTTATTTCGGATCTACTCTACGATTCTTATCGCTATGTTATAATGTCACTTCCCACAAGTATTGTAACCATCGCAGAACAATCATGCTCTTCTCGTGTTTCTTCAATCGTCACTCATTACGTCATTCTTTAAACTACTCTTCGACACTCGCAAAGTTTCGTTAAAGAACTTGCGGTAATGCTCGCAGAAGTGTTGTTTATTTCGCGGGAGTGTTGTTGTAGCGATATTCTGGTCCTACAATGGAATGAAGGAGAACTGGCTTCATGGGACCATGGGTCAACCATGAAATTCTCATATGCTCGCGTGAGAAAAAAACAAGACCTCTTTGAATAGTTGGTGAGTTGATGAAAGAATGATTAAATGTTGGTTTAATCATTTATTGAATTACTGTTGGGTTCAGTATTAGGTGATAAAACCTAATTAATCATGAAAAGGTGAGGGACCGACCAAGGGGTCATGAAACCGGACATGGGTGGTCACGGGATCAAATGATGATCACTCCGTCAAATTCTGAAATTATTTGGAGAGTTTTGGACCTAATACGTGCAATTGTGCAAATTAGGTCAAATTGTGAAAACACGTGGGACTGGCTCATTGCAAGCCCAAAATCCAACCCTGGTCGGTCAAGGTAACATGCTTTCGTCGTTGAGACGTCCATGTCTTAGTCTTGAGAATTTTTATATTTTCTGATGAACATTTGAGCGACCATTTGAGAAAATATGACAAAATTAGGGTTTTTTGATAAAACCGTCAAAACTTCATCGGATGAAGGAAAATAATGAAAAAGTGAAGGAATTATGAAGAGGTGAGGGACCGACCAAGGGGTCATGAAACCGGCTCTGGGTGGTCACTGGATCAAATATTGATCATTTGAGCAATAACCCAGATTGGTTGAAATCCTAGTTAGCGCCCTTTAGTAGAATCGATGTAATATTCTCATACAGATTCGTATTTTGATGGTACGCCCCTCCATTCTATACGGAAAAGAATTTCCTATCTCCTAACGTGGGGATATTTAGGTTTTAAGCTCGTTTGGCAAGTGAAAACAGCCCGAGAGTAAAACTCAGGAAAAATTCAAGGGGCGGTCCATAGTATTTTTCTGAATATGATAAAACGAAGGAGTTTTGCCAAAATTAAAAGAGTTTTGTTGAAATCAAGGATTTTCCATGAGATGGGGGAAACATAAAAAATAATAATAAATAAAATAGGGACGTGTGGGCGTGTGGGACCGGCTTGGAGCATGGTTGGCCGGCTAGAGCCCGGTCCCATGCGTTTTCCCTATTTTATGCATTATTTCATGATTTGAAGGAATTTTCATAATTTGAAGGACATATCATGAAATCAAGGAATTTTCATAGGATTATGAAAATATGAAAAATATGCTAATAAAAGCGGGACGTGTGAGCCATCTAGGGTTTTGCCGACCGGCCATGGCCCGTGCACACGGGTTTCCCTAATTTTTATTATTTGTCATGGGACCAAGGAAATATCATGAGATTAAGGAGTTTTCATGAAATTAGGGAAATAATAATAAAATAATGAGGAACCATGAGGTGTGGGGCCGGCTGGGACCAAGGCATGGCCGGTTGGCCAATGGTCACGCCCAATCACGTTTTCCCTAATTTTATATTATTTCCTCCGTGCGAAGGAAGCACCATGGAATTGAGGAGTTTCCTCAAAACAAGTGATATTCGTTCAAATGAAAGGTTTTCATAAACTCGGAGAAAACAACAAAAATATGATAAAAATATGAAACTGGCGTGGGATTGACCACGGCATGGTCGGCCGGTCAGTGGGTCCATTCTCCCAATGCCTTAGTCAATTTTTAGTTATTTGTTATTTTTCATCCTATTTTGCATAGGTTCATCGTTTTATCGTATTTTGAAATACTCCTTCATGCGGTGGTTGTTAATGTATCATTGTTGAATACACTTGCACCATTTGAAATTGGCTTACTCAGGAGGTAGCTCTGATTCATGTGCATTGAATATTTATTACTAACTTATGGATTTCTGCTGGGAAGAACCATGGTTTGCGTAATGAAATATCAGCAAAAATATTTGAATATTTTCAGAAATTCTGCGGATGTATCCAAGAATTTAGGTTTGAGACAGGGATCGCTCATAGGTAGTTCTGATACCCGTGCATCGAATATTTATTACTAACCCATGGGTTTATGCTGGGAAAAACCATGGTTTGCGTAATGAAATATCAGCGAAAATATTTGAATATTTTCAGAAATTCTGTGGATGAATCCAAGAATTTAGGAATAATTAATTTATGACTTTATACTGGCAGAGCAGGCTATCTAGGAGCATTAATTATTCGATATAAAGCTTGTCGAGACTTCATATCCTTTATATAGTCAGGGTAACTCGTTGTTTGTATCCTGAAGACGTTATCGCTTTATACTAGCAGAGCAAGCTGTCTAGGAGCCGTCCATCCCGTGATACTATATAGAAATAAGTACTGAAGTGTTCAGTATTCATGAGATATGCCGTTGTCCAGCTGTGAGACTACATATCTACATGTACTCTGAGAGAAATTATTCTTTGTAGATGGTGGATTTTCGACAAAGGCTAAAATCGCAAACCCATAATTATACAAACCTCTGATCCAGCAATCAGACGTGAATATCGAGACACGGGTCTCTCATCTAATTCTCTAATTGAGAATACTTTCTCTCAGAGTGCACATAAATATGTAGTCTCACAGCTGGACAACTCCATATCTCACGAGTACTACTGAGCACTTCAGTAATTATTTCTATCACGGGATGGACAACTCCCAAACAACTTTCTCTGCTAGTATAGAGTGATGACGTTTTAATGATACAAACAACAAATTTACCCTGGATATGTAAAAGATATGAAGCTCCAACAAGTTCATATCAGAATAATTAATGCTCCTAGACAGTTTGCTCTGCTAGTATAAAGTCATAAATTAATTATTCCTAAATTCTTGGATTCATCCGCAGAATTTCTGAAAATATTCAAATATTTTCGCAGATATTTCATTACGCAAACCATGGTTCTTCCCAGCAGAAATCCATGGATTAGTAATAAATATTGGACGCATGGGCATCAAAGCTGCCTTCTAAGCGAGCCCTGTCTCAAACTTAAATTCTTGGATTCATCTGCAGAATTTCTGAAAATATTCAAATATTTTCGCAAAATATTTCATTACGCAATCCATGGTCCTTCCCAGAAGAAATCCATGGAATAGTAATAAATATTGGACGCACGGGCATCAGAGCTGCTTTCTAAGCAAGCCATATATCAAATGGTGCAAGTGTATTCAATAATGATACATTAATAACCACCGCACGAACGAGTATTTCAAAATACGATGAAACGATGAAACTATGCAAAATAGGATGAAAAATAACAAATAAATAAAAATTGACCAAGGCGCTGGGAGCATGGACCCACTGACCGGCCGACTGTTCCGTGGTCAATCCCATGTCAGTTTCATATTTTTGTTGTTTTCCCCGAGTTTATGAAAAAACCTTTTCATTTGAACTAATATCCTTTATTTTGAGAAAACTCCTCAATTCCATGGTGCTTCCCTCGCGCGGAGGAAATAATATAAAATTAGGGAAAAATGTGATGGGCGTGACCATTGGCCAACCGGCCATGCCTTGGTCCCAGCCGGTCCCACACCTCATGGTTCCTCATTATTTTATTATTATTTCCCTAATTTCATGAAAACTCCTTAATCACATGATATTTCCTTGGTCCCATGAAAAATAATAAAAATTAGGGAAACCCGTGTGCACGGGCCATGGCCGGTCGGCCAAACCCTAGATGGCTCACACGTCCCGCTTTTATTAGCATATTTTTCATATTTTCATAATCCTATGAAAATTCCTTGATTTCATGATATTTCCTTCAAATTATGAAAATTCATTCAAATCATGAAATAATGCATAAAATAGGGAAAACGCACGGGACCGGGCTATGGCCGGCCAACCATGCTCCAAGCCGGTCCCACACGCCCACACATCCCTATTATATTTATTATTATTTTTTATGTTTCCCTCATCTCATGGAAACTCCTTGATTTCAACAAAACTCTTTTAATTTTGGCAAAACTCCTTCGTTTTATCATATTAGGAAAAATACTATGGGACCGGCCCCTTGAATTTTTCCTGAGTTTTACTCTCGGGCTGTTTTCACTTCCCTAATGAGCTTAAAACCTAAATATTACCTCGTTGGGAGAAAGGAAATTCTTTTCCGTAGAGAATGGAGGGTGTACCATCAAAATCCGAGTCTGTATGAGAATCCTACATCGATTCTACTAAAGGGCGCTAACTAGGATTTCAACCAATCTGGGTATTGCTCAAACGATCAACATTTGATCCAAATTGCTGACATTTGATCCCAGATCCGGTTTCATGACCCCTTGGTCGGTCCCTCACCTCTTCATAATTCCTTCACTTTTTCATTATTTTCCTTCATCCGATGAAGTTTTGACGGTTTTATAAAAAAACCCTAATTTTGTCATATTTTCTCAAATGGTCGCTCAAATGTGCACCAGAAAATATCAAAATTCTCAAAACTGAGACACGGATGTCTCATCGACGAAATCATGTTACCTTGACCGACCAGGGTTGGATTTTTGGCTCGCAATGAGCCAGTCCCACGTGTTTTCACAATTTTACCTAATTTGCACAATTGCACATATTAGGTCTAAAACTCTCCAAATAATTTCAAAATTTGACGGAGCGATCATCATTTGATCCCATGACCACCCAGGGCCGGTTTCATGACCCCTTAGTCGGTCCCTCAACTTTTCATGATTAATAAGGTTTTATCACCTAATACTAAACCCAACAGTAATTCAATAAATGATTAAACCAACATTTAATCATTCTTTCATTAACTCACCAACTCTTCAAAGAGGTCTTGGTTTTTGCTCACGTGAGCATATGATAATTTCATGGTTGATCCATGGTCCCATGAAGCCAGTTCTCCTTCATTCCATGGTTAATTTTCAAATAAACCATCAATCGGTCATCAATTGATCAAATTAGGGTTTTTGAATCCCAGGATTATGATTCCAGATTCAAACACTACTAATTTTGCAACGATCTCATGATCAGTATTCTTATTAATTATGCTCGGTTAGACTACCAGCGCTTTAATTAATGTCTTATTTTGGTCACGCTGCCAATAATTCATCAAACGATCAACACTTGCTCAGATGAGCAATATTTACTCAAGTAAAGGAATATTGGTTCAACTATCAATATTCAACAAATTATCGAGCAACACTCGCTCACCTCAACGTGAGGATTCCACCACTGTCTCAGCAGACACGTTCGATTCATGAGTTGCAGAACATTTCACAAAATCATGTTTAACTCAGCAAATACGTGGACTCGTTGTCCCACGAAGTTATGAAATCAACAACTGACTAAATTAACCACGAGACATCAATCATGTCACTTGGGGGGGATATAAACTAGGGTTTTGGTATGGCGGTCTATGGCACGTGTGTTCAAACACACAATGGAATGTGAGCAAGTCGTGTAATCAGTTGAAGGAATCAGCAAAGTAGTGGGTGGAAAATTAACCAAGTCTCCGCACGATGAATAATTGGTTTAACACGATTTCCCACTTCCCCACTCTTTGATTCCAGCAAACTGTCAATCTTTATGGGATCATGGTGTTTTCATCTCCGGCATTATATAATGTCTCTGAATCCTGATTGAAACAATAACATTCGAAGAGTTTTCAAACATTCGAACAACAATCGTTTGAACGAGTAATTTCTCACCAAAGTTCATACAGACGCTCTTTTGTCTACACGAATTCACAGAAATTACTTTCGATCAGGCAGGATTCAATCATTCAGAGCATTTCATGCTAAATTCATAACACACCTACAATCTCAGATCATCATTGATCTCACATATTTCTCAGCTTCCATCCTATAGATCAACCTATCCTCTCTTGTGACCGAATTTACTCTGGAACGGCCATTGTCTTGGTTTAGGCCAAAGTACTACAGATTGGTCTCTCGAACTTAAAGCACCCCCTTCATAGCGGTGCATCTATGTGAGGTTGAACATTTCGCTCGGTTCAAGGAATCTCCTCCGCACGGTCGTTCTCAATTCCGCAAAAACCAGCAAATCGTTTTTCCCCATCTACATTCTCGATCAGAGAATTCGATGAGAAACCCGTGTCTCAATACAAATATTCTATTGTCCAGCCGTGAGGCTACACAACTGTATGTATTCAGAGAGAAGTATTCTCAATCAGAGGATTCGATAGGAGACCCGTGTCTCAATTTTCACATCTGATTGCTGGATCAGAAGTTCGTATAATTATGGGTTTACGATTTTAGCCTTTGTCGAAAATCCACCATCTACACTCTTTAAAATCTATATTGATTGAGTGAAAATCTATACTTGACTATTTTGGTAGTTAAAGTTAGATTAATCTAAACAGATAAAGGAGTTTATTAGATTAAACGAAAGAGCCTTTGTCCAATGTTCTGAAAACCGGTTCGGGCGTCGACACAAAAAAGTTACCGGGTCAGGGTCAAATGGTTCAACTAGTGATTCAACCCGGGTTTACTTGGTTACATATATTATAAGCTTAAGAACCTGCTATAAGCCTGTAACATGACTAACATCTCTATACCAATTCCATCTCTGTAACAATTGTTACATATTGAGCTTAAAATCTTAAAAGTTGAGATATAAAAATATCAATCCAAAATTCAAATAGCAATCCAAAATATAAGAATCAAACAATAACTAAACTAGTAACTAGCTGAGCAAGGTAGTGCTGTAATGATTAAGATCAATTCTAAGTTCTGTTATTAAGTTCTAACTTCTTAAAACGAGAAAAATCAAAGAGGAAAATCGTTTAAATTGAAATGGCTTCCTTCAAAACCAACATCTTGATAACCGACATCATTCAGATCGTGGCGTTCAAACATCCTATCATTTTTCATCTCCATATCATCATTGTCTTCAAGCTCTTTCCACTCACTAGCAATATTTCCACTATTCTTTCCTGTCAAACAATACAACTATTTAACAAAATGAACCAAATTTAAGCACAATAGTCTTATAATACTAACGTTTCATTCAAGTACCTGCTATTTCTTGTGGTAAATCATGGTGTCTCCGATTTTTATTTTCAAATATAGAAATTATTACATCAGTAGCTATAACTTCAAGCTCATCAACATTAATCTGCTCAGGCTCATCGTCTTCTACCAAATCCTCCGTCAAATCGATTGATCATAAAAAAAAAATTGTCCTATTCTTGGAAGTAAAAGTATATTTAGCTTAATGCAAAGTATGTGATACAGGTGTATCCGTACTCCTTTAGGGAACTTAGTTAACCTCAAGCTAAGTTGAGGGAAGAATCCTATTATAGGAAGGAATCCTTGTTTAGACAGAATTCCTAATTAGGAAAGAGTTTGTTTTATACAACTCTCTTAGTTTAGGAAATAGATTCCTAATAGAAGACCTAGTCGACTGAGTACGATAAAGTCTATAAATAGAGAGGTTTGGTTGTTAACTAAACAACACAGAGAAGACACAGAAACTAGGCATAGAAAAACTAGAGGAAGTTGGGAACAATACTTGTGCAAGCTTATTAAACAGTTTAAGGTTAATCCACTGTTTAGAGAAGATTGTGAGCGTAACAAAGAGAGAATTGTAATTGTTTTCTTGTTCATAATCTAGAGAAGATATTTTCTTCGAATTACTACTTGTGTCTATGTTTTCTAAGTTTCTCGTCTATTATTATTCTGAATTCCACCTCTATAGTAATAGCTACCAAGGTATAGATATCATACGTATCAAGTTTGGCATCACGATCAAGGTTAGTTTTTAGGGTAAATCCCTATGGTTTATGGTTTTCGCTAGATCTCTCTACATAAATCTTGGTGAGGTACTCGAGAAGTTAGAAGATGTAAGGAGAACAAGGGGATCAAAGATGACAAAGTCATATGATGAACCCAAGCATAGCGAACCACAAACTATGGAAGAAAAGGTGGCTACGTTACAAACAGACATGAAGTCGATTAAAACCACCCTTGAAGAATTAACTGAATGTATTCGTTCTCATACACCAAAGCTGAAGATGAAGAAAAAGATTACACCTTCACCTGAAGCTTCGGAAAAAGATGAATCAGAAGAAGACGATTCAGAAGAAGAAAAAGAAGAGGAAGAAGATGAGGATGAATAAAAAAAGAAAAGTGAGTTTCTTAAAAGTCCTATATCAACTAAACCTCATGGTAAAAATCTAAAACTTAATTTTCGTGTTGATATTCCACTTTACGATGGGAGTGTCGATGTAGAAAAATTAGATGATTAGATTGAACGTGTAGATACGTATTTTTCTTTCTTTGAATATGGTTCAAAGGAAAAGATTTCTTTTGTGACATTGAACCTACAAAAGCATGCTCTAACCTGGTGGAAAGCTTATCAAAGACAAAACCTAGGTAAAGGAGTATCGTCGTGGAGAAGATTCAAGGAAGTTATAAGTAAACAGTTTTATCCGGTTGGCTACCTTGAGGAAAGATGTTTCAAGTGGTACAACTTGAAGCAGACTTACAACCAAACCATGCAAGAATATACTTAGGAATTTCAGAATCAAGCTATGATTTTGGATTTAGACTTGGGAGATTATGTTATCTTTATGAAATATATTTCTGGGTTACATGAGTATATACAGAAGGAGTTGAAGATGTTTTCGGTGGATTCTATCTCCGAAGCAAGTATAAAAGCTAATGCCATTGAAGGAAGGCTTAAGAAATCTGATTCAAAGGGGAATACTAAGACAAAATCTGGAGGTACCACTGTAAAAGGAGGTGAAAGGAGCAAAGAAGAAGGGAAGTTTAGTGAGAAGGAAGGTTTGACTTGCACCCATTGCAAACAAACATGTCATATTATTGACAAGTGTTGGGTTAAGAACCCTCATCTAAAGCCTAAAGGGTTGCAGAGGAAAGAAGCCAAGAAGGAAGCACTAGTCGCTCAAACTCCAAAAGAAGTCCACGGACTAACGAAACCCAATTCAAAGCTCTCTCTTATGACAGGGGAAAAAGAAACACCTTCAAAATATAATCTAAGGGAGAGACTCTTCACAGTGAATATGCAAGTCAAAACATCACTAGTTTATGCTGTTATTGATCCGGGAAGTCAGAAGAATTTAATTTCACATTCTTTGGTGCAGAAGTTAGGATTGAAGACTATCAAACATCCTAAACCATACCCTTTAGGATGGCTTCAAAAGGAAGGGGACTTACAAGTTTCACATCAGTGCACGTTCAAATTTGCTCTAGATGAGTCATATATTGATGAAGTTACATGTGATGTAGTTCCTTTAGATGTTTGTCAGGTAGTATTAGGTAGTCCCTACCTATGGGATAGAGATGCAACTCTACACAGGAGGGAACAAAAATATACCTTTACCAAAGATGAATAAAGTTTTGTGATTCGGGCTATAGATTCTCCTCTAGAGGGAGAAAGCTTGATTACAGCTACTCATGCTAAGTGGTTGGTGAATGCTAGCACAAAGTTCATTCTCCTTGTGATCCGTTCTCTTGAAGAGAATCCGAGTAGAGTTTGTTTGGAATCCTTGACTGCACAACAAGAAGGCAACCTAGAAAGGTTTAAGTTGAGATACAAGGATTTATTTTTTGATGTCACAGGGTTACCTCCAAAGAGAAGTGTGGACCATGAAATTATGTTGACCGGGGAGAGTTCTTTTCCTAATATAGGTCTTTATCACACGTCCATAGAAGAATCTGATGAGATCAAGAAACAAGTCCAAGAACTCCTAGAATTAGTAATGAAAGTGCCAAGTGCTTCACCTTGTGGATCAATGGTATTGTTGGTACCAAAGAAATATGGAGGATGGCGTATGTGTATTGATTATAGAGCATTGAACAAGATCACGATCAAGAATCGTTACCCTCTACCTAGGATAGACGACATGATGGATCAGTTGGAAAAAGCTCGAGTCTTTACAAAGTTAGATTTCAAATTTGGATACCATCAAGTGAGAGTTCGAGAAGATGATACATGGAAAATTTCTTTCAAGACCAAACAAGGCTTGTTCGAATGGTTGGTGATGCCTTTTGGTTTGTGTAATGCTCCAGCGACGTTTATGCGTTTGATGAATGATTTGTTACGACCTTTTATAGAAGATTTTGTGATTTTTTATTTAGATGATATCCTCATATAAATCAAAACTTGGGAAGAGCACCTTATTCACGTTGAGAAGGTGTTTAAAGTGTTACATGAAGGCCAACTGAAGTTGAACATAAAAAAGTGTGAGTTTGGAAAGGAGGAGTTGGTGTACCTAGGATTCATTGTTAGTGGTGGACAACGGAAGATCAATCCAAGGAAGGTCGAAGTGATCACTAAGTGGCCTAGACCTAGTACTGTAACTGAAATCAGGAGTTTCTTAGGGGATTGCACATACTTGCGTAAGTTTATCCGGCATTTTTTGACTATTGCAGGACCATTACATGGTTTGACAGGAGCTAAGGAAAAGTTTGAATGACAGAAAACCCATGAAGACGCTTTTCAGTTACTAAAAAGGAAGATTTCAGAAGCACCGGTGTTGGCATTGCCTAACTTACAACGTACTTTTGAAGTTTAGACCGACGCTTCTAACTATGCATTGAGAGGAGTGTTGTTGCAAGATGGTAAACCCGTGGAGTACCATTCAGAATTGTTCTTAGGTGCTATTAAGAACTATGCACCTTATGAAAAAGAATTTTATGCTTTATATCAATGTATCAAGCATTGGCGAGTGTACCTCTTAGGCAAAGAAGTAGTTGTACATTCATATCACAAACCGTTGGAGTATCTACATACACAGACGAAACTACAACAAGCCCGGCACATGAAGTGGATGTATTAGTTAATGGCTTTCGATATTCTCATTAGGTACAATAAGGGAGTAACAAACAAATTAGTAGATATATTATCTCGACCTCCAGTTCGAGCATTACAGGTGGCCATGAGAATTCAACCAATTGTTCCTCAAGAGTATGTAGAGTCATATGCATCCAGCAAAGACTTCAAGAAGGTGTTAGAAGGTGTGAAGAGTGGTTTGAAAAGCAAGTATGAACTCCGAGATGGATTGTTATACAAGGGTCAATTACTTAGCATTCCAGAAGATGGAGATCATTTACAATGGTTAAGAGAGGCACACACATCTCGAGTTTCTGGACACTTTTGGATGAATAAGACTCTTCTTAACCTTCGTCGTTATGTCATTTGGCCAAAGATGCAAGATGATGTGGCTAAGTTAGTTAGGGGGTATAAGTTGTGTAGCACATCTAAACCTTCTAAAAGAAAACGTGGGTTATATCTACCATTACCAGTACCATTAAGGACTTGGGAGAGTATTTCTATGGATTTTATTGGTGGGTTACCAAAGACCAAGTCTGGTCATGATTACTTGTTCGTTGTGGTCGACCGATTCAGCAAGATGATTTCATTAATTCCATGTACAAAGACGGTAACGGGAGCTGGTGCAGCAAATCTCTTCTTTGAGCATGTGTGGAAGCATTTTGGTTTACCTACTTCGATTATTTATGATAGGGATAGTCGGTTCCATAGTCACTTTTGGGATTCTTTATGGAAGATGATGGACACTAGGTTGAAGAAGAGTACAACTTTTCATCCACAAACAGACAGACAAACAGAAGTGGTCAACAGAACTATGGTTCACATGTTAAGGGTATATAATTCTAAGCATCCTAAAACTTGGGATGAGAGTTTACCGTATCTACAGTTTGCTTTCAATAGAGAATTTCACAGTTCTTCGGGGAAATCTCCTTTCAAGACGTGCTATGGTTACTTACCACCTAGTCCTTTCGATCTAGTATTTTCTAGTGACACATCAATGGTGCAGAAGGAAGGAAGTGAACGACAAAAGGCGCAAAAGTTCTTGGAAAAGATATCTCAGATTCATGTGACTATTGAAGCATAATTAAAGAAGTCACAAGCCAAATACAAAGCAAAGCATGACAAGCATCTTGTGCCTTGTAATTTCGGTGTTGGTGACTTGGTATGGTTAAAGTTAGGTAAGGAAGGACTGAAGGGGTAAGGTAAGAAATTCAAGCCATTGAGGTATGGACTATTTCGTATTCTCGATCAGATTGGTGAAAATGCCTTTCGTCTGGATCTGCCACCTTATCTAGGAATGTACTCGGTTATAAATGCTGAATACTTGAAGTTGTTTGAACCACCATTACTAGATGACGACCGTGATGACACTACGATCTTAACACGGGTAGAAGACTTATGGTTTGATAAAGAGGAACCACTCAAGGAAGACTGCATATTAGAGCGAAGAGTGACTAAAACATGACAAGGAGAGAAATAAGCTTTTCTAATTGGAAGTAAAGGTCAAGTTCCTAGCAAGGCCAAGTGGTTTAACAAGGGAAAAGGGACTCTCGAGTTCCCTAACTTTCATTTTTAACTCTCACAGGAGTTCAAGTTCTTAAAAAGGGGACCCATGATATAGGTGTATCCGTACTCCTTTAGGGAACTTAGTTAACCTCAAGCTAAGTTGAGGGAAGAATCCTATTCTAGGAAGGAATCCTTGTTTAGACAGAATTCCTAATTAGGAAAGATTTTGTTTTATGCAACACTCTTAGTTTAGGAAATAGATTCCTAATAGAAGACCTAGTCGGCTGAGTACGATAAAGTCTATAAATAGAGAGTTTTGGTTGTTAACTAAACAACACAGAGAAGACACAAAAACTAGGCATAGAAAACCTAGAGGAAGCTTGGAACAATACTTGTGAAAGCTTAGTAAACAGTTTAAGGTTAATCCACTGTTTAGAGAAGATTGTGAGCGTAACAAAGAGAGAATTGTAATCGTTTTCTTGTTCATAATCTAGAGAAGATATTTTCTTCGAATTACTACTTGTGTCTCTGTTTTCTAAGTTTCTCGTCTATTATTATTCTGAATTCCACCTCTATAGTAATAGCTACCAAGGTATAGAGATCATACGTATTAGTACGTAAAGTACCTAAGATAACAATCACACTAGTACAATAATGTAAAGTATGTGAAGTACCTAAGGTGACAATCATACTAGTACATAATGTATGGTATGTAAAGTATGTTGCAGAAGCACCTCATCTTTAAACGGAGATTGTAATGAACATAGACAAAATCATTTAACCATTGATGCTCTAGTATGTTTCTTTTCTTGGAATGTATGCGTTCAAATACACTCCAATTCCTATCACATCCCGACGAGCTGCAAGTTTGACTGAGAATTCGAATCGCCAACTTCTGAAGATTTGGAGTAGCATAGCCGAAGTTTCTCTACCATTAAGCTAAATAAATAACATGAATATATATAATTATGATTGAATCTACATAAAAATGGAACAAGTGATCATCTTAATATCCATGTATTATGAAATTCACCTGGAGTCATTGTTTTCCGTTGGTTGATTGCAATATTCCTACCAAAGTCACCCGTTTTTTCCTGAAAAGTTTGTTTCTCTTTCCCGAACTTGTCCTGCAATGTTTGATTATATCCTGCAACATTTTCAATAATGTCTAATACACAAGAATGGATTCTAGGATCCTTAGACATGTCCTCACTATACCGGATAGCGGGATTCAACCAATATCCCATGATATGAATGTTTTTCTTGAAGTGCTTATCCAACCTACTATTGATAATTTTCATGTACGGTTCATAGTCCCTTTTCCTTCTGTTGAACACATCCGACACAACATTATTTTCCTTAATAATGCTATCATACAGGAAATCCATTGCACGCATATCTTCTTAATCCACCACCCTTAGCACACGAACAAATGTCTCACAAATTTTAACAACCTTCGAGCAAGTCTTCCGAAATTAAATATTCATTACTATGCAACAAATTTTTTATCCCTTATCTTATTTGTAGTACGAAGACTTAAAAAATTCAGGACATGTAACTGTTTTGGGGTAAAAACTGATTCTGCTGGAAATGGTAAATTTGGGTGTGCCTCCGAGAAACGAATCTAAACCCTAAACAAATGCACTGCACATGAGTACTTTAGATTCTAGAGATCAATCTGTACAATTCTGTCCTAAACCAAGAAATGGTCGTTCCAGTCTTACTTCGGTCATGAAATGAAGGAGAAGGGTTGATCTTAGGGAGGGAAGCGAAGAAGGTGTTGAGATCAGAATGGTTAACCCTAAAGGTGTGGCTATTTTATGACTTGTATCAGAATATGGAACTGGCTTGCGGAATGTAAGCTATCAGTTCGTTGATATTTTGTTTTGGATACCATGTTGATAACCAAAACCTTTGTTGTTGGTCAAAATAGGTTGAAACCTATTTATATCAGTCATAGTTGCATGAACCCTGATCTCATAGGAAGTGGGAGTAGTTGAGTGATGGAGAAGTGGGGCCGTGTAAAAATGTAGAAAACCACGTCTTACTATGAGGGAAGACGAGTCAGATTACACCCAATACTTCTTTGCTGCCACTAACTGTCCGCCTTTCCTGATAGTTTCTCATAATGGGAGTGTTGCACGCCGCACGCTGTGAACTGCCAGACAATACCCTGATGAACATACCCCAGTTTGTGACATGTTTGATATCTCGAGTATTTTATAGAAAATATATAGCAAGTTGCTGAGTGGGTCTTGCCTAATTATTCTGACCAATCACGCGCAAGCTTGGTGGCGGGTAGTCATGTGTGACGAGCCAAGTCATGAGACTTTCCGCAAAGAATAGCATGTGACGCCATTAGGTTAAATAACTAAGTTATGTGTGAAGCCGATACTCATAAAATATCATATGTATTCGATGCATGTAAAGCATCGCTTTTAAGAAAGAAGCTCAAAATAATCGATACATGGGAAGCATTGTTATATTGAGTCTGTCTTAGTTGGCCGCAAAAACCTAGTGTCTTAAAAAGAGCATGACCAACCACTTTCAGGAAGTTGATGGGAACTATTTATGCATGACAAAGGTAGGACGGTCGGTCCCTATAGGAGAGTGATGGCTGGTAGCCATTTTGACATTCTATAGGTCGGTCCAAGTTAAATATAGATTAGTTAAATTAGCTAGCCAAATTGGATAGCTGAGATGATTTGCAGCAGTTATTGGTTGCCACTAATTTATATAAGACTCTTATAAGAAGCGCATCCAACCATATTTGGGCGATCGTTTAGGAGCCATATGGGAAGGCCGCGGCGTGGCCGATTGTTCCTTATGGAAGGGAGGTGGCCGTTGATCATGGCCACATGTTGTTGGCTGCCTAAGATAGGAGTTAGGCTGGCCGAGATGATTTGCGGAAGTTAATGGATGCCATTGATTCAATTTAGGTTTTAAAAGACATGTGGCCAACCCATTTTTGGCCAATGGTTTTTGGTGTTAGCGGCATGCTATAGACTATTCGACCGGGCAGTGATATTTTTGGGCCACCAGTGTGTGTATCCATGCCTTGTCCGTCGATCGGAAATGAATCTTGGTCTGTCAATTCGGCTGGCGAAGTTGGACGGTCGAGATCATTTTGCGACAGCAATGTAATGTTGTTTAACAGAAATTAGGGTTTCGTAAGTCGCGCGGCCATCCATCTTTGAGCAATGGGTTAGTGGATCTGTTGGCGAGTTGGAAGGGCTTCGATTGGTCGAAGGATTAGTGGGCCTACCAATGTGCCTGATGATGCTTGTCCTGTCATATTAGGGAGCGGATACGCTTGATAAATCAGCTGGCCAAAACGTACGGCCGTGGTTATTTTAAGACTGACATGGGAAACCTATATTAAATTCCTTAAGGAATTTAGGCATGTCGACAACCAACTTCCAACTTTATTAAAAGTGCGTGTGGCACATTTAAAGCGATCTGTTTGGTCGATGGGAAAGGGGTCCGGCAAGCGGCACCATGGAGTGTGGCCGACCAGCCACGGGTGATGACTGCTGGAGCAGATCGGTCGGCCAAATGGCGTGGCCACGCCTCCCTTTGTTGCTGCTTTTTCTTACCGCAGTTCCAATTTATTTCTTTGTTTTCTGCTTTTTAGTAGAATCTTGCTCCTATTAGATCCATGATGGATTAATTTCCTAGCTTGCCTAGGTTTAGTTTCGACCAATAGGGTTCGAGATATTGCATAGGGCGCAAATGAAAAAGAGTGGGTCTAACAACCTCACCCAATATTTTGGTTATCAATCTGTATGGACTAACTCTAATATACTTTTAAGAGAATCAACTAGACAATTAGACTCAATCTTAATAAAAAGAATATCAAGGAGTTAATATCTCTATCTCCCAATTTGATCTATACTCAAAAAAATAGAAATCTGTGAGTTTTTATCAAACACAAGAGCTATAAACTTGGATGTTATCAAAAACCAATATCCAAGGATCAATCAATTTCCAATCAATAACCAAAGGTTGGATTTCACAATTGATCGATACAACGCACAACCTGTGATATTTTAATTATATAACAAAATATAATGCGGAATAGAAATAACACGGATACCTGAAATTTTGTTAACGAGGAAATTGCAAATGCAGAAAAATCCCGGGACCAAGTCCAGATTGAACACCATACTCTATTCAGCCTCTACAGACACTAGCCTACTACAAACTAACTTCGGTCTGGACTGTAGTTGAACCCTAATCAATGTCACACTGATTCAAGGTACAGTTGCTCTCCTTACGTCTCTAATCCCATCATGATACTACGCACTTGATTCCCTTAGCTGATCTCACCCACAACCAAGAGTTGCTACGATCCAAAGTCGAAGACTTGAATAAACAAATATGTATCACACAGAAAAGTCTACGATAATAGATAAATATGTTTCCCACAGATAAACCTACGAGTTTTGTTCCATCTTTTAGTAAATAAAGGTGAACATGAACTAATTAATAACACAGATTTATATTCCCTAAGAACATCCTATAATTATTGATCACCTCACAATAATCTAAATCGTATGATAGCGAAACTAGATATTGCAGAATCACAAACGATGAGACAAAGATGTTTGTGATTTCTTTTTATCTTGCCCTATCGGAGATATAATATCAAGCCAATTATTCAATTGAACTCGTATGATAGAAAATGGAAAGACCAGATCGCTCAACTACAAGATAAGTAGTTTCGTCTGGCTTCACAATCCCAATGAAGTTTTTAAGTAATTAATCGACAGGGTCTCGAGAAGAAACCTACGATTAAAGGATAATCGACTCTAGCAAAACCAACTAGTATCACACATGAGGTGTGGGGATTAGTTTTTCCAGTTGCTAGATGTCTCCTTATATAGTTTTCAAATCAGGGCTTCCAATCCAAGTTACCTTGGTAACAAAGCATTCAATATTCACCGTTAGATAGAAAACCTGATTTATCCAAGATAATATCTTTCAACCGTTAGATCGAAACTTAGCTTGTGACACACACAAATGAAATGTATTTCATTTAGGATTGAGTTACTATACCTAAACGTGTACATTAGTTGGTTCACAAATGGTTGAACAATGGTTATCCATATGAGTACTTTCATATAAACCGTATTCATCTTCTCATAACTAGTTCAAATGACTCATAAGAACTACTTCAAGAGTTATTCAATTGCAAGGAAATCTTATGTACTACACAAGAAACAATTGAATCAAAATCGGTTGGATTCACTTGAATCAATAATATAGCCACGGTTTGCAAAGATTGCATTCCTTATTGTTTTATTGTTTAAGTTCATGAACAACCGATTTTAGAAATAACCAGCTTTGGTACGCGTACGGGTATGCGTACCTTAGCTACCGGAATTGGGTTTGAAAACCCAGCAGAAATTCTCGGATGAAAACTTTCGTGGGTACGCGTACCCTAAGGTAACTGGTTTGTAAGTTTGTAAACTCCAAACTCAGCAGAAATTCATGGACGTGAACTTCCGCCAGTACGCATACCCAACCTGTCTCCTTCACCAATACCGCATGCACACACTTGGTTTCCAGTACATGGACTTATAAACTAATGTGCGAACACACTATATATTCTTATATCCATATGTGGTTACATAATCTCAACTCTACATTTCAATCATTGAAACATTCTTCTACAATGTTAATAGTCGTTAGACATAAAGAATCGACTACCATCATCAAAGCCATTCTCAAGATTGAAACGTCATCATGAATTTCGTCACGGGTAAAGATGAAAAGTGGTAAAAATGAAATCTTACCAACACATATTTCGAGAAAAAGATAGGCGAGTAAACTAGGCTCGAAATAGCAAATGTGTATGTATGAAAACTATCATACTTATATGATTGTTGTCTCAAGAGTAGGATATAGATAAACTTTTGAGTGATAGATTGTTGACACCCCATTTCCGCACCTTCCATAGAAAATATCATTCTTATACTTCAGAGCAGAATGCAAGAGAAATTCTTTGTGGAGCAATTAAGGATTTTCATATCCTTTAAATCAAGCCCATAAGTTCAACCAATCAAGCCCACAAGCTCTCAAGCCCACAAGATCTCAATCCCACAAGCTCTCAAGCCCACAAGCTCTACCAATCAAGCCCATAAGCTCAACCAATCAAGCCCACAAGCTCTCAAGCCTACAAGCTCTCCAATCAAGCCCACAATCTCTACCAATCAAGCCCACAAGCACGGCTCCTACCCATTTTATCATCCTTCCAAACCTGGGAAGTCTTGCTTTCACGTTAAATAGGGGAAAAATTCAAAGCCAATGGTGAAAGAACGGAGTCATTCTGAATCCGTATGAAAAAGTTATGAGCAAAACAAGAACTCAGAAGACGTTAAGGGACGACCACTTTTCGTCTTCCCCTTATCAACACCAAGACATTGATTAGTGACTGATTTTAACAAATGGAATCAACTTTTCTTTGTCAAAAGAACAAGTGCGGGAGGAAGAAGAAAAATAAAAAAGAAAAAAGGACAAGTGGGACCCACACCTTTTGACAAAGAAGAAGGAAAGAAGAAAAAAAGGACGATCAATTAGTCGAATTTCAACGATTTGGCTGCGGTTTTTGCGGGGGATTGAAGAATTCGCTGCCTATAAAAGGCAGTGTAAATCGATCATTCGAGATATGATTTTCTCTCACGGAAACCTCTTCCGATATATGATTTTCTCTCACGGAAACCTCTTCCGATATATAATTTCCTCTCACGAAAACCTCTTCCAACACCATTTTGCTCGCTACTCTGCCTAAGAGAGAAAACACTCTTTATTTCTCCTCACATGTTCTAAATCTCTCTGTATTTTGTGATTTAGTAAAAGAGAAATCAAGTTTCTTTCTTACATAATAGTTATTATTATCCTATACATTTCTAGTTTATTTCCAGAAAACCCCCCAAAAAAATAAATAAAATAGAAGTATCAAATCAAGTATCGTCTTTAAGTTCTTAAAAGATTAGCATTAAATTGCTAGTACTTTAATTACTTTCTGCATACTTAACAGAAGCGAGAAATCATCGTAAGAATCCTATCAAGTTTCGGTATCATATTTCAGGTATACTAATTGTTTATCTTTTTGGTAATTATGTAGTTATACGGGAACGGAATGGTTTTTCCATTTCGTAGTAACACCGCAGCTACTCTTTACATACACTATATAAAAATAATTTGTTTTTTTTAGTAATCTTACAAGTGGGATAAATCAAAGTGTGGGTATAAAGCGGAATTCCCTCCCACATTAGATCCATTGCTAAGAAAGTAATAAATAAAGCAGGTCACTATTCAAATCATTGTGCACTATTCGGTCACTATTCAATTTGCTATTCAGTCACTATTTAATCACTATTCATCACTATTTGTTTTTATTAACAATATAATTATAAACATTTTCCCCTTTAATCATGAAGTAGAGGCCAATCTTACGATTGGGCGGCTGATGGGTGCCTAACACCTTCCCATCCCGTACTAGAATCTCCTTACCCAGACTCTCTGATAGCAGACCAAAAACATGAAAGTCATACCTGGTTTTGTTTTCCTCAAAAGAATTCAAACTAGTTAAAAGGGTCCTGACTCCCCTTAGTCAGGTGGCGACTTCAAAACATCTCTTTTCCTTGCAGAGTTGGC
Source organism: Papaver bracteatum (assembly GCA_023529315.1). Classification (NCBI taxonomy): domain Eukaryota; kingdom Viridiplantae; phylum Streptophyta; class Magnoliopsida; order Ranunculales; family Papaveraceae; genus Papaver; species Papaver bracteatum. The sequence goes on from JAJJWX010003101.1 coordinate 1,862,654, forward strand.
CCCCCCTTTACTAACAAACTAGTAAGAAATTATCTATGGCAGACCATGTACATTAAACATCCACGAACGGATGAGAACATGGACCTCGCCCCATAACAATTATGGACAAAGGAAATAGACCGGCACCTCGACCCGTGCTAGGCGACCCTCGATTTCTACAGTGGCGACTCTGCTGGGGAAAAACAAGAGATTCGACTTGAAAAATGATTAAAGGGAAGTTTTATAATCTTTTCTTTATACTGATATCATATTTCAGATTTTGTGATTTCAGGCACTTATACAAGCGTAAGAAACCATAACGCGAGGGGGGGCTTACACTCGTACTTGGCATCGGTCGGAGGAAGGAAGACTGGTCAAGATGGATGATTCACAACATGGGAAAGGGGAAGCCAACAATACTGACATCCTCACCTCAAAGATAGAACAAATCATTGAGGAAAAACTCGCCAATTTCTTTAAGAAGCTGCAAGATGAGGCTAGAAATGACGGAAAAGGCTCAGATTCTCATCAACATACAAATGGCTCTGGATCCAAGGACGATCATCAACCAAAAGATCAAAACAAAAACGGGGAATCCGGAGGTACAGGCGACAATGACGAAATTCCAACACCAAACAAGGAGAGCTTGGAATTCGATCATTTCAAAGAACATGTAATGAAGAGGCTGTCAATAATCGAGGACAACACCAGCGTGGATGGTGAAGTATGGTACACTCCGCCAAGTGGATACTTGCCTGAAGGTTTCAAATTTCCAAAAATAGAAAAATATAATGGCATGGGACCCCCGGGGTCTCACATTAAACTGTATCTCCAATACCTAAAGCCCCAAGGTTTAATTGACGACTGGCTGCTAAACTTGTTCCACCAAAGCTTGACTGGGTTAGCCCTTGATTGGTACCAACATGCAGAGAAATCAAAAATCTCTACATGGCCACTCATGATTAATTCATTCGTTGAACATTTTGCAAAAAATACAGATCACTCTATGGCCTTACGCCAGCTTGAGTCCCTTCGACAAGGGGCACATGAAGGTTTCGTCGACTGGATGAGTCGGTGGGAAAATAAAGTGTTCGAAATGTTCGAACGACCATCAGAAGAGGCGCAACTAAAAATTCTAATGAAAAATCTCTCAATGTCTTACAGGGTATTCATCAACATGTCTGCACCTGAAAATATTTCCGATTTTCGAAGGAAAGGAGCAAGCATCGAGGATGCAATGAAGGACGGCGTATACTCCGGATTCAATATAGGGCAAAGCTCGACAAAAAAGAAGGAAATTAATTATGTCAACCTAACTGTTGCAACACCTACTTACATCAGAGCTGCAGGGAAAGCACCTATCACCAATGCATTCCGCCAAGACAAAGGACAACAATATGTTGAGAAAAGGTGGAGCCGGAATCGAGTATTTTCTGATCTGGACGGAGAAATGAGTGACTACCTTCCTAGGCTAGTTAAGGAAAAATTAATTCAACTCCGAGATCCTAAGCCTGTACCTAATCCCAAACCTCGGGGTTACGATGAGTCAAAGACATGCGGATACCATCAGAGTGCAGGACACGATACCAATTCATGTTTCATCCTGAAACATCTTATCCAAGATTTGCTGGACGACGGCAAGATAATCATCGAGGGAGCGTCAAAGCAACCTAATATACAACAAAATCCACTTCCAGCGCATCAAGGAAATCAGGGAATCAACTTCATTGAGGCAGATGATGCTGAAATACGTCAACCATCTCTAATATCGGACCGTACGACAAAAGAGAAGGACCAAACAAATGAAGCCTCCAGAGTCGTTGCTGAGAACAAAATGGAATCTGTAAAGAGTGCCCCAGACGCCAACATCCATATGATGAATAAAAAACCATTGTTCACCATTGCAGGTAGCGGGAAAGTCGTATATTCTGAAAGCCTATCAGAAAAATGCGAAGAGGTACAACATCAAACAAGGGGAGGAACACATTTCAAGCCTCTCAACTTGCGAAATGAAAATCCAGGTGTCCTAGCAAGGGGAAATCCGATTCGGATCAGGCCAAACAATCAACATGAAGCTATAAAGGAAGACAACTTACTCATTGAGAAGTTGCGAAGAACAAAAGCGGATATTTCAATTTGGGGATTGTTAGAAGCATCGACCAGTCACCGCCAGGCTCTACAAGAGGCACTAAGTTTGATGCATGTTCCCACATGAATCACTCCCAATGAACTGGTACACCTAATCGACCGAGCTGCAAGACCAGGTGCGATTACTTTTACAGATGACGACCTGCCACCGGAGGGGAAGGACCACAACAAAGGTCTTTACATTACCATTGGTTGGGAAAATATGATCATACCTTCTGTCTTCATGGATAATGGTGCTGGCGTCAATATATGCACATTGAAAGCGGCTAAAAAGATGGGGGTCGACATGAGCCGTATCACTAAAGCCGATGAATCAGCCTTGACAGTCCGAGCATTTAACAATGGTAAGAAAACAGGAATCGGTGAACTAACCATCGAAATATGGGTTGGTCCATTAAAAACCTATGCTACCTTCCTGGTAATGGACATCTCTGCAAGCTTTAACCTCCTTCTAGGTCATCCATGGATGCACAAGAATGGAATAGGTGCATCCTCTCTTCATCAGAAAGCCAGATTCTGGAAGGGAAATGAGCTAATTACCGTGCATGGAGATGATGAGGAAAATGAAATAAGGTCCCACCAGATCTCAGTGAACATGATCCCAGAAATTCATAACTACACAGCAGAGATCCGACATGAGAACAAATCTTGAGCATCAATTCATCACGCCTGTACGGGTCAACTTAAATATTGAAATCGAAATATTCCGAAAATGTTACAGAAAAGCAAGTTCTTTCCGGGAATGGGTCTGGGGCTCCGACAACAAGGGCCCACACAACCAATAACAATACCTGGGAGAAAGGCGTTTGATACGGCAGGATTGGGATATCAGTCGATCTATCAAGACTCTACGACATTCGGGAAAAGGCAAGAAGATCAAGGAATCGATTGGAGCCGTCAACCGTCCTTACAAAAGTGGTTCATCCGTAAGGGAGGAGAAAAGGTTCCAACACCAAACACACTAGCAAAGATCACACCGGTGATAACAAGAAGGAGTTCTGATCAAAGAAAAGAAACCGAAGAACCCGCCTATGAAGGGGTAAGTCATCTTTTTTTCTCCATCTCCCACTGACAACGCAGGCGAACCCAACGGACATAAAGGGGAGGATGGAAGAGAATTGGAAGTTCCAGAACAAGAGGAGAGTACAGCGAGCTCAACCCCGGGAACTGAAAGGGAAATCCAAGAATGCATGGTCATTGCATGCTCAGAGTTGCAATCTCGTAGAAGGAGGAAAACCCCTGTCTATAATGGTAAAGGCTCCCCCATCAAACACCTCAAGTCATTCTCCTGGTACATGAAGCCATTGAAGATGCATGAAGAGGACTTGAAACAATACTTTGGCGAAAGCTTAACTGGGAGCGCGTCAATATGGTTTTCAACTAATGACCGAGTTCTGGGAGCAGCATGGCCAGAAACGATCAATGCTTTCATCGAATATTTTTCAAAAATTCGACCAGAGATGATCAATCAAAACCTGGAACAACACCTCGAAAAACAGAGAGAGATTTTGGAGGACCAATGCCAGAAGGAGGATTCAATCATCTGATAGAAGAGTCTGCATGATAATTCCCAATGAATGCTGATCAACTCAAGAGGTACTACGCCTAACCAACGGCGACATTCCAGCATGCCTAATCCATGCATATCCTCAAAAGATCAACTGGTTTGTCAACACTCATGATTTTTATCATCGTTTTCTACTCTATCAATCTTGTTTTCAAAAAAAAAAAAAACAAAAAAAAAAGAGTTTATTAAGTTTTAATTTCTTTTCAAAAAAAAAAAAAAAAAAATCGGAGAGTTTATCAATGATGTAAAGCTTAGGATTTGGTATGGTGTTATGAGAAACCATATAGGCAGATGAGACAAACTCTCCAAATCAAAATTTCAGTTTTGTAAATTTTTAAGTTTTTTATTTTGTTTTCAAAAAATAAAAATAAAAATAAAAATAAAATAAATGCTGATGATGAAAGCCCTAGGATGATAATGTGCCTTGCACACGTACCAAATAGGCAACTGAGGCAAACATTTCTTGAGTTATTTTAAGCCTAATCATGTTCTAACCATGCTTTAAGCTTTTTGTGAACGACGAGTTATCTGAATTAAGGCTTCTCCACCGGAGTCAGCGATCTGCACAGTCAGTGCAAGTCAAACCAAAGAACGAAAGCACCACCAGAAAGAAAATATTTCATTCACAAATGAAGGAATTACAGAATCTTCGTCTACAACAATGAAAAGCATGAACTCTTCCTTATCTGAAAGATACATGATTAGATCGAGAGAAAAAAAAAGCAACAACAATAAGAAACAAGCAAAAAAAAAAAAAAGAACAACAACAACAAGAAATAAAAAATGATCTGACGGCAAACCAAAGAAGAAGAAATAAAAAACAAATAAGGAAAGCTGGTGATTTTATCTGAGTCTAGACCAAGATCCAACTTCTTCACCATTTCCCATTGATCGAAACCAATGTGTAATAGTGGTAAAAGTGTCCATGTGACGCACTAGATCTAGACATTTTCATCACAGGCAGATCATCCATACTTGTCAGAATACATCTAAATCTAAATCCGATTTCAACTTTGAAATTTGGATTTATCTTTGTATGTATTTTGAAACTGCATATGGAACGATCTTGCATCTTCCCCTAAATCATCAGATCTTCATCTTCGATCCGAACAAAATATGGATCTCAAGATGCACTACCATCAAGTACAAAAAAGAGAAGATTCATACAGATCTATACTGAGATTCCACCAAAATCTCACTTCAGTTATCATTACTTTCAGCCGCTCAAACTGCATCTCGCATACTCCACCAGTAAATGATTACTATGGCGATGAACCAAATAAGCAGAAAGTAGAAGAACATGAAGACGGTGATCAAAAAAAGAAAGATCACAGTCCAGATCCGGCACATACAAGAAGGATCTGATGAAAAGATGGAGGAAAGAGGCAGATTTGCAGAGCAGAAAAAAAAAAGAGGAAGAAAGAGAAACTGATGGTCGGGGAAGAAGAAGGCGAGGAATTTAAAGCAAAGGATTAGGGCTCCATCAAACTGCTATTCGGGCAAACCGAAATGAAAACCGTAACCCGTTGGGCTTCTTCAACCCATTAGGGTCATTCATCCGATCCGCTAGCCCCTTTTCCCTGTTTAAAAAAAGAAAAAAAGAAAAAAGAGAAAAATAAAAAATAAAAAATAAAAAATGCAGTCTACCTCGTAAAGAAGTCAAAGCGTAGATAATTCTTCAGAAAGAGTATCAATACGTGCCTGCCTCCCCAAGGATTCTCTACTGACTTCATCATATCTCAACATGATACCGTACATCTCATTCACCACCGATGTCAACTGGCGCCCACGGCTATCCACCAAACGGAGCAAGTATTCTTGAAGAGGTCTGGAAGCCTGAAGCGAGAAAGGAGTCAATAAAAAGTATTAAGTCATTAAGTCAAGAAGAGAGAGTAACAACGGTACCTCAGGAATATCATCCGGGAGAGGTTAACCAATAATATCTTCACGGTCAATAGGGCCACCTGCAATTGGAACCACATTTGAAGTCCCCAAGATAGGTATTTGAAAATCCCATGTTGGAAGAAGATGACCGAAGCCCGTTAGTGGAACTTGTTGAGAAGAAGCATTGCTGGAAGATCCCATCAATAATGGACGAGGGGCAAAACCCGGATCACCCACTACAAGATTCTCTCGGCAAGATTGGATAACAAGAGGTGGACCTAAAGAAACCGATCTCCAATATGATTCAAAAATCATTCCACGATCAACGGAATCTTCATAGGAACGTTGCGGTTGACGTGAAATCTCGTCCATATCACTAAACGATGCATAAGGAAAACATGTAACGTTGGGAGGAGGAAAACGGGGTGTAGCGTCTGGTTGACTAATTTGTCTCCCAAATCTGTCACCAAGATACCAAGCACAGTAATCCGGGCCACGTAACAAGTACCGAAGCATGCTAGACGACATGGCATGAATGGCTCTTTGATCACGCCGAATCAGATAATCCTTCCAAGGGTCCCAACAAATCTGCGATCAAAATGGAGGTATATATATATATTAATAATAAAAAACAAATAAAAAACAAATAAAAAAAACAAATAAAAAAATAAAAAAATATAGGGTTTCTTACAGATTCAACTGTCGCCCCCTCCAAACAAAGGCGCGTATATGAAGTCGAGTGCCTTCGAAGTGCACCTTTCCATCTAGCCATTCGAGGAAATATTTGACTATTGGAGAAGCTTGTATCAAAAGGAGGGCGACTAAGAGGAAAATATTCTTAACACCAATACTGTTACAAAGAAAGAATATGGGTGTTAAAAAATGGGGTCCAAAATCGTTCAACCTAAAGCAAGGAAAATGTACTCACATTCAAGATGGGCCAGAATCCACATAAGGCTTTTGTTTGAAGGCGTGTTGCTCGAGACATATAGGTGTAAAATCGCGCCATCGCACAACTTCCCCAATCGTAAAAATTCACCAATTCAAGGTCAGAAAATGCTGCCAAGTAACCAGATTTGATATAGCCACCAGAAGAGTCAAGGAAGGTATGACCCGCAACAAAGATCAAGAAAGCTCTGGTAACAGTAATAACTTTAGCATCATATTTTGAAGCGTCATCAGTGAGATCCAGCTCAGGGACCGAGAAACTCGTCTTCAATCTTGCTAAGCTGACATACCAATTTTTAGGGAAGATATCCCCACAATGTGGTCCCAACAGGTTTCTGACATTCTCCTCTGTCACGTTTTCTCCCACCGGGACGGGAGCTCCTACCCCAACACGGATGCCAGTAATCATGTAGAAATCCAGAGGAGTGATGGTTAACTCACAATGTGGCAGGTGAAATGAATTAGTATCACCCCACCATCTTTCTGCCACGATTAAAGCATTCTCGCCATCATGGAACGGTTCCAAAGCTTCAATAAAGTCGTACCAACCAATCTGTTGTACAAGATCATGTACACCTTTGCATCGTCTCAACATCAGCCACCATTCTACTATACCAGTGGTCCCTCCGCGAATACGCGCCCAAGCGTAATTCTATGAAAGAAAGCAGGGTTGAGAAATAATGAATGGAAACTTGGAAAACAAAGAAGAAAATTTCGATCAACAAGGAAACTTACAGGGTCTTCCCGGATTCTTTCAGAAACGTGATCATCCACATCGTTTAAAACCCCAACTCTTCGTCTTCTACGCAGCATAGGCAAAGTTGGAGGATCATGAATAATGATAGCTATCTGCCTAGACGACATATTGAAGAAAAGAAAAGGAGTTTCTTACCTAAAGAAAGGTCTTTCTCCCCTATCTTATAAATTTAAAAAAAAAGGTAATTACTTCCTCAAGAAGTTTTTGAAAAAAAAATACTTTATCAGAATCGTCTCGTGAAAGAAAAGCAAGTCATGTCAGGACAAAGTGTGGAATGGAAGCCAAGAAGATGCACTTTCAGAATGTGAACGAAACCGACAAGCTCAACTGGGGCAGACCCAGCCAACGTTAGTATATTTCTTCATCAACCTATTCAACTATTTCAATCGGCTCGAACAAAGGGCAATCCAACTGAATCAACCGCAAAGGTTCAAAAATCAAGAAAATGGAGCTGACAAGCTTAACTGCGGCAAACTCGGCCAACGTCAGAATTTCTTCATCAACTCATCAAAATCACCTCTTGGAAAAGATAAGGTGCGAAAGGGTGTTCATGGCTTTGTTCATAAACCGAAAACGGTTACTCTCAAAGAGGGGCAACTGTTGACACCCCATTTCCGCACCTTCCATAGAAAATATCATTCTTATACTTCGGAGCAGAATACAAGAGAAATTCTTTGTGGAGCAATTAAGGATTTTCATATCCTTTAAATCAAGCCCATAAGTTCAACCAATCAAGCCCACAAGCTCTACCAATCAAGCCCATAAGCTCAACCAATCAATCCCACAAGCTCTCAAGCCCACAAGCTCTACCAATCAAGCCCACCATCTCTACCAATCAAGCCCACAAGCACGGCTCCTACCCATTTTATCATCCTTCCAAACCTGGGAAGTCTTGCTTTCACGTTAAATAGGGGAAAAATGCAAATCCAATGGTGAAAGAACGGAGTCATTCTGAATCCGTATGAAAAAGTTATGAGCAAAACAAGAACTCAGAAGACGTTAAGGGACGACCACTTTTCGTCTTCCCCTTATCAACACCAAGACATTGATTAGTGACTGATTTTAACAAATGGAATCAACTTTTCTTTGTCAAAAGAATAAGTGCGGGAGGAAGAAGAAAAATAAAAAAGAAAAAAGGACAAGTGGGACCCACACCTTTTGACAAAGAAGAAGGAAAGAAAAAAAAGGACGATCAATTAGTCGAATTTCAACGATTTGGCTGCGGTTTTTTGCGGGGGATTGAAGAATTCGCTGCCTATAAAAAGGCAGTGTAAATCGATCATTCGAGATATGATTTTCTCTCACGGAAACCTCTTCCGATATATGATTTTCTCTCACGGAAACCTCTTCCGATATATAATTTCCTCTCACGAAAACCTCTTCCAACACCATTTTGCTCGCTACTCTGCCTAAGAGAGAAAACACTCTTTATTTCTCCTCACATGTTCTAAATCTCTCTGTATTTTGTGATTTAGTAAAAGAGAAATCAAGTTTCTTTCTTACATAATAGTTATTATTATCCTATACATTTCTAGTTTATTTCCAGAAAACCCCCCAAAAAAATAAATAAAATAGAAGTATCAAATCAAGTATCGTCTTTAAGTTCTTAAAAGATTAGCATTAAATTGCTAGTACTTTAATTACTTTCTGCATACTTAATGAGCGAGAAATCATCGTAAGAATCCTATCAAGTTTCGGTATCATATTTCAGGTATACTAATTGTTTATCTTTTTGGTAATTATGTAGTTATACGGGAACTGAATGGTTTTTCCATTTCGTAGTAACACCGCAGATACTCTTTACATACACTATATAAAAATAATTTGTTTTTTTTTAGTAATCTTACAAGTGGGATAAATCAAAGTGTGGGTATAAAGCGGAATTCCCTCCCACATTAGATCCATTGCTAAGAAAGTAATAAATAAAGCAGGTCACTATTCAAATCATTGTGCACTATTCGGTCACTATTCAATTTACTATTCAGTCACTATTTAATCACTATTCATAACTATTTGTTTTTATTAACAATATAATTATAAACATTTTCCCCTTTAATCATGAAGTAGAGGCCAATCTTACGATTGGGCGGCTGATGGGTGCCTAACACCTTCCCATCCCGTACTAGAATCTCCTTACCGAGACTCTCTGATAGCAGACCAAAAACATGAAAGTCATAACTGGTTTTGTTTTCCTCAAAAGAATTCAAACTAGTTAAAAGGGTCCTGACTCCCCTTAGTCAGGTGGCGACTTCAAAACATCTCTTTTCCTTGCAGAGTTGGCCCCCCTTTACTAACAAACTAGTAAGAAATTATCTATGGCAGACCCTGTACATTAAACATCCACGAACGGATGAGAACATGGACCTCGCCCCATAACAATTATGGACAAAGGAAATAGACCGGCACCTCGACTCGTGCTAGGCGACCCTCGATTTATACATAGATAAGTTTAAGTCTCCACATACCTTTTTAGTCGGATAAAGTTCCACTGGTTCCTTGAGTATTTATTTGTCTTCGTAAGATAATAGCCATGGAGTCTGGAGCTCAAATATACTTAACTATCCTAGACAGAGACTTAGTCGTAAGTAAACTAGAAATCAATACGTATAGTTTGATCACTAATATTGACAAACATGCTTGAGATAGCAACGCATGCGTGTTCGACCAAGCAATGTTCTAACAACAAAAAACCTAATTTTTGCAAATTAATTAAGTTAAAATTTAAATTCTGCGAGCTGTCACAAAATTAGTCAAATTTGGTGAATTATGTGTGTTGACACAAATTTCTTTAATTTTATTCTCAGAGAGAAGTCAATGCATCTTCTAACTGAGTACTTTCATACATACCTTAATCTTGATGCTTCGGGAAATTCATGTTACTCAGCTGCGAGCGAACACTAATTTTCATATCATATCAATATTAAGAGTTCAGCCGGGGAACATAGCATAGGAAAATACTCAATAAGCCATACATTAATGAATAATGCAGACGAGAGGTTGAAATTTATAGAATATTTGGGATTGTTTCCACATGCACCATTCTAGATAAATTTCATATAAATATACTGAATTGCTCAATACGTGTGTAAGTAAATAGGTATGGGAACTCATCACTTTTAAGTGGCTCTGTCTCTTTGCAGAACAACGGCACATTAAATACAATGTTTTACAATTTTAGCCCTGAACCGAAAACCACCATCAACATTAAGTCCCATGCTTAGTACGTAACAATGACATTGTTGCGGGGTAAACAATAAATGGTGACAAATAAAGATAAAACTTATGAGGCGAGGCAGACAGATGTTACCAGGATAGAGGCCGGCTCGGTCTTTGAGCAAGACACGTTTAATTAAGTATCCAAGCATGTGGTGATCGTCCTCCTAGCATACGTCAATTGTCTCCAGGTAGATAAGCATCTAATCGGTTGATATCCCGCACCTAAATCCATTATACATGACAGGTAGAGAGTCTTTTATTTTCCAGGATCTTACTAATTTGCATAATACAAAATGGAGCACTTGAGTCTTTCTTTTTATACCGATCATCACAGATTTGCACTCATCTTCTTTCCATGTGTTGCTTCATATTCTCTTGTAGTTTTTTTTATTACTACGTCGATTATTGATATAACTACAACGCTTTTCTGCAGTATTTGATGGGAAATCCTGGTGATAATTATTCTTCTGATTCTCCGGAAAAGAGTTTTGAAGTCGAAAAACCCATGGTTACCGCATTCTAGGAGGTATTATCTAAAGTAGATCCCCCGTTTCGTGAGGCTGGTCGTGCTATACAGGGTATGCCTCCCGCACATTTGCGTATCGTTTGAGATCGTGTTCAAGCTTTCCTGGCTTCGGTTAGCATGGAAGAAAAGTGGAGGCGTGATGAAGCATTCCAACCAATGAGTTCCAGGGCTGAAGGATTTGCGGCTCGGATAAAGCGATGAAGGATTGAGCATAAGCATCCTCCATATGGGGATTTACATGATTACCCTATCCATAACGGTGTCATAATTCTCGATTCTGACGTGGATAAACCAGAACATCTTCAAAATCTTCAGAAGGCTGTTGGGGCGGTTTCTGAAAAGGATGTTGGGGCAGCAGAGCATATAGTACCGGCCTCTGGAGGAGATTTTAAAGTGGCTTCCGAAGTGGATGTTGGTGGAGATTCCAAGGGAGATATTGAAGCGGCTTCTGGAGTGGATGTCGAGGCATCTTCTGGAGAGGATGTAGGAGCGACTTATGAAGGAGATGTCAAAGCAGCTTCCAAAGAGAACTCCAGTGAAAGTGCCGTTGATCCCTGTGTTGATGCTGATAATTAGATTTCCCACTTTGTTATTTCCTTTTATAGATAAGTATCTTTTTTGTAGCTTGCAGATGCTCCTTTTTAATTTAGTAGTTTTCTGTTTCATGCAGCTGAAGCCAGGGACTCATCAAATATAATCTTTCATTCGTGTTTCTTTGATGGTTTTATGTTTCCAGTTGAATGAATGAATGAAACTCCCGACTAAGAAATCCAAATCCTTAGAAAATTTCGCAATATCTTATAACGTTCTTCGGTAAGGTTATAGTAGAGCCACGCTTAGTATTTTGATCGCAAAATATGGGTCCTTCCCATTCTTCTGTATGATAATCCCCAGTGCAGACTACATGCTTCTTGAATATTTGTGGCATGCTGGCTAGGTATGTTGAAGCATGGGCGCGTTTCCATAAACTAAGAAATCTAAAAGCCAGGTATGTAGAAGCATGGACGCATTGCTTATCAAGTGTGGAGGCTTCATATCCAATTAATGGAGCGTGAAATGTGATTCGACGCGCCGTTGCTAAATAAGTAGTTATAACTCGGGAATGTCACATGCGCTAACTTCAAATTTGCTGTTTCTTGGTTCCGTGAAGGGGATTCCCAAAATATGGAAAACTGCAGACAACAAAACTTCTTCCAGAGATCTCATTAGGCGAAGGTTGAAGCCGATTGCTTTTCGAAAGATGCTTTCTCCAGAAAGAATGTGTCGATGCTTGATGATCTTATGTTTTCTTTTCCTTTACATATTCCCCTCTTCGTTTTTTTTTTTTTGAAAGATATGAGATATCTCTTACATGGTTTGATTTTTTCTGGTTTCAAATCAATGGGTAATGATTTTGTGAGGGTTTGGGTTCACTCGAGACTTTTCCTTGAGATGATTCAAAAGTAAAAAAAATTATTTTAAAGGAAATTATTCTTTGATTAACTGATAAACTGAAACCCTAATTTTGAATGCAAGCAGTGCAATCATTTTGGAAGGAATTACAAATATTTCCTGAAAAAGGGAAATTGCTAAAGGTGTTGATGGTGGTTTTTAGTATAGGGCGAAAACTGTAAAAGTCTATCTACCTGACCCGACATCAGAAGTAGTAGACCTTGATATGTCTATATTCCGCAAGGAATTTTAAGAATATATCAAAATCTGATGAGTGCCTATGTCTCTCTTCATATTATATTGAAACTCAAGATCCTAGATGAATTGTTCAATAGTATAGAGCCTAATGAGTATTTGAGCTCCTAGCCGCATTACTCACTAATGCCGGAGCCTGCTGATTATTTATTCAATGCTATGTTCTCCAACCGAACTCTTGATGTTGACATGACATGATAATTAGTATTCGCTCGCAACTGAGTAGCATGAATTTCCCGAAATGTCAGGATTGCGATAGCATATAAATACTCAATTAGAGGAACGTAAATTTATGCTGCCCTCTAAAACATAATTAGTGATTTTGCATGAACGAGCAAAATTTACCAGAAATTTGATTGATTTTGTGTCATCCCACAAAGTTCAATCATTCTAACCTAATTTTATTAATGAAAAGATGAAGGTACCCAAATATACCTCAATCTAAAACTTTTCCACCTATAAGTCCTTTCTCCGAAAGTGATTGTCTATAGACTGAGTCGAGACAATACAACAAATTGGTTCAAACTTCGTGTGATCGTCTATGGATACGAGATCGAGACAATACACCAACAATATAACTTGAGTGATTGACTATGGATATAAGATCGAGACAATAAAACAATGAAGTATGTTTACTTGATAATTGGTTCGGACTTAACCAAACACAATAGGATTACTATCAAGTAAATATGAATAAACGTTTGTGTATTTTACTTCTAATTATAATAAAAACAATTATAGTTGCGGAAATAGAAAAGTAAAAGACACAACAAGATTTTTTTAACGAGGAAACCGCAAATGCAGAAAAACCCTGGGACCTTGTCCAAAATTGAATACTCTCAAGATAAGGCCGCCATACAAAATCAAACCAGCTTCGTATAGTTGAGACCAAACAACTAAACCTATAGTTCACCTAATTCCGCCTGTATTCCCACGCCTCCGACCTATAATAAGTCACGTACTTGGAACAATTCCTTTGGCTCATATTCCAAATAGTAAAGGAACAACAAATCTGTTTGGTATCAACTATTTTCAACCAAGTGACGTGAGTTCGACAACAGGCTCTTCTGTTTATCTCAAATAAACTCCTTTTTCGGGTTCTTAGATCTATCTTATCATAGGTCGGAGGCGTGGGAATACAGGCTCTTCTGTTTAACAACCACCAAAGTAATTGTTAATATTTTGCAATCAATACTTTTAATCACAAAGAATTGTATTGATGCTGATCTACACAACTAATCAATCCAATTTACATCAAGGATAAACCGATTATAGTTGGATCCTATTTTACCAAAACAAGTATTGTGCACACTAAAGATTATGAACCCAAATCAGAAATCTTCAAAGTCTTATTTGTCTTCAAATCTTCTTTAATATTCAATCAACACATGCACACAATTAACTTGAATCTCTTGTGATCAATCACGCACATAACGGAGTCTGTTAACAATGAATTATCACAAGATGTCTTTAGATCTACAAACAGTCTAAAGATCCCCATCGAAACTTCGATCTAGTTTGAGTGAATCTTATATTAGAAGAGAAGATTCTCAAGCATAAACAAACTAGGTGCAATCAAAGTTCAACCTATGTTAGTCAATCAAATCAATCGAAAACAAAAGATAAACCGCAATTATCTAGTTTCCCACCAACGGTACTAATAGAGCTTCTCAATCCCAAAGAAGTCTTTAAACTGAGCGGTCGTAAGAGATTTCTCCTAATTAGGTTACTCTCCTCTCCGAATAGGCGGCTTCACCAGTAACAACACAACTGAGGAAGTTTGCTGTCACGAAGGATTAGTTTGCTCGAAATGAAAAATTCAAGTATATATAGACAAGGAAGTTTGCTGTCACGAAGGATTAGTTTGCTCGAAATGCAAATTTCAAGTATTTATAGACAAGGAAGTTTGGACACCAAGGAATTTCCAAAACCGAAAATATTCTCAAGATATGCAATAAAATTCCAAATTCGATTTTCATAATTCCTGGAAATGCTTTGTCCAAAATATTAACCGAAAATATCTTTGGAAAATCTCAACTAGTAAATGCACATTACTAATTCTCATTTTCCTAAAATAAAATTAAAAACCTTAAATAAAAGATTCTTAACTTATTTATTTTTCGATCTGGGATTTTCTTCCTTTAGCTATTAAGGAATAACTTTGAACAATAAAAGATAAGCGTTACTACATGTGTTCAAAGTATGTCGACATCCTTACTTTGTAAGTCCTCTTTCATACTTACAACTTCGAAACCGATTTGCCACACTTCCAAACAAGTTTAAAATTGGTTTATCTGACTTTCAAGAACTATGTGATTGACCAAGAACACTCAATCACAAATCATGGGTTTAACGGTTCTACCAAAACAAGTTTCGTTTCTACCTCCATGCGAGTACTGTGTATAGTCACACTAGCTTTAAAAAAATTCGGTTGACTAGGTATTAGGATCGGTACCCCATATATATATATATATGGTATCTAACTTGTATGTGTTGCACATGTCCATAGGATCGGTTCCCCTTTCTGCTAAAAACTTGATGCACCTCATACAAGAATCAATTCCCCTTTATGATAGGTTGCACCTCTTGCTAGGATCGGTTCCCCTTTACCCAGAGTCGGTCATACCAATAACACAAATTCGATCATACCATCTCAGGTGATTACTTAAGATCGGTTTTACTAATAAAAGTCATACCAATACAAAATTTAGGCCTTTGTGAATAGTTTTACCAAGAATATAAACAAGTCATGAGCGGTTATAATAATCACACATATTGGTAGTTCAAAAGATATGCAATGAATAACAATACCAATAAATCCTAGCGATTTCCCTTTCGATTCACAAAACAAGTTCATGAATTTACTGCCTTTAAACAAATGTAAAACATTGTTTCCTAGGATAAAATCTTCACCTTTTATCCATACATAATCACAATAACATTCAAACGATTATGTTGATGTCTTATATACAAAGTTTAATGGTTAAGCAATAAATGTCGTATTGTATTCCTTAATATTATGTCTAACTAGAATGTAATCATTCATGCTTTGCAGTTATGTTTTCAATATGCACGACTTGAAAGATACGATATGGAATGAAATAGTATAAGTCAAATATCACTAACCTCAAGGGGAAGGATGATGTTATCGTTGTATCTCCTTACATCTTCACTTCTTCAAGTCTTTGCAATACTTGTAATGTCTCATATCCTAATACTTTCAAGCTAACATATACGAAGTTGACTCTAGTACATAATCAAGTGACTCTTTAAATGATTTTTGGCTCACTAAAATATGACAACCAAACTTGACATACCAATGCTTGGTGGGTTCAACCAAGCTATGCTCTAACAATCTCCCCCTTTGTCAATTTTAGTGACAAAACTCTTACATCGTATGGATAAACAAATTACAAGAATTCATTACACATACTCTTGATTCCCGAATTCAACAACACAATAACCTGTATACATTCAATCCATAAATGTCGTTGTTGACAGTATAATAACAAGGCTAATACTCCCCCTAAAGGTAAGATAAGTAGATTTTATTAATCTTCACATCTTTGTTATTCCCTTGTAGTCCATATAACTACAACCATCATATGATATGCTACTCCCCCTTAGTTTATGTTTTTACTCTTTTGTTAGATAAAAGTTTAAGCACCAATAATGTCATTTCCCTTAATGATACCAATCAATATAAAACAATAATAGTATCACTTGTTTACTACATATATCTCTCCCCCTTTTTGTCACAAAATGACAAAGAAACGAAAAAATAAAGGACAAACCGAAAGGATCTTACAAATCTCAATAGACTTGCAACCTATAGAGTTAAGCACTTGGATTCGACACACCATTTTTGATAACCAATATTAAAACCGAAACTACAAAGTAATTTTGTTTTGATATGTTACCAAGGAAACAATTGCCCGAAGCAATTTTCCCTAATAGTTTAGCAAACCAAAAATCAACTAAGCACCTTAGTTCCTTTGCTAAACCGATTGTACAAATACAATCGCTTGTTTGATAAGAACAAAATAAAGATAACTTTATTTTTCTCACCAGGTTCTAATTATCCATATAACTTAGACCTTTAATTTTTAAACAAGACAAGTACTAGGTTAGTTAACTAGCATTTCTTGTTAAGGCATTCGATTAGACTTGAATAACCGAAACCTCCACTATGATAAGTCTAACTAAGATCAGAATTAACTTAGTTTCTCTTATCCGGAATCGAATTGGATTAAACAATTCACCCCGAAAACCTTTTCTTTCGTTAAGCCATAAACAATTCATACAAACCAAATAAATCAACTTGCATAATTATTTACATCAAACAGAAGCAATTGAAACAACATAGATGTTAAAGCACCGCAATTGCACCAAAATTTTGTAAGCCTAAACGATTAATACCAAACAATAAAGCAAGATAACAATAGTTTTTCTTAACCGGAACCAATTGAATTACACGCAAATCCATACACAAATAATGGAATAAAACATCAATTGTACCGAAATTTTGTTAAGCAAAAGCAATATATATATATATATGTGTGTGTATGTGTGTGTAGATGGTGGATTTTCGACTAAGGCTAAAATAGTAAACCCATAATTATATGAACTTCTGATCCATCAATCATATGCGAGTATTGAGACACGGGTCTCTCATCGAACCTCTGACTAAGAATACTGTCTCTCAGAGTACATGTAGATATGTAGTCTCTCGGCTAGACAACAACATATTTGTATTGAGACACGGGTCTCTCATCGAATCCTCTGACTGATAATACTTTCTCTTAGAGTACATGTAGATATGCAGTCTCATGGCTAGGCAACAACATATCTCGTGAATACTGAACACTTCAGTAATTATTTCTATATAGTATCACAAGATGGACGGTTCCTAGACAACTTTCTCTGATAGTATAGAGCGATAACGTCTTCAGGATACAAACAACGAAGTTTACCCTGACTATATAAAGAATATGAAGCTCCAACAAGCTCATATCGGAATAATTAATGCTCCTAGACAGCTTGCTCTGCTAGTATAGAGCCATAAGTTGATTATTCCTAAATTCTTGGATTCATCCACAGAATTTCCGAAAATATTCAAATATTTTCGCAGATATTTCATTACTGCAAACCATGGTTCTTCCCAGCAGAAATCCATGGGTTAGTAATAAATATTCAACGCACGAGCATCGGAGCTACCTCTGAGTAAGCCATGTCTCAAAAGGTGCAAGTGTATTCAATGATGATGCATTAACAAACACCTCACGAACAAGTATTTCAAAATACGACGAAACGATGAACCTATGCAAAATAGGGAAAAAATAAAAAATAATCAAAATATTGACCAAGGCGCTAGGAGCATGGGCCACTGAATGGCCGACCGTGCCATGGCCAATCCCACACCAGTTTTATATTTTATTACATTTTTATTATTTTCCTTGATCTAATGAAAATCCTTTCATTTGAACAAATGTCCTTCGTTTTGAGGAAACTCCTCAATTCCGTGGTGCATCCTTCGCACGGAGGAAATAATATAAAATTAGGGAAAACATTATGGGGATTTGATCATTGGCCAACCGACCATGCCTTGATCCCGGCCGGCCCCATGCCTTGTTATTCCTCATTATTTTATTATTATTTCCCTAGTTCATGAAAATTCCTTCATCTCATGGTATTTTTCAAAAAATACATGAAAAATAATATAAAATTAGAGAAACCCGTGGGACCGGGCCCCAGCCGGACGGCCATGCCCCAGGCGGTCCCACCCGTCCCTTTAAAAAATTTTATTATTTTTAGGATTTCCTTCATCCCATGAAACTCCTTGATTTCATGATATTTCCTTCAAATTATGAAAATCCCTTCAAATCATGAAATGAAATAATACATAAAATAAGGGAAAACTCACGGGATCGGGCCCTAGCCGACCAACCATGCTCAAGCTGGTCCCACACGCCCTTATTTTATTATTATTAATATTTTGTTTCCTTCATCTCATGGAAACTCCTTGGTTTGATGATATTTCCCTAAAATCATGAAAACATAATAAAATTAGGAAAAATACCATGGGACCGGCCCCTTGAATTCTTCCAGAATTTTACTCTCGCTCTGTTTTCACCTCCAGAACGAGCTTAAAACCTAAATATTCACGCGTTAGGAGATAGGAAATTATTTTCCGTACAGAATGGAGGGGCGGACCATCAAAATCCGTGTCCGTATGAGAATTCTAGATCGATTCTACTAAAGGGCGCTAATTAGGGTTTCAACCAATCTGGGGATTGCTCAAACGATCAATATTTGATCCCGTGACCTCCCAGGGCCGGTTTCATGACCCCTTGGTCGGTAAATCACCTCTTCATAATCAATTAGGTTTTATCACCTAAGGTTCAGACGGGCATTTTCGAATAAATGATTAAACCAGCATTTAATCATTCTTTCATCAACAAGTCACCAACTCTTCAAGAGGTCTTGGTATTTGCTCACGTGAGCATATGGGTGTTACATGATTGACCAATGTTATCATGAAACCAATCCTTCCTTCGTTCCATGGTTCAATTCCTAACAAACCATGAAGTGGTCATCAATTGATCAAATTAGGGTTTCTGAGTCCAAGGATCATAATTCCATATTCAAACACTAATAAATTTATGACGATCTCATGATAAATATTCTTATTAATTATACTCGGTTCAACTACCAGTATTTTAATTAATATTTTATTTTGGTCACGCTGCCAATGATTCATCAAATGAGCAACACTTGCTCAAATCAAAGAATATTGATTCAACTATCAATATTCAACAAATCATCGAATGAGCAATACTTGCTCGCCTCAACTATCAACGTGAGAATCATTCCCACATTCAATCCATGAGTTTCAGAACATTTTACAAAATAATGTTCAACTCAGTAAATACATGGACTCATCGTCCCATGATATCACGAAGTCAGCAACTGACTACACTAACCACGAGACGTCAATCGTGTCACTTGGGGGGATATCAACTAGGGTTTTGGTCTGGCGGTCTACGGAACGTGTGTTCAAACACACGATGGAATGTGAGCAAGTCGTGCAATCAGTTGAAGGAGTGAACAAAGTAGTGGGTGGAAAATCAACCAAGTCTCCGCACGATGAGCAACTAGTTTCAAACACTATTTTCATCTCTCCACTCTTTGATTCCATCAACTGTCACACTTCATGGGATCATGGTGTCTACAATTCCAGTAATATAAATAAGTCTCTGAATCATGATTGAAATAACAAGAAAAACAACGACAACAACAACAAGAATCTCACGTCTCACTGACAATATGAGATTAGCAACTCATCAATTGAGCAATTACTCTCAACTGAGCAATTTCAATCATTCAGAAGTTATCATATTCAGAATTCACAACACACCTACTATCTTTGATCACCATTGATCTCATACATTTCTCAGCTTCCCTCCTACAGATCGACCCATCCTCTCTTGTGACCAAATTTACTCTGGAACGGCCATTGTCTTGGTTTAGGCCGGAGTACTACAGATTGATCTCTCGAATTCAAAGCACCCCCTTTGCAGCGGTGCATCTGTGTGAGGTTGAAAATTTCTCTCGGTTCAAGGAGTCTCCTCCGTACAGTCGTCTCCTAATTCCTTAAAAACCAACAAATCGTTTTTCCTCATCTACAGATAAGGGAAAACTCACGGGATCGGGTCCTAGCCGACCAACCATGCTCAAGCCGGTCCCACATGCCCTTATTTTATTATTATTAATATTTTGTTTCCTTCATCTCATGGAAACTCCTTGGTTTTATGATATTTCCCTAAAATCATGAAAACATAATAAAATTAGGAAAAATACCATGGGACCGACCCCTTGAATTCTTCCAGAATTTTACTCTCGCTCTGTTTTCACCTCCCGAACGAGCTTAAAACCTAAATATTCCCGCGTAGGGAGATAGGAAATTCTTTTCCGTACAGAATGGAGGGACGGACCATCAAAATCCGAGTCCGTATGAGAATTCTACATCGATTCTACTAAAGGGCGCTAATTAGGGTTTCAACCAATCTGGGAATTGCTCAAATGATCAATATTTGATCCCATGACCACCCAGGGCCGGTTTTATGACCCCTTGGTCGGTCTCTCACCTCTTTATAATCAATTAGGTTTTATCACCTAAGGTTTAGGCGGGCATTTTCGAATAAATGATTAAACCAGCATTTAATCATTCTTTCATCAACAAGTCACCAACTCTTCAAGATGTCTTGGTATTTGCTCACGTGATCATATGGGTGTTAAATGATTGACCCACAGTCTCATGAAACCAATCCTTCCTCCGTTCCATGGTTTAATTCCTAACAAACCATGAAGTGGTCATCAATTGATCAAATTAGGGTTTCTGAGTCCAAGGATCATAATTCCAGATTCAAACACTAATAAATTTATGACGATCTCATGATCAATATTCTTATTAATTATACTCGGTTCAACTACCAGTATTTTAATTAATATTTTATTTTGGTCATGCTGCCGATGATTCATCAAATGAGTAACACTTGCTCAGATAAGCAATACTTGATCAAAGCAAAGAATATTGGTCCAACTATCAATATTAACAAATCATCGAATGAGCAATACTTGATCTCCTCAACTATCAACGTGAGAATCATTCCCACGTTCAATCCATGAGTTTCAGAACATTTTACAAAATCATGATCAACTCAGTAAATACATGGACTCATCGTCCCATGATATCACGAAGTCAGCAACTGACTAAACTAACCACGAGACGTCAATCGTGTCACTTGGGGGGATATCAACTAGGGTTTTGGTCTGGCGGTCTATGGCACGTGTGTTCAAACACACGATGGAATGTGAGCAAGTCGTGAAATCAGTGAAGAAGTTAACAAAGTAGTGGGTGGAAAAACAACCAAGTCTAAGCACGATGAGCAACTGCTTTCAAACACTATTTCCATCTCTCCACTCTTTGATTCCATCAACTGTCACACTTCATGGGATCACGGTGTCTACAATTCCAGCAATATAAATAAGTCTCTGAATCATGATTGAAATAACAAGAAAAACAACGACAACAACAACAACAAGAATCTCACGTCTCACTGATTAGCAACTCATCAATTGAGCAATTACTCTCAACTGAGCAATTTCAATCATTCAGAACTTATCATATTCAGAATTCACAACACACCTACTATCTTCAATCACCATTGAGCTCACACATTTCTCAGCTTCCCTCCTACAGATTGACCCATCCTCTCTTGTGACCGAATTTACTCTGGAACGGCCATTGTCTTGGTTTAGGCCGGATTACTACAGATTGATCTCTCGTATTCAAAGCACCCCCTTTGCAGCGGTGCATCTGTGTGAGTTTGAAAATTTCGCTCGGTTCAAGGAGTCCCCTACGTACGGTCGTCTCCTAATTCCTTAAAAACCAGCAAATTGTTTTTCCCCATCTAAAATATGCAATAAACTCAGGCTTTTCTTAAACAGGAAAATAATTAACTAACAAGATTGTTACCTCAAATTTCGTATCCTCTTCTCCAATATGTTTGCATCTTCTTCCATGGAGAATTGATATCGAAATATCATTACGTTGTCATCCTTATGCAAAATAAAATAACAACAACAACCAACCTTTACCAGAGAAAGTTTGAAAACCGGTTTTTAACTATTGCAAGCAAAAGGCTAAAACCCCCGAAACACATATTCTTTTATGCTAAACCAAAACGATTCAACATATCGTGACTTTTTCACATATTGTTTCAATCAGAACCCCTCACGATCCTTTGATAAAGCCTACCAGCATGGGCTAGAACTTAATCCTGCTAAACCAAAAAGTCACCCAAACCATAAGGGTACATAACATTATGAGATTGAATATCAAGGTAGTAAAACCAAAATCAAACATCCCATAAACATACATAGCAATAAGATAAAGCATTCAAGCACAGGCTATGTAAATCAAAACTATCACAAGAAAAATTATAAATCAAATAATTTTATTCATAATTAGATAATTTTATTCATAAAATAGACCTTACACAATTATTGAAAGAAATAAAAAATTAACGTATATTTTCCTTTGCAACTCAGTCCTTCATATCAGTGTTAAATGAAGGCGGATTATTACTTTCAGTCTTCAGCTTGTGAATTTCTTCAAGTAGATAACCTTGTTGCTTGAACAGAATTTCTTGCAGGTGAGAAATTTTTGTGAAGGATTATGCAAGAGCATGTAATTTTATCTTTGATTGAACACAAAAGTGTGTCAATGCTTCAATACACCGATCTTTCTTCAGCGTATTTTCTCTTTCCTTCTTGCTAAGCCAATCTCTCTTTTTGATTTTACTCTTAATATCAAGAGAATATCCAGACTTAATCTTAAGTTGATCTTTCTGATATAACATCTTGCCAAGAGAAGATGTTGGAACCAGACTCATGGTTTGGACAAGGAATCACCAAAGAAGGAGAAGGATCTTTTTATAATTTTCATACTTCCGAAAATATAATATTCCTATAAATATGAATATATCAAATATTTTAAAATACTAGATTTTATTCCCATAATCTACACAAAAGTGCCTTTTGTTCTTCCTCACTCAAAGTTTGGCACACATGGTGAGGAAAAAATTCTAATACCGATCAGGTGGTATTAGTATGAGATTTTTCTCATTTTGAAATTTTGAACATCCAGAGTGTCCTTGATCTAGCATCGTATGAGAAATTCTCCTCTTGTTACCTCGAACTAGCGAAGTATCTTGAGATTGACTTGGGTTGCCTATGCAACTTTTAGAAATTCTATTCTTGAGACAATTTTTGCATCTTGTCTTATTTTTCCCTTTACCATTAGATGATTTAATAACATCGAAAGACATGTCCATTTTTAAAATGGGTAAATCACTAATAGAGGAGGAATAAATAAGATTGACAACTAATGTAATATTAGCTGTTTCCTCTTCTTCAGAATCATATCAATCAGAGCTCTCATATATAGTTACATCCAAAGCCTTGCTTCCAGTGTATTTCTTAAGATTGGGTCAGTCTTTAGCAATATGACCAAACCCTTTACACTTAAAACATTGCGGCTTATATTCATCATCTTTTTCATGGTCCTTTTTGAAAAGAACTCGATCATGTGGACGAGAAGATCGATGAGTATCCTTTATGCATCTCTTATTTCTTTTCTTTAAGAGATCTCGAAACTATCTGGTAATCAATGATAATGATTGTTCAATTTCATCATCAGAATTTTATGCAATCTGTTCATCTGGATCATCCATCTATCTATTCCTCTCTATTGTAGCTTTCGGAATTTTTGTAGCTTTAAAAGAAATTCCTTTATTTTGAATAGACTGTGCTTCATGATCAAAGATCTTTAACTTTCCAACGATTGTTCTTCGTGTGATAGTTAAGAGATTATTTGCTTCTATGATTGCATGCTTCTTAGAATCGTATCTTGGTGGAAACGATCTGAGAATTTTGCACACTATGTCTTTTTCATAAATAGTCTTTCCAAGCGAGAAATATACATTAATTATCTCAGAGAGTTTAAGATGAAACTCTTCAAAAGTGTCGTTGTCATCTATTTGAAGGTTTCCCCAATCGGACGTAAGAGTTTGAAGTCTAGCTTCTTTCTCTGAAGTATTTCCTTCGAATAATATCTGAAGATTATCCCAAGCTTATTTTGAAGTTTGACATGTTGATACATGATGTTGTAGATCACGACTTACAACATGTATTATAGTATTCAAACCATCTGAATTCTGCTTTGCAAGAGACTTTTCTTCGTTTGAAAAATCTACTAAGCGTTTAAACTCAGTTTACGAATTTTCTATCTTTGGATGAATATAACCATCGGCGACTAATATCCATGTATTAAAGTCTCGTGATTGAAGAAAAGATATCATAGAAGATTTCCACCATAGATAGTTTGTTCCGTCAAATCTTGGCGGTACGTTAATTGAAGTCGATTCTTGAGAACTCGAGTTCATTCTTATAGGTTGGATCGCACCAAACACAAATTGTTAGATCTTTTCGTGTTTGCCTGCACTAATACCAATTGAAAAGACGAGGGTACCAAAATATACTTTAATCTAAAAAAATTCCACCTATAAGTCCTTTCTCCGAAAGTGATTGTCTATAGAATGAGTCCAGACAATACAACAAATCGGTTCACACTTCGTGTGATCGTCTATGGAAACGAGATCGAGACAATAGGACAATAAGATAACTTGAGTGATTGACTATGGATACAAGATCGAGACAATACAACAACGAAGTATCTTTACTTGATAAAAGGTTTGGACTTAACCAAACACTATAGGATTACTATCAATTAAATAGGAATTAACGTTTGTGTATTTTACTTCAAATTATAATAAAAACAATTATAATTGCGGAAATAGAAAAGTAAAAGACACAACAAGATTTTGTTAATGTGGAAACCGCAAATGCAGAAAAACCCCGGGACCTTGTCCATAATTGAATACTCTCAGGATTAAGCCGTTATACAAAATCAAACCAACTTCGTATAGTTAATACCAAGCAACTAAACCTATAGTTCACCTAGTTCCGTCTGTATTCCCATGCCTCTGACCTGTAATAAGTCATGTACTTGGAATAATTCCTTTGGTTCGTATTCCAAACAGTAAAGGAACACCAAATATGTTTGGTATCAACTCTTTTCAACCAAGTGATGTGAGTTCGAAAAAAGGCTCTTCTGTTTACCTCAAATAAACTCCTTTGTCAGGTTCTTAGATTTATATTATAAACAACTACCAAAATAATTGTTAAGATTTTGCAATCAATATTTTTCATCACAAAGAATTGTATTGATGCTGATCTACACAACTAATCAATCCAATATACCACAAGGATAAACCAATTATAGTTGGATCCTCTATTATCGAAACAAGTATTATGCACACCAAAGATTATGAACCCAAATCAGAAATATTCAAAGTCTTTTTTGTCTTCAAATCTTCTTTAATCATCAATCAACACCTTCACACAATCAACTTGAATCTCTTGTGATCAATCACGCACAAAACTGAGTCTGTTAACAATGAATTATCACAAGATGTATTTAGATCTACAAACAGTCTAAAGATCCACATCGAAACTTCGATCTAGTTTGAGTGAATCTTATATCAGAAGAGAATATTCTCAAGCATAAACAAACTAGGTGCAATCAAAGTTCAACCACCGTTAGTCAATCAAATCAATCGAAAACAAAAGATAAACCGCAATTATCTAGTTTCCCACCAACGGTACTAATAGAGCTTCTCAATCCCAAAGAAGTCTTTGAACTGAGTGGTCATAAGAGATTTCGCCTAATTAGGTTACTCTCCTCTCCGAATAGGCAGCTTCACCAGTAACAACACAACTTAGGAAGTTTTCTGTCACGAAGGATTAGTTTGCTCAAAATGCAAACTTCAAGTATTTATAGACAAGGAAGTTTGGACACCAAGGAATTTCCAAAACCGAAAATATTCTCAAGATATGCTATAAAATTCAAAATTCGGTTTCCATTATTCCTGGAAATGCTCTATCCAAAATATTGACCGAAAATCTCTTTGGAAAATCTTAACTAGTAAATGCACGTTACTAATTCTCATTTTCCTAGAATAAAATTAAAAAACATAAATAAAATATTCTTAACTTATTTATTTTTCGATCCAGGATTTTCTTCCTTTAGCTATTAAGGAATAACTTTGAACAATAAAATATAAGCGTTACTTCATGTGTTCAAAGTATATCTACATCCTTACTTTGTAAGTCCTCTTTCATAGTTACAACCTTGAAACCGATTTGCCACACTTCCACACAAGTTTAGAATTGGTTCATCTAACTTTCAAGAACTATGTGATTGATAAAGAATACTCAATCACAAATAATGGGTTTAACAGTTCTACCAAAACAAGTTTCAGATCTACCTCCATGTGAGTATGGTGCATAGTCACACTAGCTTTCCAAAAATTCGGTTGACTAGGTACTAGGATCGGTTCCCCACATATATATATATATATATATATATATATATATGGTATCTAACTTGTATGTGGTGCACATGTCCATAGGATCGATTCCCCTTTGCCTAAAAAATTGTTGCACATGTCCATAGGATCGGTTCCCCTTTCTGCAAAAAACTTGTTGCACCTCATACAGGGATCAATTCCCCTTTATGATAGGTTGCACCTCTTACTAGGATCGGTTCCCCTTTACCCAAAGTCAGTCATACCAATAACACAAAATCAATCATACCATCTCAGGTGATTACTTAAGATCGGTTTTACTAATAAAAGTCATACCAATACAAAATTCAGGCCTTTGTGAATAGTTTTACCAAGAACATAAACAAGTCATGAGCGGTTATACTAATCACACATATTGGTAGTTCAAAATATATGCAATGAATAACAATACCAATAAAGCCTAGCGACTTCCCTTTCGATTCATAAAACAAGTTCATGAATTTGCTTCCTTTAAACAAATGTAAAACATTGTTTCATATGATAAAATCTTCACCTTTTACCCATACATAATCACAATAGCATTCAAATGATTATATCAATGTATTATATACAAATTTTAATGGTTAAGCAATAAATATCGTATTGTATTCCTTAATACTACGTCTAACTAGAGTGTAATCATTCATGCTTCGCAGTTATGTTTTCAATATGCAAGACTTGAAAGATACGATAGGGAATGAAACAGTTTAAGTCAAATATCACTAACCTCAAGTGGAAGGATTATGTTGTCGTTGTACCTCCTTACTTTTGGTTCACGAACTGATAGCTTTTGATTCGAGAGATCAATCTATACAATTCTGGCCTAAACCAAGAAATAGCCGTTCCATACTAGCTTCGGTCACAAAGTGAAGGAGATATGGTTTATCTTAGGGAGTAAAGCGAAGAAGGTGTTGAGATTATGAAGGTGTTGGATATTTATGACTTGTATCAGAATGTTGAACTGGCTTGCACAATGTAAGCTATCAGTTCTGGGCATTTTCTGGATACATTGGTTACAACACTTGGTTTTTATGTGTTGTTTGGAAATAGGTGAATGACCTATTTATACAAGTCATTGAGTGCAAACCTCATCTCATAGGAAGTGGAGGAGGTGAAGTGATGGAGTAGTAGGGTCGTATATGAGTGTTGATTGTTACACGATCACACCTTTGCCCACTTCACTCATCACTGTTAACTGTCCACCTTTTCCTGACACGTTCTTGTAATGGCGCGTTGCATGCTGTAAACCGCCAGACTAATACCCCAGTAAGTATCCCCAATTTGTGACATGCTTGATGTCTCAAATGAGCGGATCATGGGACCCACCGCAGGAAATAGCATACGGTGCTAAGTTAAATAACTAAGTTATTTAAGAAATTGATATCCATGAAATACCGTGTATACTCGATGCATGTAATGCATAGAAAACAATCAATACGTATGAAGCATCGTTGTTTTAAAGCTTAACCTAATAAGTCGCGGATTAAGCGTCTTAAAATAGCATCATGCCCAACCATCTTTGAGTAATCGTTTGGAGGCCGCATAGGCGAGCCATCACTGGTCGATCACTCCCTGTGGAAGAGTTGCGGACTGTGATCACCGAGGTGCTCCATTGGTCGTATAGCTTTTAACTTAAGCTGTCCGACCAAGCTAGCAAGGTTGGATGGACGAGATGGTTTACGGCATATATCTACTACCTTTGATGGAATTTTGGGGTTTTTAAGAGGTGCGCAAGCATCACTCTTTGGCTTGACCGAATTCAAGCATGGGAATTATTTTTTGTGGGACCAACTGGGCATGCGTGTAGATGGCATGCCGGTGTACATGTCCATACCGCTTTGTCTCATGAAGGTGTGATCTAGACCACTCAACTTGTTCGGCAAAGATGAGTGGTCGTGATCGATTTGCGATAGAAATCTGTTGCCGCAAAGGATTTAGAGGCCGCGCGACATGCCACCTTTGGGCGTGCGTTTCGAGGCGCCATGCAATAGTCTACTTTGGCCGGACGGTCACACACATAGGTGGGCCTACAGTGATCACGTTAATGTCCTCAGGACCTTTTGAGTATATATCTACGCCCTCCGTTTAGGATGGCGAAGATAGATGGACTTGATCGAACTATGACAAATGTACATTGTCGTAAATCCTAACTAGGGTTTCAAAATAGTCACATACACGCAACTTGGGCCAAACTAATTGGCAAGTTGGATGGTTGTGATCGATTTTTAAACACTAGTGGAATTTCCTCGATCTTTTAAAGCATCACGCCATCCATGTTTCGAGAAAACGTTCATTGCTCCATGGCTTTGCCGTGAGAAAACCGATATGGTAGGTGAGGAGTGGGTTCACCAACGTGTGCGTTAGCGCTTCCCTGATCATTCGCGGGACAATCTAATCCGTCCAATCAGGATGGCGAAGTTGGACGGTTGTGATAGTTTTAAGACTGATTTGATCACTCTCGCTCGTTCGAGCCTCCCCAGAACAAAACGGCCACCCTGGGATTCCGTTCGGCGGGCGTTGGGGGTATAACATGGTGTTCGACCGGGTAGGGCATAAGTGGGCCCGCCGGTGGTCATCACGGTGATCGCCTACTCCTGCTAGGGTTTGTCTAGGCTGGTTAAATCATGCGGTCAACTTGCGTGGTCGTGATCGTTTCTAAGACTGACATGGACTATCTAGATTTTCCTTGAGGAAATTAAGCATACTCGATCGGGATAACCAAAAGCGCATCGATACGAGATTCTCTTTGTTAGAGAATAATGTAGCATGTGTGGGTATTTCATGCATGTCTCAATATTTGTACGGAGATTCATGCTACTCTGATGAGAGTGAACACTCAGTCGTCATGTCATCCCAATAATGAGAGTTCGGCTAAGAACATATCATGGGAAATACTAGTCAAATTATGCATTAATTAATAATACTAATAAAATTCACAGAATATTTGAGATTGTTGTTGCACGCACAATTCTGGGTATATCTTGTGTATTTTATTGAATTGCTTCAAATAAATAAAGTGAGGAGGTTTTTTGCACTCATCACTTCTTAAACGGCGTTTTTCTTTGCAGGGTGACAGCGCATAAAAATACTGGTTTTACAATTTTAGCCTTGAACTAAAATCCACCATCAACACTTTGTAAATCATCTTTCATATTTACTTTCTTGGAATCGGTTATACCACACTTCCAAACAATTTTAGAATTGGTTCACCTGTATTCCAAGACTACTATGTGATTAATCAAATATCAAATCACATCCATGGGTTCAATCGGTTCTACCAATCACTAGGATCGATTATACCCTAATATGGAAATACTTGTAATCGGTCATACAAGTTACCAGGACTGATTACATCAGTTACCAGTACTGGTTACATCAATTACTAGGATTGGTTACCATATACTCATGGTATTACTTGTGATCGGTTACACCAGTCACTAGAATCGGTTACACCAATTACTAGGATCTGTTACACCAATTACTAGGACCGGTTACACCAATTACAAGGAACGGTTACACAACATTTTTTGATCGGTCACATAAATTACAATTATCGATCATACCATATCTGGCGATTACTTAGGATCGGTCACATTAATTGATCAAAACTATTCATACCAAATCATAAGTCAGGAATTGTGATTAGTGGTACCAAAATATATAACAAAGTTACAATAGGTTCTACCATCTCACACATATTGGTAATCCAAAGATATGAAATGAATAACAATACCAATAAGCCTAGAGATTTACCTTTCGATTCATAAAACAAGTTCATGAATGTACTTCCTTTAAACAAATGTAAAACATTGTTTCGTAGGATGAAATCTTCCTCATTACCCATTCACATAATCATAACTGCATTCTTAAGATTATGTCGATGTTATATCTACGAAGTTCAAAAGATAAGCGTTATACTTCGTAGTCTAATTCCCTAATACTATGATCATGTGATCATCTCTCACTACTAGAGTAATATATCCAATACACAGCTTCGCAGTTATGTTTTCGATATAACACGACTTGAAAGATATGTTAGGAATGAAACAGTTCAAGTCAATATTAATAACCTCAAGAGGAAGGATGATGTTGTCGTTATAGCTCGTTGCTTCTTCACATTATTTAGGTCTTCGAGTAATACTTGTATGTCTCAATATTCCTAGACTTTCTAGTCTAACCTAAACGAAGTTGTCTCTAGTACATAATCAAGCGACTCATATATGAGTTTTGACATACTAACTATGACAACCAAACTTGACATACCAACTCTTTGTGGGTTCAACCGAGTTATGCTCTAACAAAGGCTCTCAAGAATAATCAAACTAGGTGCAATCAAAGTTTCAACAACCGTTAGTCAAACAAATCAATAATCGAAAACTAAAATAACAATACAATTATCTAGTTTCCCACCAACGGTACTCGTAGAGCTTATTGATCCCACGGAAGTCTTTAGACAAGCGGTCGTAAGATATTTTGCCTAATTAGGTTAATATCATGTCCGGATAGACGGCTCCACCAGAAACAACACGAATGAAGTTTGCTTGGCTCTTAGGATAGTTTGCGAGAAATACAAACTCAAGTATTTATAGGCCAAGTTTGTTTGGACAACAAGGAAATTCCAAAACAAAAATATTCTCAAGATATGAAATAAAGTACCTAATTTTGGTTTGCTTATTTCCAATAAATGTCAAACAATATTTCCGAAATCTCTCTTAGAAAATTTCTATTATTAGTTTAGCACATTAACTAATAATCCTTTTCTATAGCATATGCTTTATTTGTTGGTAATTAAAACATATAAATATGAAAATCATAATTAAATAATTTTCAATATTTTGGTTTGGTATCACCTTGAGCATCAAGGAATATCTTTGAAAAATTAATGATAAGAGTTATGCACATATTCAAATAATGTAGACATCTAGAAGTTTCCTATCTTAGCAAGCCCTAATTCCCTATTCACACACAACATAAAGAAATATGTGAATATTGGAAACTCGGTTTTTCTCTTGGGACCGGTTATACCATGACTCCCAAACTAAGTTAGGATCGTTTATACCATGCTTCCCGATATAGATTATGACCGGTTATACCATGCTTCCAAAAACTAGTTAGCATAGGTTATACCATGTCACACAATATAGGTTATGACCGGTTATACCATGCTTGCCAATACTAGTTAAGATCGGTTATACCTTGTCACACAATATAGGCTATGACCGGTTCTACCTTGAATCTCAACATAAGTTAAGATTGGTTCTACCTTGTCATCTTGCATTGGTCATCCAAATAATATTCAATGAAGAACCGGACCAACACACTTATGATTTCCCTTTCGATTATGAAACAAATTCATACATCTACTTCCTTAAACCAATGTAATTATGCATAGTTTCTTAGGATCATACATAATCAAATAACTATATACATAGATTATGTTAATGTAGTATTTATGAAGTTCAAAAGATAAGTGGTATACTTCATAATTCAATATAATTCCTTGACACTTTGATCATACTAATATGACCAAGTCTAATCACTAGAGCATTAAATATAGCTTTGCATGTTATGCTTTCAGTATAAAATTACTTGAAAGATATGATAGGAATAGAAACAAGTCAAGTAAGTATTGCTAACCTCAAGTGGGAGGATGATGTCTTCGTTGTAGTCGTCAATCCTTCACATTGTTCATGTCTTCAGAGTAATACTTGTAAGTCTCAACACTCCTAGACTTTATAGTCTAACCTAAATGAAGTTGACTCTAGTAATTAATCAACCGACTCTAGATGAGTTTTGGTACTAAAATATGACAACCAAACTTGACATACCAACATTTGGTGGGTTCAACCGATCTATGCTCTAAAAATTAAACCTAAGTAAGATAGGACAGTGATCCACCATGGACTAGTAGGAGCAAAACCCTACCAAGAAACAAAGATAAACAGCAGCAAATAAAGGTAGTAGAAAAAAGAAGCACGACCACATCACTTGGCCGGCCAGTTTGCTATAGTAGGTGATACCCGTGGCCGATCGGCCATGCCTCATATTATTTCCTGCTGGCCCCTCTTTCTCAGCAACCAGTCAGATCATTTTAAATACACAACACACATTTTTGAGTAAAAGTGGAAGTTAGTAGGAGCACATTTAATTCCTTAAGGAATTAAACATATGCTGCCCATGTCAGTCTTAAAACAATCACGGCCACACGATTTGGCCGTCCAACTAAATGATATTGGTCTCCTACCAACGAGACCAAGCAAACTTCATGATGTCCACCGGGGGACCACCACCGTTCCAGCCAATCAGAATCCTCTTAGCCTACCAGCAACATCCCTGATCGCTAGCCGGAGCTAGGCTAGTCGCATTGTTGAAAAGAAGTTCAACGAGTTAAGACTGGCCATGACAGTCTCAAACTCATCGCATCCGTCCAACTTAGCCGGCCTAGTTGGATGGCTTAGATTTTATTTTGAACGGCCAACGAGGTGCAGGTATGCTCGCCGGTAACCCATATCCATCCCTGGACAGTCGAACTTCCCACGACATACCAGGATCACATCAAAATGATTGCTCAAAGTAGGCTAGCCGTGTGGGTTACAAAACCCTAATTTATGTTAGCATCAGTATATTGCTGCCGCAAAACGACCTCGGTCGTCCAACTTCGCCAGCCGAATTGATCGACCTAGATTAAATTCCGATCAACATACAAGGCGCGGATACATTCACTAACGGCCGCTGGCTGGTCGAATGATCCACAGCATGCCTCCAACACCAAAAATAGTTGGCCCAAAATGGGTTGGCCGCATGGCTTTTAAAACCTAAATTAAATCAACGATAGCCATTAACTGTCGCAAATCATCTTGACCGCCCAACTTTGCTAGTCGGATCAGCCGGCCTAAACTCATATTCTAGGCGTTCAACAAGATGTATCCATGATCACTGGCCACCTCCCTTCCATAAGGAACAATCGTCCATGCCGCGGCCTTCCCATATGGCTCCTAAACGATCTCCCAAAGATGGATGGCCGCGCTTCTTGTATGATTCTTAAATAAATTAGCAGCAACCAATAACTGTAGTAAATCATCTCAGCATCCAATTTGGCTAGCCAATTTAACCGGTCTAGATTTAACTTGGACCGACCAATAGGATGTCAAAATGGCTACTAGCCATCACTCTCCTATAAGGACCGATTGGCCTACCTTTGGCATGCATAAATAATTCCAAGCAACTTCCTGAAAGTTCCCGGTCATCCTCTTTTTAAGACACTAGGATCCGCGACCAACCAAGATAGGCTCAATATAACGATGCTTTACATGCATCGATTATTTTGAGCTGTTTGCTTAAAAGCGATGCTTTACATGCATCGAATACATACGATATTTTATGAGTATCGGCTTAAAAAATAACTTAGTTATTTAACCTAATAGCATCACATGCTATTCTTTGTGGCAAGTCTCATGACTTGGCTCGTCACACATGACTACCTGTCGCCTAGCTTGCACATGATTGGTTAGAATAATTAGGTCTTGCAAGCAAGACCCACTCAACAACTTGCTTCGTGTTTTCACGAAAATACTCGAGACATCAAACATGTCACAAACTGAGGGATGTTCATCAGGGTATTGGTATGGCTGTCTACAACGTGCGGTGTGCAACATGCCCATTACAAGAAAGTGTCATGAAAGGCAGGCAGTTAGTGATGATAGAGAAATAGTGGGATGAACCACCTAGTCTTCCACTCATAGTGGAAACGTGGTTTTCACCGTCCTGCACGATCCCACTCCTCCATCACTCAACTATTCCCAGTTCCCATGAGATCAGGGTGTGTGCATCTATGGATGATATAAATAGGTTTTTAACCTATTTCAACGAACAACAGTTTTGGTTATCAACACAGTATCCAGAAGTAAACACCAAAGAACTGATAGCTTACATTCCATAAGCCAGTTCCATATTCTGATACAAGTCATAAAGTAGCCACACCTTCAGAGTTAACTATTTTTATCTCAACACCTTCTTCGCTTCACTCCCTAAGATCACCCATTCTCCTTCATTTTTTGATCGAAGCAAGACTGGACCGACTATTTATTGGTTTAGGCCAGAAATATACAGATTTATCTCTCGGATTTAAAGTACTCTCATGTATTTATTTAGGGTTTAAATTCATTTCTCGGTGGCATACCCAAATTTACCATTTCTAGCAGAATCACTTTTTACCCCAAAACAAAAGAAAACACTAAAAGGAATTTTGGATGAAAGTGCGGCACGATATATTAGGTATTGAAGGGTTTGAACCACCGGGATTGTATTACTACGCCTTCTAGATTGTCAGGATTGATGAGCTTGCAGTAACCTCCCAAAATAACTTTTGCCACTAGGTATGGCTCGTCTTTCCCTTTTACGGAGTCGGACGGAGCAGGCTGAGAAGCAACTCTCACTACCATATCTCCAACTTGAAACGGGTTTGGGCATTGCACAACTACTTTATTCTTAGGTTCGTTATCTGAGACAACTTCTAAACTTTTGATAAAATATTTGAAAGGCCCAACATCCCATTCACATGTGACAGCCGGGTTGATGATTGGATTGAGTCAACAAGCCTTGACGAAATGAGGAGTGACTGGTTGCATAAAGGGTTGTTCGATAAGGCTTACTTGTGTTCGGAATCTGCGGAAGAACGTCGCAGGGCTTTCTCCGGGTAGTTGCGTCGCATTGGCGAGCTGTTGATACGGCAACAGATAATCTTCAGGGTTGGATGGCTTGTTGGAAATCCATTTAGGTATAGACACTGGCAATGGACATACTTCTAGATTTGAATTGTTGTTATGCACCCACGAGCGCCCCAGAACCATATCATAATTTGGGCATTCTTTAACAATATGAAATTTTCCGTATGTTAGAGCATCTCCTACCTTGATTTAATGCACCCGTAAGCATTTTTCGATTCTCCATCTGGGTTTTTGATCATAGTTGGGCAGTAAATAACTTCCTCCTTTAAAATTCCTTCAGCTCTCAGAGTCTTGACGGTAGCAATGTTGAAGTCACAAGACGCGTCAATCAGCGTATTTTCGAACTCGACACCCTTTAGGTAGGCAGTGGTCAGCAGTCCCCAGTTGCATTTACTAGTAGTATCTTCTAAGAGAGGTTCAGATTTGGGAGTGGCTTCTCCGACTGAAAACAACCACTTTCCTGACACAACATGATTGAGAGCTGCAAATATGTCCCGACTCTGCTCCTTGGAGAAATAGAGAATTTTACGTACACGCTCCATCATGGATTGCACGGTTTTATGGGAAGAGTCCCCAGAAAGCATGCATCTTCTGACTGGAAGAGGGTCTCTGTGAACTCCCTCAGTGCCTAGTTGAAGTTCTCCCGCATCTACCTTTTCTTTGAAAATGCGCTTTAATTTGTTGCATTCATTGGTTGGATGATTGACGAACCTGTGGTAACGACGATATTTGGGATTCGCTATTTCTTCCTCAGTTGGTGGGCGCATGATAGGAGGTAGTTTTATGGAATCATCTTGAACCCATGCTTACAGGAGTTCAATTACTTCCTCGATCAGGAACGGGAATTTCAGAGCAGCCTCTCTAGTTTTTTGTTGTTTTGCATGAGTCTTAGCCGCGGCCTTCTGGGGTGAAGCCGTATGATGCGCTGGTGCCGCACGTTTGGGTTGTTGTTTCGCTGTTGTAGATTTTCTCTTTCCTCATTCACCCACTACACTTACAGAGGGTTCAACATTATATTGTTTATTAATGAGACGTATTCTTCCTCGAGTTTTGCATGTATCTTCATTTTTGGTAGATCTGGTCCTTTCCAATAATGCCAGTGTTGTTGTGGCCGAATGATTAGCAGCTTCATGAAGTTCAGAAAATGTTTGGAAACGCATGTTCTCCAGTAAAGCGCGATAGATGGGCACCATACCATTAATGCATGACTCCACCAACTGGTGTTCAGTTACATTTGGATCATGACAATACAATGCATGAATTCTGAATCCCTTAACAAAATCATTTGGATGTTCATTATTTCGTTGAAACATTCTTCCCAAGTCTTAAAAAGTAATTTGCTCAGACACGAAGAAATATTTCTTGTATAAAGCGACAACTATCTTATACCAGTTGGATATGTTGTTTGGCGCAATGTTGTTGTACCAGGGGTACGCTCTTCCGGTAAGAGACTTTGAAAACTCTTTCAGGCGGAGGACATGGTTATATTCGTGTTCTCCTAAGGATTCCAGAAAACGAGAGATATGTTCAAGAGCATTACCGGTCCCGTCATAAAGGGAAAATTGAGGAGAAGAGTGTACTCTCGGAAGAGGAACTCTTTGCGCATCAGGAAGATAAGGAGGTTGATGCTGGTGCATGCCCGTCGGGTCTTTTTTGCCTCGATTTTGAAGAAGTCATTCCAGATCCTCACTGTGATGAAATTGGATTGATGATTCCTTTCTAATGGGCGTTCAGGAGTAACGCGAGCCTCTTCATCTATAAAGGTGCATCCTGCTAAAGTGCTTGCACCGGGGGTGTTAAAATTTCTCTTTGTCAACTCTACCCAGGGTTGGCGTGACTTTTGCGGTAGCCACTCAGTTAGTGTCTTTAGGAAAGTAATTACCGCTTTCTGAGTTGTAGCCATGTATGTCTGAGCTTTAGCGAGAACTTATTTCCTTTTTAATCAAATCAACAATGGTAATAGAGGTTGGCTTCCTATGGCTCCTATAGCCTCTCGTCCTGATAGAGGAGTGATGGTAGCTCTGGTAACAATTAGGGTTGTTACGATCGAAGAAATATTGGGAAATGTGGTAACGGATTTGGCTCTGGTGGTAGGAGGTGTCACACTGGAGAGAATGCTTCTTGCCCCGCTGGTATAGGATGTAGTGCTACGAGATGTGTTGATCATGATGGTAGGAGATACATTGGTGTCACTGGAAAGAATGTTGACGCAAGGGGTGTTGTCGGCGCCAGTAACATCGGTATTTGTTGCTGATCTAGACCTAATATCTACCATCTTGAAATTGGGAAGATGGAAATGAAAATCGAGAAATTAACTTTGTAACCGAGAGATTAATCTCCCACTGTGGTCGCCAGTTATTTTGGGGTAAAAACTGATTCTACTGGAAATGGTAAATTTGGGTGTGCCACCAAGAAACGAATCTAAACCCTAAACAAATGCACTGCACGGTAGTATTTTAGATTCGAGAGATCAATCTGTACAATTCTGACCTAAACCAAGAAATGGTCGTTCCAGTCTTGCTTCGGTCACGAAATGAAGGAGAAGGGTTGATCTTAGGGAGGGAAGTGAAGATGGTGTTGAGATCAGAATGGTTAACTCTGAAGGTGTGGCTATTTTATGACTTGTATCAGACTATGGAATTGGCTTGCAGAAAGTAAGCTATCATTTCTTTGGTGTTTTTTCTGGATACTGTGTTGATAACCAAAACCATCGTTGTTGGTTAAAATAGGTCGAAACCTATTCATATCAATCATAGTTGCATGCACCCTGATCTTATAGGAAGTGGGAGTAGTTGAGTGATGGAGAAGTGGGGTCGTGTGAAAATGTAGAAAACCACGTCTTACTATGAGGGAAGAAGAGTCAGTTTACACCCACTACTTCTCTGTTGCCACTAACTGTCCGCATTTCCTGACACTTTCTCATAATAGGTATGTTGCACGCCGCAAGCTGTAAACCGCCAGACCAATAGCCTGATAAACATCCCTAAGTTAGTGACATGTTTGATGTCTCGAGTATTTTTGTTGATGGTGGATTTTCGGCAAGGGCTAAAATCGTAAAATCATGATACGGCATGTTTCTGACCCGGCTTCAGGAACGCATGTGACGATTCATATTTTATAATCCATGAACCATTTCACGATCTCTGACTAAGTGAGCATTCCTCTCATAGCTATGATGAATATGTTTCTCGAAAGGCCTCCCAGATGAGCGTTCGATACTTCACATACTTCATCATCACCTCTACGTAGAATCAAATGATTGGGCGGTTCTCTAGACATAATTGTTTGTTAGAGAGCTTAACGCCTTCAGGACTGTAGATGGGGAAAAATGATTTGCTGGTTTTTATGGAATTGAAGAGTCAACCATGTGGAGACTCCATGAACCGAGCGAAATGTTGAACCTCACACAGATGCACTGCAAGAAGGGAGTGCTTTAAGTTCGAGAGATCAATCTGTAAGACTCCGGCCTAAACCAAGAACAATGGCCGTTCCAGAGTCAATTCGGTCACAAGAGAGGATGGGTTGATCTGTAGGAGGGAAGCTAGGAAATGCGTGAGATCAATGGTGATCTGAGATTGTATGGGTGAATTCAGTGTGAAAATGCCCTGGATGATTGAAATTTTGCTCAATTGAGAATGATTTCTGTGAGTTCGTGTAGACGAGAGATTGTTTGTATGAACTTTTATGAGAAATTGCTCGTTTTGGAAAAATATGTTCGAATGTTCAGAAAAACTTGTTCTTTCGATCAGGATTCAGAGACATTTTATAATGCCGGAGTTGAAAACACCATGATCCCATGAAGTGTGACAGTTTGCTGGAATCAGAGAGTGGGGAAGTGGGAAATCGTGTTAAACCAATTACTCATCGTGCAGAAACTTGGTTAATTTTCCACCCACTACTTTGCCGACTCTTCCAACTAATTGCACGACTTTCTCACATTCTCATCGTGAGTGAACACACGTGTCGTAGACCGCCAGACCAAAACCCTAGTTAATATCCCCCCATCTGACACGATTGAAATCTTGTGATTGCGGAGTCAGTTGCTGACTTTATGGGACGATGAGTCCATGTATTGTTGAGTTGAACATAATTTGCAAATGTTCTAAAACTCACAAATTTAATGCATCTGCTGAGATGAGGTATTATTGCAGAGCAAACTATGTTGCTGAATTGTTGAATATTTGATAGTTGATCCAATATTCTTTAATATGAACAAATATTGCCGATTCGAGCGAATATTGCTAGTTTGAGCAAATATTACTTGTTTAATGAATTGTTGGTAGAAAGACCAAATAAAATATTAATTTAAGTTATTGACTGCTGGGTCGAGCAAAATAAATAAAATGTTGATCATGGAATCAACATAAAATTATCAGAGTGTTTGAATCTGCTCAGAATCACGTTTCTGTAGAGCTTTGGATTCAAAACCCTAATTTTACCGAGATGATGATTTATTACAAATCAACATAGGACCGACTACATGGGATGACGGGTTCACTATATGTCGCCCAGATGCTCGAATGAGCAAAAAATACCAAAGTCTCTTGAGGACCAGTTGGTGAAATAATGATTAAATGCTGGTTTAATCATTTACTTATATAATGCTCGTGTGAGCGACAAATAATAAAACCTAACTTATGGAAAAATGCAAGACGACCAAGAGGTCATGGGACCGGCTCTTGGTGGCAGCGGGACCAATGGATGGTTGTTTAATTAAACTTCCAATTGTTTGGAAAGAGTTTGGACCTAATATGAGCAATTAAGCAAATTAGGTTAAAATCATTAAAACATGCGGGACCAGCTGTTTGCAAGCCTCGGGGTCACCCTTGGTCGGTCAAGGGGATGTGCCCGTGTCACCATGATGTCCGTGCTTCAGTCCAGAGAATTTTGATATTTCCTGGTGCACGTTTGAGCAACATTTGGAGAAAATATGCAAAATCCATGGTTTTGCTGAAACTGGGAAAAATACATGAGATGAGGGAGAACAAATAAAACAGGGAATTGCAAGGTGTGGGACCGGACATGGCTAGGGCATGGATGGCTGGCTGACAAGCACGGTCCCACATATTTCCCAGTTTTATGTAATTTTATGTATTTTCTCTAATTTGAGGGAAATTCCATGAAACTGGAGAGTTTTGATGAAATTAGGGAACTTCCATGAGATGAGAGAAAACAAATTAATAATATATAGGGAATGGGAGTGTGGGACCGACAATGACCGAGGCATGGCTGGCCGGCCAATGGGCGCGGGTCCCAAGCCACTCTTCCCAATTTTATTAAATTTTGATGATTTTAGAGAATTTTCATAAAATCAAAGGGATTTGTTGAAAACCAAGATATTTTGTTGAAATCAGAGAGTTTTCTTGAAACCAGGAAACAAAACACCAAATAATAATAAAATAATGGGCATGTGGGACCGGCTAGGGCATGGCCGACCGACTAGAGCCTGGTTCCACAAGTTTTCCCTAATTTTTTAATATTTTCTATAATTTTAGAGAAAATACATGAAATTAGGTATTTTTCATGGTTTTAGGGAAAATTCATGAAATCAAAGAATTTTCATAATTTAAGAGGAATAATAAAATAATGGGACATGAGGTGTGGGACCGGCCACGACCAAGGCATGTTCGGCCGTCTGGTGATCGATCCCGCGACACCTTTCCCTAATTTTGTTATTTTGATAAAATCATGAGATTAAATAATTTCTTTGAAATAAAGGAGATTCGCTCAAACGAGAGAATTTTCGTGAGATTAGAGAAAAATAATAAAATGTGATAAAATATAAAATCTGGCACGGGACTGGTCACGGCATGACCGGCCGGCTGGTGAGCCCAGTCCCCTAGCGCCTTTTCTAATATTTTATTATTATTATTTTTCCTTTCTATTTTGCATAGGTTCATCGTTCATTCGTATTTTTGAAATGCTCGTTTGCGCATTAAAAATGCTTGTATGTGCATTATTTGCTAAGTACACTTGCACCATTTTTGTCAGGGCTTATTCGATGCTCAGATGCCTGTTTCGTTGTTTATCACTAACCCCCTGGGGTTATGCTGGGAAGAACCACGAATTGAAGTAACGAAATATAACGAAGAATCGTAGAATATTGCTGGATATTCAGGCGATTAACTGATGGCTCGTAGAATATTGCTGGATATTTAGACGATTAAAGATAATTAATTGATGGCTCTATACTAGAAGGGATTCCTATCTAGGAGCATTAATTATCTGAGGGTTGAGCAATATGAACTTGCTGGAGTGTCATATTCCCCTTGTATAGTTAGGGAAAACCTGGTTGCATCCCGAAGACGTTGTCGCTCTATACTAGCAGGCTTGCTATCTAGGAGCTTCCCAATCTTTCGATTCTATACAGTATGAGTGCATCTTCTCCGAGAGACTTTCTCCATCAGAGGTTTATGGCATGAGCTTTCATGCTTAGAGACATGAGTCTCAATACTCATCCGATTGCCGGATCCGGAGTAATTACTGAAATTGCTCAGTATTCATGAGATGTGCCGTGGTCTCAGCTGAGAGACTACACATTTACACGCACTCTGAGAGACAGCCTTCTCAGTCAGAGATTTATGGCATGAGCTTTCATTCTTCAAATGAGAGACATGGGCCTCAATACTCATCCGGTTGCCGAATCTGGAGTATAGTTTTACAATTTTACCCTTTGTCGAAAATCCACCATCTACAAGGACGTCATGTTACTCGTTGTTCCATAAATACATAGAGAGACCCACCTCTACATAGAATCTTAATGATTGGGCGGTTCTATAGACATAATTATTTGTTAGAGAGCTTAACGCCTTCAGGACGCCACGCTGCACGTTGTTTCCTAACTACGTAGAGAGACCATGTATAGACAAAGGAAAGTACGGGTCGAACCCATAGGGAGTGGTGGAAACACTATAATCAATACCTCTAATAAAATTAACCAGAAACAATATTTTTGGATTTTTTAAAATTGAAAATAAAATAATAAAATAAAACTAAAAAGAACAG
Organism: Papaver bracteatum; assembly: GCA_023529315.1. NCBI lineage: Eukaryota > Viridiplantae > Streptophyta > Magnoliopsida > Ranunculales > Papaveraceae > Papaver > Papaver bracteatum. Next base: position 1,905,126 of record JAJJWX010003101.1, read on the forward strand.
TATAAAATCAATGAGAATGAGAGTCGGTAACTAGGGTTTACGAAGTCCACCATTGTATCAATTAAAGAGCAAAAATGAAATCATAAATCTTAATTATGTCTGGTATGTATGATGACACATATCAAATGTATAGTTTCTCAAATATTACTCATACTCATAAGAATAACTCATCAAAGAAATCCCAAGCATGAATTATTAAAGAAGAAACAAATAATTAAGTGAAACTAATTATAAATAAAATCCATGGACAAAATTAAAGAAATATAGATTTATTTTATAAAAGCTTAATACCAATTTTTTTTTTTTTTTTGAAAAAGGCAAACTAAATTAAGAAGCATTCAATCATAAAGGCATGACTAAACACAGAAAAGAAAACATGGCTTAGAGCTCATGCTAGAACAGCATTCCAATTACAGATTAAAGTGCTTAAAGAGAAATGATCAAAAATCTTAGTACTTCTACACCAGTTAAAAAGAGTGCATTTAACAGCAATGATTAACTGATTAACCCTCTTCTTCTATTTCCATAAAGCCTGTTGTTGCGCTCTGTCCAAATGTTCCACCATATTGCAAATGGTAATAAGCCCCATAACTTCATGCGCACAACTCTTCCCTTCTTAACAGGCCATTACCATAAAGTAGATTTGATAGAGTCAGAGAAAACCCAACCAAAACCAAAACTATTTAGGAAATAATTCCAAAGCTTTGCAGTTTCAGTGCAGTGAAGGAATAAATGAGTGTTAGATTCCTGAGTCAAACTGCAAAACAGACAAGTACTAGTATTTGATCTTCCTGTTCTGTGCAAGAAATCCAAAGTTGGTGCACCTCCATAACAAAGTGTCCAAACCAGAAAAGACACTTTCATTGGAACTTTAGGATTCCACAATTGTTTGTGGGGGAATAAGAGAAATCCATCCACATCCAAATATCAAATATATTCAAATCAATCATGGTCTAATGCTAATATGGTTTTCAACCGTAAAACCCTAGTTACAAAGAATCTAGCAAGGCATGACAATGGATTTCTTAAAATCCATTAAAACAAATAAGTCAAGATAGAGAGATTAAACCGAATGAATCGTCGTCTTCTCTTCTCTTTCTTATGCTCTGATCTTTTCCGCACCACTGTTTTCTTCTTCAGTAGCGGTTCCCGTCGTCGGCCTCCCCTTTCTGAGTCTGTATCGATCGAATTATATACTCCCTGCGAAAGTCTAGTTAAGGCCTAGTCAATTGCAAGGCCTAGTCTATCCGCAGATACTGAGGTTGCAACCAAATCCGGCCACTGCATGTCTCACCAGCTTCCTTCCAGTAATAGCCACAACACCACCTTTCCGAACCATCTGAGCTCTCTCCAAACTCCAACTGAAATCGCCTACTTTCCATACTCAGGTTACCATGGAACTGCAACGTCTTCATGTTACTGTTGCTTCTCAGATGAGTAACTTCAATCGAACTAATCTGTAGAAACTGATGTTGCCTCGGTGGACGGCAACTATTTCAGCTTGAATTAGCCAACATACAAAACTAGCCAACATAGCAGCTAAACAACCCTTTTTCAGTCTCTACAAGTTTCTTGTTCACGGCCAACATCATCATCCAACCTATCGCCATCATCACCATCAATACAACTCCCATCAATATTCATTCTGTACGTAAATCCAGCCACCACCACCTGCAATCGATCTAAGCCAAACCTTTGGAGTCCATGATCGTTGTTGCTTCCAATCACCATTCCTTGGCCGACTATATAAACAACTTCACACATAATCCATCTCTATTAATCTGTTTCAATGCATATATTAGCTCTTCCATCTATTCTAAACAGCAGCAACTTCACTACTTCAGGAAGTGGATATTAGAGAATGACCGCCAACAAGCTCAACTCCATCTCGGTTTCTGAGCTCTCATTCAATCAACGTAGACTCATTCTCTTCCCTTTCTGGCTGAGAACAAACTTCCCATTGTATCGAATCCACAACACCAACTCGTTATCTCGCTGCCATCTTAATCTCGGTCACAGCATCATCTTCACACTGTCTACATACACTAGTACAAAAAGCTCATATAAATGAATTAGACTTCATTTATCAAGAACAAGAAGCCATCAAACCAAACACAGTCCCATTTCCCCGTCATCATGACAGCAGCCAGTACTCCCAACTGAATTTGAGCTCCATTCCATCCTTGTTCCTTCACCATTCTAAATCAACCACCACCTCGAGCCAAACAGCAGACTCCGACTCGTGTTTATCATCACAGCTTCAATCACAGCAAGCTCAACTTCCACCATCGTTATCAACTGCCAATAATGGTATCAACCAATCAACATCACTGACCTACTCAGCAGCACCATTAATCCCGGTGATTATTCTGCTCCATCTAACACCGATGTACCCATCGTAGGCACGGGAAGACACCATTCCCAGCCATCACCACCATTAACTTGCCAACAATGGAAGAATTACCATTTGACCCCCTGCCAATAACATCCAATCTTGCTCTTCTCGACTCAGGTCACGACACCACTTTCCAATTTTTATCATTCCTCCGTTCACTGTATACACAATCTTAACCAAAACCAGTATCTTAGTTCTGTCCATCCACTATTCTAAAACAATCACCGAACTCAGTTCAGTTCTCTCTGAGTCCCAACTCCATATTCTTCTCAGTCTTGGCTACAACACCCTTTGTTGCTTGGTGTGCAGCTAGGGAGTAAGAACTCCTTTAGCCAAAAGATTACACACATGTGCTCGGCACTCCAACATCCCGCATGAACCCTTCTTTAATTAATTCTTAGTGGACTTATACGTAAGCAAGGAGTAAACTGAGCGAATACTTTGGTTTTCAATATCATCCTCTCTGGCCGTGAAATTTAAGTAAGCAGTTAGTGAGACCATGTGTTATCTTTAGCTAAATTGAATAGTCACTTATCTGGTGCCATGAGTAACTTCCATGAATTTTGTTGTTTTAACTCCTCATTCAGCTCATTATCTTCGGACGAGTGGATTTGCTTATATTTCCTATAAAAAGCTCAAAATGGTATTATTATCCAAAGTATCGAGAACTAACTAATACAAATATGGGTATAATATGTAGCACTTACGTGCTTATCACCATGCCCTAGCCATGGCTGGTCCCACACCTAAAAATACCTTATTTTCTCATATTATTATTTCCATCATCTCATGGAACTCCATCATTTGAGCGAAAACCCTAGTTTTTCAATATTTTCTCAAATATTGCACAAACCACGAAAAAGCCAAAAAGTCAAACGGTCACATGACCGACTAGGCCACTCACGTCAAGTATTAAAATATTATTATTTTAATATTTTCAAAATATTGGTTGCACGAGAAAAGTTTCACTCGACCATTCGAGCAAACTTAAGAGTTTCAGTCAAAGATCAAACTCTTCTAAAAATCCGAAATATTGCTCGAACGCGCACCGGAAAATTCCAAAACTCTCAGGACTGAGACACAGACATCATGGTGACACATGCATGCTACCTTGACTGACCAAGGCCAGCCCTAAGGCTTGCAATGAGCCGGTCCCACACATCTTCATAATTTTTACCTAATTTTCTGTCAATTATTCGTATTGGGTTCAAACACTCTCCTACCGACTTGGGATTTGCTCAATCGACCATCGGCTGGTCCCACAACCACTAAGGGCCGATCCCATGACCTTTTGGTCGGTCCCTCATCTCTCCATAGCTAGGTTTTATTACCTAACGCTCGCATGAGCATTATTTAATAAATGATTAAATCAGCGTTTGATCATTCTTTCACCAACTGGTCAACAAAGGACTTTAGTGCATGCTCACTCGAGGACTTGGGAACTACATGGATGTCCATCATCCCATGTGTTCGGTCCCTTCTTCACTCAGTGACTTACTTTTAGTAAATCATTAATTGATCAGCGATTGATCGAAAATTAGGGTTTCGAACAAATGCTCTGCAAATCATAATTCTGAGCAAGTTCAAACACTAATAATTCTATGTTGATCCAGAAATCAACATCTGGGATTAATATATAATATTCAGTCCAGCTACCAATATTTTAATTAATATTTTATTTGGTCATGCAACCAATAAATCGTCGAATGAGCAATACTTGCTCAATTTCTCAAATATTGATTCAACTATCAATATTCAGTAAATCATGAGCAATACTTGCACAATTGATCGAATATTGATTCAACTATCAATATTCAGTAATTCATCGAATGAGTAATACTTACTCATTTGCTCGAATATTGATCCAACTATCAATATGCATTAATTTATCGAATGAGCAATATTTGCTCAAATGCTCGAATATTGATCCAACTATCCATATTCAGTAATTTTCTGATGCTCGAACATTGATTCAACTATCAATATTCAACGATTCATCGGACAATATTTGCCGAGCAATATCAACATCATTCATTCGAGAAATATACGTCCTAGCAGACGTTTGATCCATAAATCCTAGAGCATTCGATAATCATGCTCCACTAAACAATACTTAGGCTCATCGTCTAATCAAGTTAACGACTGACTAATCAAATACACGTCTGCTTTGCAGACTCCACATTCGTGAGATATCAATCACGTCACATGGGGGGATATTAACTGGGGTTTTGGTTTTGCGGCCTACAACACGTGTGTTCATCCACGTGAGAAATGTGAGTAAGTCGTGCAAGCAGTTGAGGGAGTTAGCAAAGTAGTGGGTGGAAAATCAACCAAGTTTCTGCACGACCTGGAACTGGTTAAATCACGATTTCCTACTTTCCCACCACTTCACTCAAGCAACCGTCACACTTACTGGAGATCAATATGTCTAAAATTCTAGCAATATAAATAAGTCTCTGAATTAACGATTGAAAAAAAAGACAACGTTCGTCTAAGATTTCTGATCGAGCAATCACTCTCTTAAGTATTCAATAAATTGAATAGAACTTATTTGAACTCAATATTTCACACAAACCTTATACACATTCCCAATCCTTGATCATCATTGATCTCGCACACTTCTCAGCTTCCCTCCTACAGATCAACCCTCTTCCCTATTTGTGACCGAATTGACTCTGGAACGGCCATTGTCTTGGTTTAGGCCGGAGTCCTACAGTTTGATCTCTCGAACTTAAAGCACTCCCGTACAGTGCATCTATTTGAGGTTAGGCAGTTTGCTCGGTTGAGGAGCCTCCGTCCGCACGGTCGTCTCTCCATTCCCTAAAAAATAAACAAATTGTTTTCCCCATCAACAGATTGGCGACCACAGTGGGACATTAATCTCTCGGTTACAATCTCAAACTTTCACAAAATGGTTGATGTTAGGTCAGGTTCAGTTACAAATCCTAACATAAACAATGCTAGCACTAGCAATAGTAGTGGTACTCTTGAAATTATTCCCGCTTCCAACAAAGGGGCTGGTGATAACACACCTCCTCAACATCGGAAGCAATCCTCTCTTCGGCCGGTCTCCTGAAGAAATCATAGAAAATCCGCCTACCATAGCTATCTCATGAAGGTGTAAGAGACCCTCGCCAAAAATCAGATTGATATGGATACCACTCAGAAGGAGTTATGTTATTATCTCAAAACTCTCACAGACAAGATATCAAATAAATCTCATGAGAAAGGAAAAGCCAAAGAAACTACGGTTGCTGATCCCGAAATCTCTTAAATCCACGTGGCAGATGATGAAGTCCGCAAGGCTGTAGATAAACCACCAACGAGGGAACCTACAAGTTTCATCACTCGTGAGGACCTGGAATGCTTTATGGAGGATCGAGGAAAAGACAAAATATCATCTGTTCACCATCATCAACCTCCATATCCTGATACTATGCAAATAATTCCTCTCCCGAAGGGCTTCACCTCTCCAACATTCACATTGTATAATAGAATAGGGAATGCTCGAGAACATGTCTCTTTATTCCTGGAAGCAGTAGGAGAATATGAACACAACCATGTCGTTCATCTGAAGGAATTCTCGAAATATCTGACAGGATGAGCATACACATGGTATAATAGCATTGCACCAGGGAGCATCACTAGTTGGGGAGAGATGGTTAACGCTTTCTATCAAAAATACTTCTTCGTCTCAGAGCGGATTACTCTCTCTGATTTAGGAAAAATGTCTCAGAAGAACAATGAACATCCGAACGACTATGTGAAGAGGTTCAGAGTCCAAGCTTGGGATTGTCGTGATCTAAATATCACTGAACAACAACTGGTGGACTTGTGCATCAACAGAATGATCTCGGTCTACAGAGTCTTGCTGGAAAATCTACGGTTTCAGACTTTCTCAGAACTTCATGAAGCAGCCAAGCGATCAACAACTACTTCTCCGGCCTTAATGGAAATAACAAGAGCTACAAAAGTCGAGAAACCATGAGAAACTCGAGACAGTGCTAGGCGCCTTATCAACAAACAGTACAATCTCTAACCTTCCATAAATGTTGTTGAAGGAAGCAAAAGAAAATCCAAGGCACCACTGCATAAGCATACTTCTCCAATCTCCCAAGATCCTCCGAAAGATCAAAGAAAGGATAACAAATCCTGAAATGCACAAACCTCGACCTAGCATCAACAAACTGGAAATGATGCTCAAACTTCCTTCTTCCCATTAAAGAACTGATCGATTTACTGGAAGTCTGGATTCAATATGGTTCAATCAAATTTTCATTCATCAGAAGAGAGCCAACCGAAGAAGAAATGGAGAATCACAGGACATCAATCTCTCCGAGCAACCTTTCGACGAAGTAGTTCAATCCTTGGTCGAACATTTATGTGAATTTATCTATCTGTCGAAAACACAAAGGAGAGACATGTTCACAGAATCACATTGTTTCAAGAAGATACTTTCTGAGCCTCCATCTATAGACAAAGAGATGTACGACTGGGGACTGCTTACCACAGTCAATCTCAAAGGAAACGAATTTGGGAGAACGTTGATCGATGATGGCACCGCTATCAAAATTGTTCCACTGAAAACTCGTAGAGCCGTGGACATAACTTGACAAGAAGCTACTCATATTCTCATCTCAATCAGATACCGTGAAGGAACGCTCAGAGATGTTTTTGGCTACATCACTCTCAAGGTGAAAATATGTTCAACCTGAACAGAAACCAAGTTTCACATAATCAGGAAGATCCAAGATATGACACGGTCCTCGGACTAGCATGGATCCATGATGAAAAGATGTCCACTGACAAAGTATCTTTGGTTGCATATCTCTCAAATAAAGAAAACTCTGATCCAGAAGATTTAGCAGACATTCCATCATCAGAGCATTTGAAGGAATTTCGAACTTCAACGAAGTTGAAGAAAGAACCTGCAAAATATGCATAGAAATTCATCAAGAGGTTCCGTACTCAAGCAAGTCTCATTCCTCCCATGCCTATGTCATTTATTTCCTCGCATGCTATCCTAGCATGGGGACTCAGTTCTGCTAGCAATTTTTCTATTGGAAGACGTTATGAATGGGTAGCTTCACCATATTAATATTTTACCAAGTTGTTGAATCTGACACCTCTCTGTATCGAGCATTTAACAGAGACGTTCATTACTGAGATGATGTTCAAGCATGGCAAAGAAAACTTTGGGCGTTTCTCCGTAGCATTGCAGGAGTGTCCATGAGCGCCACAAAATCAAAAAGCTTTGATGTCTGCACAAGTGTTAAATACCACTACCACAACGAAAGAAATGCTGAATCAACAAAATATACTCGGCGCCGAGACGATCAAGCCTAAGATATTATACGCTTAAGGGATGTGACGCTTCAACGCTCAAGCATCAAAGGTTTAAAGCATTTAGGATTTTCTTAACCTATCTGTTATTTTCAATTCCTCCAAAGTATATGCAATACTTGCATTAAATAATTGAATCTATTAAACCAAAAGAAAATCCATACAACTGTCAATCAACCACTTCTCCAAGGCCAACCGAAATTCATAAAACTCTCATCTCTGAGTGTTATATTCTTCAAAAGCCTTCATATTGTACTTCCAATCAAACAGTACACCTTCGATAATGCCGCATCTAGCTTCAACACCAATATATTGATGATGATACGTTGATTCAACACAAACACGATCAAAGTGAAACTGAACTACAATCGCTGAGTCTTCTGTCATGTCCCAAGGGGGGGTATCCATTGTGGTTAAGGGCAGGCAGGATGTTGTTAGTAGTAGTGGTGTAATTGTCCTAGTTATATAGGGTTTGGTTGTATAGATGCTGGCTTTATCGAATAATGAATATACTAATCTAATCTTATCTCTCAATATTTCCTTGTATATGGCTTCTTCCTCCTCTAATTCGTCTGTTTCTCATTCTAACCTTCTAATTCCTTCTATCCGTCTTCAGTAATCTATAACCCTATCAATCTGGTATATATCTGTATATCCAATTGTAGTGATATTCACTACAAGTGGTATCAGAGAAGTCGATTCTTGGACTGCTACCATGGATGCTGCAATAGATGAAGTCTCACAACTAGAAGAAGAAATTTCAATGAAACGAAATTATTATTTCAAGTTGTTGTGGGAAAATCAGAACAAGTCTTCACCGGAGTCTGATTTAGCTTTTAATAATTATTTCTATGCTACGTGGAGAAAGTATTCTAATAGATCAACACTAATATTCGACGATGAGGTCGGTGTCATAGCTATTGACTCGCAGGTAGAAACTGATGTTGAGAAAGTAATCGATGAAAAACTTGAAGGATTTCCTGTTGATTTAAATTCAGCTGGTAATTTCACTCAATAATCTTCAAATCCACCAGTATCAGATGAAGTTTTAGTTCCTTCTCCAACAATATATTATTCTAACAGATCTGGTGAATCAGAGTCGAAGGTGCTCGAGGACAAAATCGATGGTGATTTGAAATCAATTCGACTTGATTCTAGTTCAACAGACGATTTCTGTCAAAATTCTTCCACTCTTACAGTAACAGATGAGGGTAAAATTTGATCTAAACTCAAATTTGATTTCTCTAATATTGACGGGACTATTGATTCAATTCAGGATTATAAGGAAAATACAATGTTTCTAGACTACCAAGAGGGTAAACCATTTAATTCTGGTAATGAACCTTGTATTGATGGTATGGTTTTTCAAGTTGAAAGGATTATAAATGGTGAGGTCAAGGATTTCAACTCGTTGAATGAGTTCAGTGGAAATGCTACTACTCCTCTAGCAATGGAGGAAGGTAATTACAGACCCAAACTCAAGTCTGGTTCCTATAATGTTGTTATTCTTTTCGAGAATGCTTATTATATGAGAAAAATTAGTAAAATGTTTTCACTCCCATTTATAGATATATGTTATGAAAATTTCGATGTTCATAAGGTCTTATTCATTGTCGACAACAAGTTGTGTAGTGGAATACGTTTTGTTGTAGGTTTGATTTGACTCGAACCTTATTTGATCGAGGAAAAATATTTAAATGGATCAGGATATGTTCTCAATACAGTGGCAATAGTTTTTGTTTCAGTTTTGTTACACTTATTTTGGGTGTCCTTGTTCTGAATGGGTTCATTTTAAAGCGTAGTTTTAGTGAAAAAATCATTTCTAAGCCTAATTCTGAACTCGGGTACCATCTGGATTTGTTAAATGAGTATTCAAATGGGTTTGAATGGGTAATAAATAGATACAAGTGTGTTATCAGCAATCTTTTTGAAAAGAAGCCACATGGTGTTAGAGCATTGATCGGTCGAACTCGCATGCGTTGCTATCTCAAGCATGTTTATCAATGTTAGTGATCAAAACTATAAAGTCTTGATTTCTAGTCTACTATAGATAAGGTCTCGGACTAGGATAGAACGTGTAGTTGAGCTCAAGAACTCCATGGGAATCATCATACAAGACGAAGGACTACTCAAGGAACCAGTGGATCTTCATCGACTAAAAGTTATGTGGAGACTTGAACTTATCTATCACTCAAAATTCTATCTACTTTATCTTTTATCTTGAGACAAAAGTCGTATTACTATATAGACTAAGAATATACACATGTGATATTTTGAGCTGAGTATATCTCGCTTATCTATTTCTCGAAATATGTGTTGGTAAAGCTTTCGCTTTAGCCAATTTCATCTTTACCTAGTGACGAAAGTCATGTTATGTTTCAATCACTTTGGAAATCGCTCTGACGAAAAATAGTTTGTGAATAACAACTATATAACGTCCTCTGAGAATATTTCAATGATTGAAATGAGATTTTAGAAAATATAACCACTGGGGGATACAAATATTATTGTGGTAACACATATATGTATAAGTCCTTAGCACTTGAACCGAAGTTTGCGAACTTTGTTGATCAAGTGGAACCGGAACGTGAGTTGTCAACTCAGTCCATGAACTTAGTCTGCGAACGTACGAAGTTCTCGAACCCGAGAATTTCTGCTGGAGTTGTAGCTCGATTTCAGTCCGCGAACTGACGTAAGTTCTCGAACCCAAGAATTTCTGCTGGAGTTTGTGAACTCCAACCGGTTAACTTGAGTCCACGAACCCAGTCCGCGAACTTGAGTGGTTATGTCTAAAAACGATGTTCGTGAAATTATCTTAATTAACTAATAAATGCTTTTGCAAACCGTGGCTTTATCATTCATGAATCGATTCGAGTGAATCATATCGTTTTTGCTTCAATTGTGTCTTGTGTAGTACATGAGATCTCATAGCAATTGAACAACTCTCTAACCAGTTCATTTGAGTCATTTGAACTAGTTATGGTGAAGACGAATATGGCTGATATGAAAGTAATCATTTGGCTAACCATTTGGTTGACTAATATTGAACCAACTATTGTACACGTTTGGGTACGGTTACACAAACCCAAAATCGTCAAGTACATGTGTGTATGACAAGATAATTTTTCGATCTAACGGTTGAGAAATATTATCTTGAATCTAATCAGGTTTTCATCTAACGGTGAATATTGAATGCTTTGTTACTAAGCTAACATTGATTGCAAACCCTGATTTGAAAGACTATATAAGGGAGAACTTTAGCAACTGGGAAACCTAATCCCCACATATTTTGTGTGATACTAGTTTGCTAAGCTAGAGTCGATTCTCCTTCAACCTTTGGTTTTCTTCTTCTAAAACCAGGTTAACGACTTAAAGACTTCATTGGGATTGTGAAGCTAGACCAATACTATTTTTCTTGTAGTTGTGTGATCCGATCTTGTTGTTTATATCGTACGAGTACAATTTTAATAATTGGATTGAGATTTCTATCTCCGTTAGGCAAGATATAAAAGTAATCACAAACATCTTCGTCTCATCGTTTGTGATTCCACAATATCTTTTTTCGCTGCGTCGATTAAGACTATTGTGAGGTGATTGATAAAACTGAGCCGTTCTTCAAGAATATAAGTCTAGTTTTATTGATTGGTTCATGTTCACCTTGATTTATCAAAAGACGGAACAAAACTCATAGGTTTATTCGTGGGAAACGGATTTATCTATCTTGTAGACTTTTCTGTGTGATATAGATTTGTTTATTAAAGTCTTACACTTTGGGTCATAGCAACTCTTTGTTGTGGGTGAGATCATTTAAGTGAATCAAGTGCGCAGTATCCCGCTGGGATCAAAGGTGTAGGATCATAACTGTACCTTGGATAAGTGTGAGATTGATTGGGGTTCAACTACAGTCCAGACCGAAGTTAATTTGGAGTAGGCTAGTGTCTATAGCGGATTAATACAATGTATGTTTAATCTGGACTAGGTCCCGGGGTTTTTATGCATTTGCGGTTTCCTCGTTAACAAAATTCTGGTGTCTGTGTTATTTCTTTTCCGCATTTTATTTCGTTATATAATTGAAATAATACATGTTATGCGTTGTTCAATCAATTAGAATATCTGACCTTATTGGTTGTTGATTTAAATTGATTGACACTTGGATATTGGTCTTTGGTACCATCCAAGTTATCTCTCTTTGATTAAGACTCGCGAATTATATTTGATTGAGTAAATCAAATTGAGAGATTGAGATGATAACTCCTTGAGTATTTTCTATTGATTGAGTCTAACTTTATAGTTGATTCTCTAGAAAACAACTCGGAGTTGTCCATACAGATTGCTAATCTAAATATTGGGTGTGGTTGTTAGACCCCCGCTCTTTCAATTTTTATCAGAGCAGGCAAACACGCTTAAGACCTTACAAATCTGTGTTTATGGCAATCTGAGTCTGTGGACGACATCTCTGTTGCGCATACCAAAATGTCTCCTAAAGCTTTTGATCATGTCAAGTGTCTTGGAAACACTTCAAAGGATTATGCCTTAGTTGATTCTTTCGAGTCCCAAGGTAGAAAGAATATTCAATATGATAATGACATTTCTTCCTCTCATGAGGCATGTGACACTCTTGCAGAAGCTGAAAAGGAGCTCACCAGAATTTCAAAACATACAGCTGAAGATATTGATTTTAATGATCATGATCAGCTCATTGATAAATTTGAAAAGTCTATTGATCGAGAACGTGATCTCTATAACATCATAGAGTCTTTCTCTAAGAATATTGAGAAACTTCTTCAAGAAACTACTCTTCAACATGAAAGGATTAGTACTCTTGAGGATATCTAAAGAGGACTCAATTAGAGAAAAACGTTTGCTCAAGAATCATTTATCATATCTCAACCGACTTCGTGCTGAAAAAGAGAAACTATGTGCATCTCTTACGCTAGCCCATGAATAGTGTAAATCCTTGGAAAAGGAAAACTCTGTCTTAAGGAGAAATTCTTCTGTAACCAATTCTCATGAATTGCCGCATACGAAGAAGTGGTCTCCAGTAGATTATTGTGTCAAGAAAAGTTTATATAACTTTTAGTCTTCTCATATGGCTATTAAGTTTAGACAGGTGCCAGTTACTGCTTCTCCTCCACCAACCTGTACTTTTTGTGGAAAAAAGAATCACTATGCTATCCATTGTTTTGCAAGAAGTAAACAAATTTCTAAGCTTCATAATTTGCTTATCTTTACTTTCAATGGAACAGATAGTCAGTCAACTAACGCAGTGAATCATATGCCCACAAGAAATCAGAAACCTTATAAGAATGATTTATACTCTAGAAATCATCATAGGGCTCAAGTACATTCTGGTATAAATTCTTGGGCTGCTAACAAAAGCATTTCATGTACTTATAAGGATGATTCTGGTAAATCTAAATCTAGAAAATGAATTCCCATCCACTATGATCCTATTAATCCAATTGCAAAAGGTCATAGATTTAGTCCTTATGATAAGTATGCTAATCAAGCAGTGTCCCATCTCTCTAGAAAGAGCACATATCAAAGACAGAAGGATAAAAAAGAACAATATTCATTTGATGAGCTAAAGGCTCATACTTGTGTAAAGTAATCACAAGGTTGAATATCTCACATAAAAAAAGCCTAGTTGTGAGAGACTTGAATAGGTATACTCCATATCTAAGTGACTCTAATTATCTAGCTAATCTCTTATCGTTTTTAGAAGGATAATTTGTCAAACACTAGTTCGTGAGTATTTTTATTTTTGATGTCCCTTGTCTAAACTTAACTTTGAAAAGTAAAAATGTTTTCTCTTTCCATGTAGAGTTTTGTGAAAAACCATCTTACGGTTTCGGGTTATCCTTTAAAACCTATCCCGTAAACCCTAAATCTCTCGAGTTTTTCTTTATATACCTATCCTATTGAGTTATTCTTATTACTCTAGGTTTTTTTTTTCAATGGATTATTATTATTCCTGCTCATTGAATTTTCCTAAAGATGTCATTGATAAGGCGGTATATTGCAAACTCGATAAAGAGAATGAAACTCTTGTTGATAATTAAGGTTCCCTTCCTCAATACTCTGAGTCACTTTATGATATAGAGGAGATTGAAGAGATTTCATCGGATGTAGTTCTCGACTTCCTGAAGGAATTTGAGAAAGCAAAGCAGCAACTTGTTGATACAATGAAGTGTCTTGATGTGGTAAGAACTAAGTTGAAAAAGGTTAAGTCTGACCTTGTTCTCATGAAAACCCGTGTTAAAGAACTTCCCAATAAGGATATCCTCTTCAAGGGTGCAAATGATGCTGCCTTTCACAAGCTCCAAGACCTTAAGACCCAAGAAGGTATCGAATTGTCGATTTGATTCTAGTTCGCGGTGACATGGAAGTGTTTTTAATTTAGTCTGTTTGGTTCAGATTGTCTAGTAAATCTTCTATTTTTCTTGTTTTATTTAGAAGAATAACTAGTGTTTTGTAATAGCCATTATTGTGATTACACATAGATATATCCAATGTTTTTCATCTTCTTGTTTTTATACTTATTGGTTTAAATTCTAAACTTGTTTGGAAGATTATGGTTGAAGTATTAATCTCTTGATTTCATATATTGCAATATTTTGATGGGATATGTGTGTTTACGTCCGTGAACTTGATTGTTATTTTGTCAAAAGTAAAGTCGTTCGTGAATTGATATGCAAATATTGATAAAAGAATGAATAGACCTTTGGCAAAACACAAAAGCTAAGCCTATATTGTCAATTATTGATGTAAGATAGGTTAATATCTTTTGTGATTCAAGGATTATGTCTATTGTGTGTAATTGTGAAAATTGTGATGGAAACATAGAATGAATCCTTGTGAATTCCGCAGTAATTGAGCTTCCCTGATCTATCTTGTGTGTATTACTGTGAGACTCCGTATTGTGACTTATGTTGAACATTAGACAACCAAAGTTGATTATTTTTGTGATTAGCTTAGTTGTTTTCCGTAAGGTACTTTACGTCGAGTATTTTGGACTAAATCAATCATCATGTGTGATTATTTAGTTATGACTCCGTAAGGATTTTATCATGATGAGCATGATTGACTGGGTTGGTTATTTTTATGATTAACTTAGTCATCGCTCCATAGATTTTCTTATGAGAGTATAAACGATTGAATTGATTATTTTTGTGATTAGTTTAATTGTGTAGTCCGTTTAGATTAATTATGAGCTCTCTTGTGAATAATCTAATCGAGTTTTTAAGTCTCCATAAGTTTACTTGTGCTGAGAATATTTAGTCAAATTAATCTTGGTTCGCTTGGGTTAATATGATTGAATATTTCTTGTTCGATTCCAAATTCATACTTACATGTAATTTGTTGAGTCGAAAGAAAAATCCTTCTTTTCTCTTGAACTTAAGGTCGCTCTTGTTGTTCCCTTTGAAATGACATAATATGGGGGAGAGTTCTTTTGAACTTGTGTTTAATTTCCAAATCTTTGTGGGGAGTGTGGTTGTGGAATATTAGAGGGGTTATCTTGCGTCTTTATAAACTCCTTAATGAATGCATTTAGCTTCGGCTTTATGATTGCATATAAATAAGATGATATACATTTACCTTTGGTCATGAAATGTCTCTTATGAAAATTTTATTAGGATCCCGTTCTTGTACCTTTGCCAATTTTATTGACAAAAAGGGGGAGAATTAATATGTAGTTCACACTACAAATACATATGGTTTTCGGATCATTGTGTAAGGGGGGGTAGTTTCCATGTGAGATGGAGTATTGACTAAGGGGGAGTGAAGCATCACCATAGTATTGTTGTTGAAGTTGTGATGCAATTGGACTTCGACGCTGTGTAATAATACTATGACACTATATAACAATGATTGAGAACCAATGCTTTTCTAATTTTTATAGCTACGGATTTTCAACGACGATGATGCTAAACTTACAACCTTTGGGATCATTGGACTACTTGGAAGTGATAAAGATTTCGAGTATTGTTGAAGATTAGACATGTGATAGGTGTCTAAAACACCTTATTATTTATCTATTGTTTATGCTTTCCTTGCTAGTTTTATTGTAAATTATGTATCTTATGTTTTGTTTTTGAGTATTTAGGTACTTTGGAGTCATTTGGAACAAAAGGAGAATAAACAGCGCGAAAGTCTCATCTCATATTCAATGGCTATTGGAGGCGAAAATTATTTCTCATTATTTGCTTTTATTTCTTCATCTATGTCTGAAAAGTTTGTCGGCTTTAGTGATGCAACTTCTGTCTGAAAAGCACGACAACTTTAGTGATGATTCTCATTGAAGAGAAGAAGTAGATTTGAGAAGTAAGAGGCTATATTTTTGGTGGAAGGCGAAAGGGAGCGTTCATTTGGAGCATAAAGGGGCAAAGTTGTCATTTCCTAGGCGAATACTTTCGGGAATCCAATCAAGGTTAGGGGACAACTCTATTTGGAAGAGTGTTAAACACAAACTAGCCAAGGTTAAAGGGGACCCCTAGCTGGGTGGATCGTCAACAATTGGGTGCACAAATCCACCCAATCATTCCTACACAAACTTTCAGAGAAGTGTTTCTTCTCTTTATTTCACATCTGAAATTGAGTGAGAAGAGGAAAATGGCTGCTCTGATGCTGTTATTGGTCGATAAATAATGGGTTTGAGTTGAAGTTGCTTATGACAAAAAGAATGGCTCGAATTACTGGTGTTCTGTGACAAGTTTGAAGAAGTTGTAAGTCAGGGTTTGATTCCAGTAGTGTTGATATGAAGAACACCAATTCAGAGAGGGGTTTGAGTAACACTGTGTTGCTATAGAATATTGGGTATTGTTCTCATTTTGAAGTGTGGAAGGAGAATTTAAGATGGGTTTGATCTGTTACCATAGAATTAAGACAGAAGGAATGAAGAATTGCAAGTCTAGATGTATGCCTAGGACATGGATGAGAAACTGAGTTATTTGGTGTTTTGATTGTTATGGGTGAATGGGTTTACTGTGATGTGAATTTGCAGGCATTTGAGTGAGTTTGGAGGCTATAGAAGCTCAATGTTACAACAAGAGATGAATGGAATACAACCTGTTCGAATGAATGACTGAACCAATTCTGCCTAACTTGTTTGCAGCTTTTAGCCATGGTTTTATGGCTGTGAAGACAGAATACGGAAATCGTAGTCTGGGGTTATGCTGCTGTGTTAACTGAAGTGCTGGTGTTGGAGGATAGGGAGGCCTTACAGGTGATGTTACTGCCATTAGTTCATGGTGATGGAAGGTACAGTTCTGATAGAATGAAGCTGTGCTGCAGTCACAGGGAAATGGTTTGGAGAAGAAACTGTTGAGTGCAATGAACTGCAATGAGTGGAACTGATGGTGACTTGGTATGGCTTATGGTGCTGCTACTGAATGTGTTGTGGCTTGAGAATTGAGTTGCAGCAGAGCAGAATGGTATTTATGCAGTGGGTAGTGGTGCTCAAGAAGCTGTGCTGTTGGTTTTCAAGCTGCAGTAATTAGATGTATGCATAGGTTTTACATGGAGAGTTTGGAGTTGTGGGCTTGAGGAGATAGTGGAGCAGCTATTGTTGATCTGAAATGGAGGAAGTGGTACCAAATTTTGTGTTAGTGTGGTGATTGGATGGAATCCGGTAATTTCTATGAAGAGAAGTTGCAGTGGTTGTGGTGCTGCGTTATGATGCCAAGAAAATGAACTGCTGAAAGAGACAGCTGATGGAGTTTCTGTAATGCAAGTATGGGAGCTGGTATTGCTCTGGGGTAGATCAGTAGCAAGGCGATAGTGGTTCTATGAGGGATTTGAAACTGCAAGAGATAATGCAGTGAGGCTGGTAAAGATGCTGGAATAGCAGAGAAGTGGTTTGTGACTGAGAAATTGCAGTCAGGTGAAAAGAGTTTCTGCTACAAGTTCAAATAGAGAGTTAGGGCAGAGTTGAACTTGATATTGGTTGCTCATGGCGCTGCAAGGCAAGGAGGAAGGATCAGCTACTATCTCAGCTGGTGTTTACATGGGTTTACTAAGCTGTGTTGATGCAGTTGTAGGTGAAGTACAGATCAGAATACAGCTGCAAGTGCAGTTTAGGTGAAATTGAGTTGGCTTTGTTGTAGTCAAGCTTTACGAGTTGATAAAACATGGTCAAGAATCTATGATGCTGGTGATGCAATGAAATAAAGGAAGCTGAGAGGAGGTGGCTTGGTGTAAGTGCAATGGCATGATGATTCTAGTGGCCTTTATGGTGATACAGTGTTATGGGTTTCTAGTGGCGTCCGTGACTGTATTGAGTTAAACTGAGCTGAGATTATGCACAGGTAATTGCAAGAGGAAGCTGAAATGCAGGGAATATGGCATATGCACTAAAACTATGGCCTAAGCTAAAGAAATGGAGATGGTCATGTAGCTGGCATTGAAGCTAAAGTCTATGTGCTGGGACTAGAGAAGCTATAAACTGTGCAGGGAGTGATTTTCAAGCTGCTGGAAAGTATGAGTTGCTGTTTATGGAACTGCAGTTGCAGGTGACTGATAAGAATTGGAAGCAGTGGTGGTGCACAAGAAAAGTGATGGGTAGAATGTTAGATGGGTTATGCAAATGTTTGAAATGCAGGAAAGAAAAGCTGAGCTACTGGAAGTGTAGAATTGCCTGGTGACAGTTTCCAATGGTTCAAGTGATCGGAGAAAGTTTTCCGGTGACCTGATTCCGACAACGGTGGCCAGATTCCGGTGATGACGTCAGCACTCCGGCGACCCGTTTTGGACCCGAAAATTCCAAAGATATATTTTTCTCACATGGGCTTGGTGGACTGGTAGATGGACGTGGACTTGAAGATTTTGAAGACTTTGACCTATTTTTGGAAAGAGCCGCGGAAACTACAAAAAGAGAGTTTCTACAACAAAGATATCACGTATTATTCTTGGAGCAGAGGAGAGAGCCGCTGAAACTACAACTAGGGTTTGCTTTCGTATTTAATATTCATCTCCTTTATTTGATTATTGATGATGATGAACTCCATAGCTATGAGTAGCTAAATTTAATATTATTGGTTAAGGATGTAGTCCTATTTCTAAAACTTGTGCTTGAGTTATGTATTAGTTTTCTCTCTTTATTTTCGTTCATATCTCTACTGTTTTTACAATCACATGAATGATGTATTGTGATAGGATATAGATGTTTGATTAGTTAAGTGGCCAATTAATTGAACACGCATCTTGTCCATAGCTATTTTAGGGTTTTTCATCGAGCGATAACCCCAAATACAAGTAGCATGATATGATTATAGTTTGTAGTGATACACTCTTATAATCATATGTAGAGTTTGACCATTGTCCGAATTGTTATGCGCAATGTATGACAATTGCTTTGATTAGCCTATTTCCAAAACTTAATGCTCCTGGGAATTGAACTTGATTAGCGCAAGGCGTTAGGTTATTCTTTAGGTAGAATTCACATACGCATCTCTAATGTGTGTGTTGATTAACTTGGGAAATAAATAGATTATCTTGCTCTCTTGATTTTCTAGGATTTTGATAATAAAAGAGATTAAATTGTAATTCTAATCATATATGCAAGCACATGTTTAAGATTGAAGATGAATTCCTTGACCAATATCTTTCTCCATTGATTATTTCCCACTATTTACTTTGCTTTTATTTTACTTTAATTTTACAAAAATCAGAAATCCCCCCTTTGGGTTACTAAGAAACTAGAATTTGATAACAACAATCGCCTCTCTGTGGATACGAACTCTTCCTTAATTTATACTTCATTCATATATTGTCGAGTAAGAAAGTGAATTATTTTTGTGTTGGCTGACAACCGATCAAATTTTGGCGCCGTTGCCGGGGAGGCATTCGGCTAGTTATTAAGTTTTTTAGTTTCTTTTTAATAGTTCTGTTCGCATACTGCTTTTCGTTTCTTGTCTTGTTTCTCACTTGTTTGTGAGAATTGTGTTTCAGGTACCTAATCCCTGGTTTCTAAAGATTGGAATTATACAAGGTGTGGGATATCTACTCGAAAAGGAACAATACTCCAACCAAGGCAAGGCACAACGGAAGAACACAACTTGGGTGAAGGCGAAGCTCTTCATCAAGAAGGCGAAATAGAACACGAGATTCCTTTTGAAGAAGAAGAAGAAGAAGCAATGGGTGACCCTGCAAATCTTTCACTTAAAGACTTAGCTTCTCACAAGCTGGATATACAGCAGGGTTGCATTCAAACCAACTCCATGTTTGAAATCAAGCCGGGACTTCTTAGAGAATTACCAAAGTTCCATGGCTTGGTGAATGAAGATCCTAACAAGCATCTTATGGATTTTCACACCATTGTCATGGCTATTCTCCCAGAAAATATGGAGGCAGATGGTGCTATGTTGAAGGTTTTACGATTTTCTTTGGAAGGTAATGCTAAGGATTGGTTATACTACTTGCCTTCCGGAAGTGTTAAACATGGAATGGGCTCAAGAAACTCTTTCTGGAGAGGTATTTTCCAGCGTCAAAGGCTACTCAAATTCTCAAGGAGATTTGCGGAATGAAGAAAAATGTGGGTGAGTCCTTATATGATAGTTGGGAACGATACAAGAGGTTGGTGGCAAGCTGTCCTCATCACCAATTCAGTGACGCGATGATTATCCAATACTTCTATGAAGGACTCCAATCAAGCGATAGGAATATTATTGACGCTGCGGGTGGTGGTGCACTAGTGAGAAAGACGGTGACTCAAGCTAGAGAGTTGATTGAAAATATAGCAGCAAACTCCCAACAATTTGTGAGTCGTGGTTCGGACGTGCTTCTTAGAAGAGTAAATGAGGTGAGCGAGGTAGAGGAACTTCGTCAACAAATGGGTAAAATGACAGCAATGATGCAACAAGTTTCAGCCGCGGTTATCCCAAGTTCTCATCAAGGATATGAAGAAGCAAGTGAGCAAGCTAATGCGGTCTTTCCAAATCAGCAGAGAAGGTATGATCCTTATTCCAATACTTACAATCCGGGATGGAGAGATCACCCCAATTTTATCTATGTAAACAAGCAAGGAGCGGTCCAACAACCTAATTTCAACAATTCGGGTGGATTCCAACCACAACAACAACAATTCCAGCCGCGTCAACAATTTCAACAACAACAACAACAACCTCAATATCAGGGGTCAAGTATGGAGGTGTTGATGAAATCGTTTATACAAGAGACCAAGAGTTCGATGAAGGAGTTGCATACCCAAGTTGGTTCTATGTCTCTTGAGTTAAACCAATTGAAGGCACAAAATAGTGGGAAACTCCCTTCTCAACCTATCAACCCAAAGGAGGGTGTGAACGCAATTACATTGAGAAGTGGTACACAACTTGTGCAACCCGAAGTTGATGATTCGGGCAAGGTGGAGACACCAAAGGAACCTGTTTTGGAGGAGAAGAACGAGGACTCTCCCAAAACTTCTGAGGTACCTAATTCTAGCTCTAAAACTCCGGTTTCTACTTATGTTCCTCCTTTACCTTTTCCTCGCAGATTTGCAAATTCCAAGAAGGAGGCACTAGAAAAGGAGATTTTAGACATTCTCAAGAAGATTCATGTGAACATATCGCTCATCGATGCAATCAAGCAAGTTCCAAAGTATGCAAAAGTGTTGAAGGACTTGTGTACCAATAAGCAAAGGCTCAAGGGTAATGAAGTACTTAGTGTGGGGGAGAATGCTTCGGCAATCTTGCAACAAAAACTCCCACTGAAATGCAAGGACCCGGGTAGCTTTGACATTCCCGTCACAATTGGTACCAAAACATTTAATAAAGCTATGTAGGATTTAGGTGCATCCGTTAATGTTATGCCTGCATCTATTTATAACTCACTTGATTTAGGTCCTCTCAAAAAGGCTGAAATTTTGTTGCAATTAGCCGATCGCTCTAATGTCTACCCAATGGGTATTATTGAGGATGTTCTTGTGCAGGTTAATCAACTTGTATTTCCAGCTGAATTTTGTGTCTTAGAGATGGATGGAGATTCACTGGACTCGTCTCTTCCATTGCTACTTGGGCGTCCCTTCATGAAAACGGAGAAAACCGTTATTGATGTTGACAAGGGAACGCTGACTATGGAGTTTGATGGAGAAATAATATGTTTCAACATTTTCGAGATGATGAGATATCCTAGTGATATCCACTCTTGTTTCTCCGTTGATGTGATGGAAACATTGGCGCAACAAATGTTTGAGTTGAATGGCGCTGATTCTTTGGAAACCGTGCTCACTACACCTATTGATAACGGTTTGGAGTACGGTGATGGGATTAAGGAAACCATTGGTTCTCTTAACTCATTACCGGAAAAATCTGCACTTAAGAATGTTTCATATGTTTCTTTACCTCGCAATGATGAAAAGCTTGAACCTTCAATTGTTAAATCTCCAAAGTTAGAATTGAAACCTCTTCCAAGTCACTTAAAGTACTTGTACTTGGGTGACAATGAAGAGTTACATGTGATTGTTTCTAACGAGCTTAGTGAATTACAAGAACAAAAGCTTATAAGGGTGCTAAGGAAGAACAAGACGGCCATAGGATGGACAATTTCCGATATCAAGGGTATAAGCCCTGCCGTTTGTATGCACAAGATCCGTTTGGAGGACGATGCAAAGCCTACAAGGGAAGCGCAAAGTCGTTTGAACCCCCCTATGATGGAAGTTGTGAAAAAGGAGATACTTAAGCTTTTGGAAGTGGGTGTTATTTACCCCATATCCGATAGCAAGTGGGTGAGCCCGGTACAAGTTGTACCAAATAAATCAGGAGTGACGGTGGTGGAGAATGATAAAAACGAACTTGTCCTAACTCGTGTGCAAACCGGTTGGAGGGTTTGTATTGATTACAGAAAATTGAATGCCACTACTAGAAAAGATCACTTTCTGTTACCTTTTATTGATCAAATGCTTGAAAGTTTAGATGGACACGCTTATTATTGCTTTCTTGATGGCTATTCAGGTTATAATCAGATTGTGATAGCGCAGGAGGATCAAGAGAAAACCACTTTCACTTGTCCTTTTGGTACTTTTGCGTATAGAAGGATGCCTTTTGGCTTATGCAATGCTCCATCTACCTTTCAAAGGTGTATGATAAGTATTTTTTCAGAATATGTTGAAAATATAATCGAAGTGTTCATGGACGACTTTAGTGTCTTTGGTGATTCATTTGACCTTTGTTTGAACAATTTGTCACTAATCCTTGAACGATATGTTGAAACAAACCTTGTGCTTAATTGGGAGAAGTGCCATTTTATGGTAACTCATGGCATAGTTTTAGGCCATATAATATCTTCTAAAGGCTTGGAAGTTGATAAATCTAAGATAGACCTTATTCGTGCTCTAAACCCTCCCACTACGGTGAGGGAGATACGTTCTTTTCTTGGTCATGCAGGTTTTTATCGTAGATTCATCAAGGATTTTTCCAAGATAGCATCACCACTTTGCAACTTATTGCAAAAAGATGTGGTTTTTAACTTTGATGAGAAGTGTATGGCGGCATTCAATCGTTTGAAAGAGCTTTTGATTTCAGCCCCTATCATTAAACCACCGGATTGGAGCAAGCCTTTTGAGCTCATGTGTGATGCAAGTGATTATGCGGTTGGTGCGGTGCTTGGGCAGCGTATGGGGAAGATACCTCATGCTATTTATTATGCTTCTAGAACGTTAAATGAGGCCCAACAAAACTACACAACCACTGAAAAAGAGTTATTAGCTATTGTTTTTGCTTTGGAAAAGTTTCGCTCTTATCTAATTGGTACGAAAGTTGTTGTCTTTTCTAACCATGCAGCGCTTAGGTACTTGCTAATGAAGAAAGAGGCGAAACCGATGCTCATACGATGGATTTTACTCTTGCAAGAGTTCGATATTGAAATCAAAGACAAGAAAGGAATCGAGAACACTGTTGCGGATCATTTGAGCCGTCTTGCTGTGGACAAGGAAGCTATCCCGTTGCGTGAAAGTTTCCCGGATGAACAACTATTCACAATTGCTTTTGGAGAACCATGGTACGCTGATATTGTTAATTACTTAGTTTCTAAACAAATCCCAAAGAATTTGTCTCGTGCTGAGAGGGACAAACTTAAGAAGTTAGGAAACCAATACATATGGGATTATCCATACTTAAAGAAACATTGTAGTGACCAAGTAATACGAAAGTGTGTTCCCGAATCCGAATTTAACTCTATCTTGTCTTTTTGCCACTCATATGCATGTGGAGGACACTTTGGGAGCAAGAGAACCGCTCTCAAGGTATTAGAATGTGGTTTCTATTGGCCGACTTTGTTTAAGGATGCGCATGAATTTTGTATTACATGTGATAGGTGCCAAAGAACAGGCAATCTAGGTGCCCGAAATCAAATGCCACAAACTGTTATTCAATTTGTTGAAGTTTTGGATGTATGGGGAATTGATTTTATAAGCCCTTTTGTCAATTCTAATGGGAATTATTATATCTTGCTTGCTGTTGATTATGTCTCGAAATGGGTGGAAGCTAAGGCCACCCCAACTAATGATTCTAAAGTTGTTTCAGATTTTGTGCAAGCAAATATTTTTGCAAGGTTTGGAATTCCAAAGGCTATAATTAGCGATGGAGGTTCACATTTCAAAAACAGGTTTTTGCAAGGCTTGTTAAGGAAGTACAATGTGTCGCATCGGATTGCAACACCATACCATCCACAAACAAATGGACAAGCCGAGGTTTCCAACCGAGAGGTGAAATCCATTCTAGAAAAGACGGTGAATCCAACAAGGAAGGATTGGAGCATGCGCCTCAATGATGCTTTGTAGGCATATAGAACCGCATACAAGACACCTATTGGGATGTCTCCCTTTAGGCTTGTTTACGGTAAACCTTGTCACTTACCCGTTGAAATTGAGCATAAGGCGTTTTGGGCTATTAAGCAATGCAACATGGAGTTGGATGGGGCTGGAAAGCAAAGGAAGTTGCAACTTCAAGAGCTAGAAGAGATTCGCAATGATGCATTTGAGAGATCACGGATTTACAAGGAAAAGACTAAGGCATTTCATGATAATATGATTACAAAGAAACAATTTTGCATTGGGCAGAAAGTGCTTTTGTTTAATTCTCGTTTGCAATTATTTCCCGGTAAACTAAGGTCACGATGGATTTGACCTTTTGTTGTGACTAATGTGTTTTCTCATGGTGCAGTTGAAATTCATAGTTTGGCTACAGGAAATGAACTTAAAGTGAATGGGCACCGGTTGAAACCATATTATGAGAACTTCCCTTCGGAAGTCGTGGAAGGAGTGAACCTTGTGGAAGTGTTCCCTCTGGAGGAGTCTTAGCAAACAAGGAGTACGTCAGGCTGACGACTTTAAACCAAGCGCTAAGTGGGAGGCAACCCACCGGTTTTGTATCTTTACCTTTATCTTTTTATTCTTTATGCATTTTATCTTTATTTTCTTGTTTTTCGCATATCATTTGCGGAATTTCCCACCTTGAACTTTCTTTGGACGATTCAATTTTACATTGAGTACAATGTAAAGTTTAAGTGTGGGGGATCATTTATATGTTTGTATAGTTTGTTTTAGTGTGTTCTATGCATTTAGTAAAAAAAAAAAAAAAAATCAGAAAACTAGAAAAACCAAGAAAAAAATTGTGATTTTTGAACTCCGAAATCTAGAAACTTGTGCCTTTAGGATGACACCATTAGTGGATGGAACCATTTGATTGCTGGAGTTGAGGAACCAATTAACTAAAGGGGATGAACATAGCTCAGAAATCACGAATACCATGATAGTTGTTACCATATCTCGGAATATCACCATATCGCATTCTATTTTTATTTTTCCATATTTATCTATTGTTCTCTAAGTGCTTTGGTGGGTCACTAAACATCGACGTGTTATTACTGCTAGGGTGAAATAGAGTGATTGAGTTACTAAAAAATAATAATAATAATAATAATAATAAAAATATATATATATATAAAAAAAGAGACCGACCAATTAGACCAAAACGAAATAAAATGACACTTGGGAATAGAAGTATGTGTGAAACGTAGTCCCTGTCTCCGTCGCCTAAACAGGCGTGGAATGCAGGATCCAAGGCAACTATCATGTTCTTACTGACAAGGAAGGATGCGCTTGGATCCAGTTTGATCCAATCATGTTTTCTAAAAAATATAGATAAAAAGAAAAAAAAAAGAAAAAAAAAAAGAAAAAAAAAGTATTATTTTGGTTGAATAAAGTCACTTCTGGTTCCCTTGTATATGCCACTGAGTTGATGTAGAATTCAAACCAAGTAGCTCAATCCAATAGGCATAGGTTCATCTTAGAAGTGACCTTCAGACAGATATGGGAAACATCGATCACTTGTGAACATTCGCCAACATCTACATCTATATCCATCTTCTTAATCTTTTCATTGTGATTGTGGTTTGTTAGTTTCCGAGTATTGTGGCTTGTTCGACTATCTAATTAGAGTTTATTTACTAATATATGAATTGAATTTGCAAGGTACCTCCTCTGTAGTCATTTTGGATTCGTTCATTGATTTGTCACAAATAGACGGAGTTGGAAATATAGGTTTTGTAGGCAGACCTCTTGTAAACCTTCACGAGACTAAAACTCGTCCACTAGGGACACCTAGGGGTTTAAAGGCTTGTTATTCATGCTTAAAGTGACCGCAGACTCGACGAGACGGAGTTGTATGTATTTTTTATAATTGTTTTTGTTTGATTTTCTCGAGGACTAGCAAAGTCTAATTGTGGGGGAATCTGATAGGTGTCTAAAACACCTTATTATTTATCTATTGTTTATGCTTTCCTTGCTAGTTTTCTTGTAAATTATGTATCTTATGTTTTGTTTTTGAGTATTTAGGTACTTTGGTCATTTGGAACAAAAGGAGAATAAATAGCGCGAAAGTCTCATCTCATATTCAATGGTTATTGGAGGCGGAAAATATTTCTCATTATTTGCTTTTATTTCTTCATCTCTGTCTGAAAGGTTTGTCGGCTTTAGTGATGCAACTTCTGTCTGAAAAGCACGACAACTTTAGTGATGATTCTCATTGAAGAGAAGAAGTAGATTTGAGAAGTAAGAGGCGGATGTTGCTAGTGGAAGGCAAAAGGGAGCGTTCATTTAGAGCATAAAGGGGCAAAGTTGTCATTTCCTAGGCGAATACTTTCGGGAATCCAATCAAGGTTAGGGGACAACTCTATTTGGAAGAGTGTTAAACACAAACTAGCCAAGGTTAAAGGGGACCCCTAGCTGGGTGGATCGTCAACAATTGGGTGCACAAATCCACCCAATCATTCCTACACAAACTTTCAGAGAAGTGTTTCTTCTCTTTATTTCATATATCTGAAATTGAGTGAGAAGAGGAAAATGGCTGCTCTGATGCTGCTATTGGTCGATCAATAATGGGTTTGAGTTGAAGTTGCTTATGACAAAAGGAATGGCTCGAATTATTGGTGTTCTGTGACAAGTTTGAAGAAGTTGTAAGTCAGGGTTTGATTCCAGTGGTGTTGATATGAAGAACACCAATTCAGAGAGGGGTTTGAGTAACACTGTGTTGCTATAGAATATTGGGGATTGTTCTCAGTTTGAAGTATGGAAGGAGCATTTAAGATGGGTTTGATCTGTTACCATAGAATTAAGACAGAAGGAATGAAGAATTTCAAGTCTAGATGTATGCCTAGGACATGGATGAGAAACTGAGTTATTTGGTGTTTTGATTGTTATGGGTGAATGGGTTTACTGTGATGTGAATTTGCAGGCATTTGAGTGAGTTTGGAGGCTATAGAAGCTCAATGTTACAACAAGAGATGAATGGAATACAACCTGTTCGAATGAATGACTGAACCAATTCTGCCTAACTTGTTTGCAGCTTTTAGCCATGATTTTATGGCTGTGAAGACAGAATACGGAGATCGTAGTCTGGGGTTATGCTGCTGTGTTAACTGAAGTGCTGGTGTTGGAGGATAGGGAGTCCTTAGAGGTGATGTTATTGCCCTTAGTTTATGGTGATGGAAGGTACAGTTCTGATAGAATGAAGCTGTGCTGCAGTCACAGGGAAATGGTTTGGAGAAGAAACTGTTGAGTGCAATGAACTGCAATTAGTGGAACTGATGGTGACTTGGTATGGCTTATGGTGCTGCTACTGAATGTGTTGTGGCTTGAGAATTGAGTTGCAGCAGAGCAGAATGGTATTTATGAAGTGGGTAGTGGTGCTCAAGAAGCTGTGCTGTTGGTTTTCAAGCTGCAGTAATTAGATGTTTGCATAGGTTTTACATGGAGAGTTTGGAGCTGTGGGCTTGAGGAGATAGTGGAGCAGCTATTGTTGATCTGAAACGGAGGAAGTGGTACCAAATTCTGTGTTAGTGTGGTGATTGGATGGAATCCGGTAATTGCTATGAAGAGAAGTTGCAGTGGTTGTGGTGCTGCGTTATGATGCCAAGAAAATGAACTGCTGAAAGAGACAGCTGATAGAGTTGTTGTAATGCAAGGATGGGAGCTGGTATTGCCCTGGGGTAGCTCAGTAGCAAGGCGATAGTGGTTCTATGAGGGATTTGAAACTGCAAGAGATAATGCAGTGAGGCTGGTAAAGATGCTGGAATAGCAGGGAAGTGGTTTGTGACTGAGAAATTGCAGTCAGGTGAAAGGAGTTGCTGCTACAAGTTCAAATAGAGAGTTAGGGAAGAGTTGAACTTGATATTGGTTGCTCATGGCGCTGCAAGGCAAGGAGGAAGGATCAGCCACTATCTCAGCTGGTGTTTACATGGGTTTACTAAGCTGTGTTGATGCATCTGTAGGTGAAGTACAGATCAGAATACAGCTGCAAGTGCAGTTTAGGTGCAATTGAGTTGGCTTTGTTGTAGCCAAGCTTTACGAGTTGATAAAACAGGGTCAAGAAGCTATGATGCTGGTGCTGCAATGAAATAAAGGAAGCTGAGAGGAGGTGGTTTGGTGTAAGTGCAATGGCATGATGATTCTAGTGGCCTTTATGGTGATACAGTGTTATGGGTTTCTAGTGGCGGCCGTGACTGTATTGAGTTAAACTGAGCTGAGATTATGCACAGGTAATTGCAAGAGGAAGCTGAAATGCAGGGAATATGGCATGTGCACTGAAACTATGGCCTAAGCTAAAGAAATGGAGATTGTCTTGTAGCTGGCATTGAAGCTAAAGTTTATGTGCTGGGACTAGAGAAGCTATAAACTGTGCAGGGAGTAATTTGCAAGCTACTGGCAAGTATGAGTTTCTGTTTATGGAACTGCAGTTGCAGGTGACTGATAAGAATTGGAAGCAGTGGTGGTGCACAAGAAAAGTGATGGGTAGAATGTTAGATGGGTTATGCAAATGTTTGAAATGCAGGAGAGCAAAGCTGAGCTACTGGAAGTGTAGAATTGTCTGGTGATAGTTTCCAATGGTTCAAGTGATCGGAGAAAGTTTTCCGGTGGCCGGATTCCGGTGATGACGTCATCACTCCGGCGACCCGTTTTGGACCCGAAAATTCCAAAGATATATTTTTCTCACATGGGCTTGGTGGACTGGTAGATGGACGTGGACTTGAAGATTTTGAAGACTTTGACCTATTTTTGGAAAGCAAAGGGCTATAAAAAAAGAGAGTTTCTACAACAAAGATATCACGTATTATTCTTGGAGCAGAGGAGAGAGCCGCTGAAACTACAACTAGGGTTTTCTTTCGTATTTAATATTCATCTCCTTTATTTGATTATTGATGATGATGAACGCCATAGCTATGAGTAACTAAATTTAATATTATTTTTTAAGGATGTAGTCCTATTTCTAAAACTTGTGCTTGAGTTATGTATTAGTTTTCTCTCTTTATTTTCGTTCATATCTCTAATGTTTTTACAATCACATGAATGATGTATTGTGATAAGATATAGATGTTTGATTAGTTAAGTGGCCAATTAATTGAACACGCATCTTGTCCATAGCTATTTTAGGGTTTTTCATCGAGCGATAACCCCAAATACAAGTAGCATGATATGATTATAGTTTGTAGTGATACACTCTTATAATCATATGTAGAGTTTGACCATTGTCCGAATTGTTATGCGTAATGTATGACAATTGCTTTGATTAGCCTATTTCCAAAACTTAATGCTCCTGGGAATTGAACTTGATTAGCGCAAGGCGTTAGGTTATTCTTTAGGTAGAATTCACATACATTGCTCTAATGTGTGTGTTGATTAACTTGGGAAATAAATAGATTATCTTTCTCTCTTGATTTTCTAGGCTTTTGATAATAAAAGAGATTAAATTGTAATTCTAATCATATATGCAAGCACATGTTTAAGATTGAAGATGAATTCCTTGACCAATATCTTTCTCCATTGATTATTTCCCACTATTTACTTTGCTTTTATTTTACTTTAATTTTACAAAAATCCCCCCTTTGGGTTACTAAGAAACTAGAATTTGATAACAACAATCGTCTCTCTGTGGATACGAACTCTTCCTTACTTTATACTTCATTCATATATTGTCGAGTAAGAAAGTGAATTATTTTTGTGTCGGCTGACAACCGATCAACATGTGGAATAGGAGCTACAAAGTTTATTTATATATTTTTGTATTCCATATGTATTAATAGTTTTTCCACTAAAATTGATAAAGGGGGAGATTGTTAGAGCATTTCTCGGTCGAACTCGAATGCGTTGCTATCTCAAGCATGTTTGTCAATGTTAGTGATCAAAACTATAAAGTCTTGATTTCTAGTCTACTATAGATAAGGTCTCGGACTAGGATATAAAGTGTAGTTGAGTTCAAGAACTCCATGGGAATCATCATGCAAGACGAAGGACTGCTCAAGGAACCAGTGGATCTTCATCGACTAAAAGGTATGTGGAGACTTGAACTTATCTATCACTCAAAAGTCTATCTACTCTATCTCCTATCTTGAGACAAAAGTCGTATTACTATATAGACTAAGAATATACACATGTGATATTTCAAGCTAAGTATATCTCACTTATCTATTTATCGAAATATGTGTTGGTAAAGCTTTCGCTTTAGCCAAGTTCATCTTTACCTAGTAACGAAAGTCATGTTATGTTTCAATCACTTTGGAAATCACTCTGACGAAAAATAGTTTGTGAATAACAACTATATAACGTCCTCTGAGAATGTTTCAATGATTAAAATGAGAGTTTAGACAATATAACCACTGGAGGATAAAAACATTGTTGTGGTAACACATATATGTATAAGTCCTTAACACTTGAACCGAAGTTTGCGATATTTTTTTCCCTCTAGATGAATGTTCAGGCTCTTCCCTCTTCCCTTACAAATAGAGCCTGAACATTCAGCTAGAGGGAAAACAAATATAGATTGGAAGTATGCAATGGAAGAGAAAGATCCAGTGACTAAGAAAGGATCCATAACATTTTTGGTTTGTCTGAGAAAGATTATGGGTGGAGGAATCAATAGGCTGAAGAAGCATCTTGATGGACAAAGAGGGGAAATTACACCTTGTAAAAAAGTTAGTCCAGATGTTCGATACCAAATGCTCGAGTTGATAGGTGTTGTAAACACCTAATTTTATATCTAGTATTTATGCTTTCTTTGCTATTTATTTTGTGAAATATGTATCTTATGTGTGAATTTGATATTATTAGGTGCAATGGAGCACTTGGGGGAAAAAGAAGGAAAATTGCCTGTTTAGAGCGTAAAAGGCGAAAAGGTCAATTCACATGCGAGCTATATTTGGAGCGGGCTAGGTTGCACAAGAAGGAATGGAAGAATGAATTGTCAGTTGCTCAAAACTGACGGTTGAGTTGAGCAAGGAACTAGGCTATCGGTTCTTTGTAACCGACAAACCATAGTTGGAATGGTTAACCCTTATCCAGTGGTGCAGGGTACCAATAGCAATCTTAGTTACTACCAAAACCCTAAAACTGAGCGGACTGTTGTCCCAATCATTAGCTCCCCTTTCTTTCACCAAATTCATAGAAGGAAAATTAGGATTAAAGGCTGCACAGAAAACCAGAATTTGAGAGGAGATCGATGAGATTTGTTGCTGTCAAGGTCAAGACTCAGAAAGGCATTGAATCTGCTAACTCGAGTTCATGGTGGTTTCTGCCATCGATTTTGGAGGACAGAATGAAGGCGAATCAGTGGAGTTTTTGGTTAGTAGTTATGCTACTAATAGAGAAAGTTGATTTGAGAGATGGGTATGATGTGAATTTGAGGTTGGTAAGAATTAGGGGTTTTAAGCAATTACTGATTATGAAGGTGATATGGTGGTGGTACTGGTAAGGAAGAACAGCTAGGGTTTGGTGAAATTTGAGTCACATGGACTGGTGTTGAACTGGGATGTGTGTTGGTTCAATCTGAGGAGCAAGAGTCTGTAATGAAGGTGCATAAGGGTTGAGACAGTGTATGTGGAGTTCAAACTAAAATTCAAGAAATGAGTTGTTCAGTTGCAGTGTGATGCTGGGTGTATGTGCAACTGAGATGGAGAAGGAGATATTGAACTTGTTAAGAACTTGCTGTTACTGGGGTTGAGCTGGATTTGCAGAGTTGTTCACAATTCAAGAGAATGGTGGCCTGAGTGAATCTGTAGCTGTTAGTTATGGCTGGAATTGAAACAAGGGCAGCTGCAATGGGTGGTGTATGAATGATGTGTGTGTTGGTTTGGGAAATATGAACTGAAATAAGTCAGTGAAGGATGAATTATATGCAGAATGGTGATTTGAGTCTGCATTGGAGGATGGCTTTGTATGTTTTAGAATGGGCATGTGGTGATAAATCAGGTAGCAGCTGTAGGTATTGATCTGGGTTGGCAGTAATATATTGCAGGCTATGAAATGTGTAGCGTGTCGCCACTGTGATTTGCTACAGATGAATGGTTGGTGGTCATGTACCAACTCATCCAATGTTTTGAGATTTGAACTGAGAATGAAAAGTACAGCTTTGTTGGTGATGGTATGTTGCTCAGCAGGTGGAAATTTTTGGTGCTAATGTCGCAATGTGAAGCTGTTAGTGCTGGGATTTTACAGTGAGAATGAATGCTGTGAGCTGTGAAGTGGTGAGAAGGACCGAAGCAGTTACAGATTGGGGACAGATAAAAGTGGTGAAAGCCTGTAAATTATTCATGGCGTTGCAGGTAGTGGATTGATCTGGTGGTATTGGTGCTGAAATTGCAGTCAGAAATGGTGGAGTTTATTGCAGCTGGGAGCTGGTGTTCAAATTAGGAATGGCAGTGATTGGTTGAAGGTCAGGGAAGAGATACAGCGGACTGAGTCGAGTTTGCTGGCGACGCAGTTGCTATTACTGTGTTGGGAGAAAAGGAGGAGTTGTACGCGGTTTGTATGGTTGTGACGGAAAGAGAGAGCGATAACTGATGACATCGCAAATGGAAGCAGCAACTGGTGGCTTTGATTAGTTGCAGATGGAGGATTATGTGCAGTTGGTGGATTTGAACTGGGTTCATGTTACAAGTGTTGGTGCAGAGAAGCATAGTGGAACTGGAGAAGTATGCAACTGGTGCAACTGAAGGCAGCTGTGGTACTGTTGCTTCCAGTAATTTCATGGGATAGTGTTGAGACTTGCAAGTGGAACTGTTCGAGATGTGGTTGTGATTACAGGTACTGCAGCATGGAATGGAGTTAAAATCTACAGCAGGGATGCAACATGCTTAGCTATCATGGCTGAGTGTGCACTAGTGAAGCACAGCCATCATGGCTGGCAGCGTAACAATGGCATATGGCCTGTGCAACAACTCTGACTCACACAATGACTCGCCTGACTCGGTCTTTACAAGGTTGACCAGGTGGCCGACGGCAACTTTTCGGTACTGGATTCCGGTCAACTTCCTGCCGGAAACACAGTTTTCCGGCGAACAATTTTTGGGTCATATTTTCACATGGGTTACTCACACTTGGTTCATGGGCTTGGTGGACTTTTTGGTGATGGACTTTGAAGACCTAATTTTGGAAAGTTGAAAGCTATAAAAAGAAAAGTTTCTATTCTTTTTGGGGGATTACTTATCACGTATCTTTCTACTGGGTTTTTGGAGGAGATCAGCGACTAGGGTTTGCTTCCATTTATTTTTCATGTTCAATTTATTTTTCATAATAATTATGTTGAATCTAAAAACCATGAGTAGCTAAATACCTTTTATTGGTTATGGGATAATAAGTGGATTTCACAAATAAGATTTGATTCAATGTATTAGTTTTCTTTCAATATTTTACTGTTTATGATTCATTGTTTATATTGTATATGATTTGATTGTTTGATTGGTTGAGTCCGGAATCAATCCGATTTGCATTAATATTTAGAGCTATATTAGGGTTTTCAATACGAAAACGTTGTTTGTCCCTGATTCTAAGTAGCATAAATGTGGGTAGTGCTTGTAGAGATATATCCTACTAGTCACATATGAATCATAACTTGGGTTAAATTGATTTAGTGCTTTTACACATTTCGATTGCCTTGATTAGTCTTATTCCATATAGCTTATTGCTTTTAGGGAGTTAAATCTAATTTGCTTTTACACTTTAGGTTGCTTTCTAGGAAGAATTCACATATGCATCTTTTAATGTGGTTGTGATGAAATCAGGGAATTAGCGGGGTATTCTTGCGATCAAGGTATCCTAGGACTTTTAGTAAATGAGAGATTAAATTTCAATTCTAGTCATTGATGAAAATATGTGTTTGTGAATGAAACTATCACATGACCAATACTTTCTCCATATTGATTACTTTAATACTTTATTGCTTTCAAATTAGTTTTATAGCTTTGATAACTCAAACCCCCCCTTGGTTACTAAGAAACTAAATTTTTTTATAACAACAAAGGCCTCTCTGTGGATACGAACTCTTTCTTATCGCATACTATTTTTATTTTAGGAAGTAAGAAAGTGAAATTATTTTTGCGTCGGCTGACAACCGACCAAATTTTGGCGCCGTTGCCGGGGAGGCAAATGTCTTGTTATTAAGTTTTTAGTTTCATTTTATCATTTTTCTGCTTGCATATTTGCTTTCCGTTTCTTGTCTTGTTTCTAACTTGTTTGCGAGAATTGTTTTTCAGGTACTAATCCATGGCTTCTAAGGATTGGAATTATCTAAGGTGCGGGATAGCTACTCGAAGAGGCACAATACTCCAACCAAGTCAAGACACAATGGAAGAACAAGTCTTGGAAGTAGTACATGAAGCTCTTCATCAAGAAGTGGAAGAAGAGTTACATCTAGAAGAAGAACTAGAAGTTCCATTCGTAGAAGAACCACTAGTTGAGGAAGAAGAAGCAATGCGTGATGCAAATTATACACTCAAGGATTTGGCTTCTCATAGGCTTGATGCACAACGGTGGTGTATCCAAACAAACTCAACCTTTGAGATCAAGCCTGGGTTGCTTAGAGAGTTTCCAAAGTTTCATGGCATGGCGAATGAAGACCCAAACAAGCATCTCATGGAGTTCTATACCATTGTCAAGGCTATGCTTCCAGCGGAGACCGAAGCCGATGATGGTGCAATGATGAAAGTGTTTCCATTTTCTATGGTGGACAGCGCTAAGGATTGGTTGTATTGTTTTCCGGCCGGAAGTGTCACTACATGGAACGGGTTGAAGAAACTCTTTCTAGAAAGGTATTTTCCTGCGTCAAAGGCCACTCAAATTCGCAAAGAGATTTGTGGAATAAAGCAACATGCGGGAGAGTCTTTGTATGAATATTGGGAGCGATACAAGAGATTGGTGGCAAGCTGTCCTCACCATCAATTCAGCGACGCTATGATAATCCAGTACTTCTACGAAGGCCTCCAATCAAGTGATAGATATCTTCTTGACGCAGCGGGTGGTGGTGCACTAGTGAACAAGACGGTGGCCCAAGCTACCGATTTGATTGAAAGTATGGCTGAAAACTCACAACAATTCTACACAATAGGTGAACCAATGGTTAGGAAAGTGCATGAAGTTAATGATTCATCATCATCACACCGTGATCAAATGATGGACAATATGGAGCACATGATGCAAAGGATGGTTGCAGTTATTTTACCTTCATAATGTGAAGAGTTGGAGCAAGCTAGTGCGGTTTTTCCAAACCCACAAAGACGGTATGATCCCTATTCCAACACCTACAATCCAGGATGGAGAGATCATCCCAATTTCAGCTATGCCAACAAACAAGGTGCGGTTCAACAACCTACTTTCAACCGTCCGGGTGGATTTCAACCGCAACAACAACAATTTCAACCGCAACAACAACAATTTTAGCAACCACAACAATCGGTGCAAAATCAAGGTTCCGATGTCGATGCCAAGCTACAAAATTTTATGCAAGGTATTTCTACCATGTTTAAAGAAAGTCAACAAGAGACCAATAGTGCAATCAAGGAGTTGCAGACTCAAGTGGCCTCCATGGCGATTGATATCAACAAATTGAAGTCACAAAATAGTGGCAGACTCCCTTCTTAACCTATCAACCCTAGAGAGAATGTTAGTGCTATTATATTGAGAAGCGGTACACAACTTATGCAACCTGAAATTGTTGATGTGGGTGATATGGAAACCCAAAAGGAACCTGTTTTGGAGGAAAAGAATGATGATTTTCCCCAAACTTCTGAGGTACCTACTTCCAACTCTAAAACTCCTATTTATACTTATGTTCCTCCTATACCTTTTCCTCGCAGATTTGCAAGTTCTAAGAAGGCGGAACTAGAAAAGGACATTTTAGATATCTTCAAGAAGCTTCATGTAAACATTCCACTCATTGATGTTATCAAGCAAGTGCCAAAATATGCAAAGGTTTTGAAGGACTTGTGTACCAAGAGTAAAAATCTAACCGGTAATGAGGTTATGAGTGTGGGGGAAAACGCTTCGGCGGTCTTGCAAAAGAAATTCCCACCAAAATGCAGGGATCCAGGTAGCTTCACTATACCCGTAGAGATTGGTACTACAACTATTGGAAAGGCTATGCTTGACTTAGGAGCATCCGTGAATATCATGTCGGCATATATTTATGAGTCTTTAAATTTGGGTCCATTGAAACCAACTAATATTGTTCTTGAACTTGCGGATCGTACTAATGTCTACCCTAGAGGTATTATTGAGGATGTCCTTGTGCAGGTGAACCAATTAGTTTTTCCAGCTGATTTTTGTGTTCTAGAAATGGATGATGGCTCTGATGTATCCATACCACTGCTACTTGGGAGACCTTTCATGAAAACGGCTAAAACCCTCATTG
This sequence comes from Papaver bracteatum, assembly GCA_023529315.1. Taxonomy (NCBI): domain Eukaryota; kingdom Viridiplantae; phylum Streptophyta; class Magnoliopsida; order Ranunculales; family Papaveraceae; genus Papaver; species Papaver bracteatum. The sequence goes on from JAJJWX010003101.1 coordinate 1,942,029, forward strand.
ATGTGGACGCAGGGATACTCACAATGAGGTTTGATGAAGAGATAATTCGTTTCAACATGTTTGAAGTCATGCGATATCCTAGTGATATTCATTCGGATGTCCATAATGCATGGGATCCTAGATGAGTCATAGAAAGCAAGGAGAAAGTCGGGATGACGACTTTAAACCAAGCGCTAAATGAGAGGCAACCCATATGATGAGTATCTCTTGTCTTATTTTTATTTTCTCGTCTTGTTTTTAGTTTTTTTTTTCTTCTTATCTTGTATTTTTTTTTCCTGATTTCTTGTCATTTTTCTTGCATAATTTCCTACCTTGACTTACTTTGGATGACTCAATTTACATTGAGGACAATGTAAAGTTTAAGTGTGGGGGAGTGGCTAAGCATTTGCATTGTAAATTTTTTTCAAAATTTTCAACTTTTGTGTAAATTAGTGCATGAAAAACTCCAACTTGTAGTTAGTTTAGAGTCACATAGTATCCATGTCGCTAAGATTACATCGAGATTCTCATAAGAGTGGTGAACTTAGAGATGACAGAGAACGTGATCGGGTTTCTTACTTGTATGAGAGTTAAAGTTGGATTTAACCATGCCAGTGGCAAATATGGTGCAGACTGAATTCGGTAGTAGAGTAGTGGTCCCCTATAGTGGAGACTACCCATGTTACATCATGAGAGGCACCGACCTTCACTTCTTTGTACCTGTCTAAATATGTGCTTTTAGAGTGTGTGTCACCGTACGTAAACTCCGGGTAGAATGGTGAGCTACCCAACCTCCCACCAATAGAAGCACTATTTTGATCTCTTGAGTGCTATTTTATCAATCATGAATGGTGACATCGAATTGCTAACTTACATACCACTTGTAATCTTGTTCGCAGTTAGCACCATCCATTTTATCTCTCTACACCAACAGGTCCATAGAAACACCATCATCATCAACAATGGAAGCATCACAAGTTCGAAGGAAAGTTGAAGACGTTCAAGGTTTACAAGCAACGGTAAAAAAATGAGCAGATTTCAGATTCAAGTATAGCAACAGGACAAGGAGCAGAATTTTTACAAGTTGAAGACTATTGTACAAGAGTGGAGATTATCAAGATGAGAATTCAAGAAGTTTATGATATCGAGACATACAAGTTGTGAAGAATCAAGCGGTAAAGTAATCACACCATGTCATTTGTACTTGCATTTTTATTTTTATTTTTATTATATTCTCTTGTCTAAAAAAAAAAAAAATTATTCATTGCATCATATTTAGGTTTGTTTAGTTCATTTTTGGTTTTGTATTCATTCAATAAAGCCAATGGAAAGAATCACATTGTCAAGATTCTATGAAGTTCAAGAGTTATCATCAAGAGTTGAAGACCGAAGACGAAGACAAGGATTGAAGACCGAAGACGTTTCTATGGATGCTGTGAGAGTGGTGCTAGATGCACGCCGAACGGATAATGAGGTAAGTAAGCATATTCCCACCTTCGTTAAGTGGTTGATTTCCTTTCTAAGAGATCGTCAGAAAAAAAGGGTTTTCAAAATGAATAAAAGATGTGGGTTTTCTAAACAATTCGGAGGGTTTGCCTTCCTACTATTCAACGTGTCGCAGGATTTTCTCTTCATTCCTACCTGGACACATGTGTGACCCATAAAGAGCTATTTATTATTGAGTGCAATTTCATAAAACCCTTTCTTGTGAGGCAGAGTCAAGACTTTTGATCACTCCGAACCCGAATTTCTTTCGATAAGGGATGGTTATTTCTCTCTCAACTTTTAAGAATGAGATTGTGTCCATTTATGTGTCTAATTTCTTATGACTAGTGTGCAGAATCTCTATGTCTTCTTAGCGCGTTGGATACTATCATTTCGGAGAACTTGTAAGTTGGAAATGTAGGTTGTGTGGGTATTTCTCTAGAAAACGCTCACGGGAATTGTATGTATCCTTTAGAATAAGTTTTGTTTGATTTGCTCGAGGACTAGCAAAGTCTAAGTGTGGGGGAATCTGATAGGTGTTGTAAACACCTAATTTTATATCTAGTATTTATGCTTTCTTTGCTATTTATTTTGTGAAATATGTATCTTATGTGTGAATTTGAGATTATTAGGTGCAATGGAGCACTTGGGGGAAAAAGAAGGAAAATTGCCCGTTTAAAGCGTATAAGGTGAAAAGGTCAATTCACATGCGAGCTATATTTGGAGCGGGCTAGGTTGCACAAGAAGGAATGGAAGAATGAACTGTCAGTTGCTAAAAACTGACGGTTGAGTTGAGCAAGGAACTAGGATATCGGTTCTTTGTAACTGACAAGCCATAGTTGGAATGGTTACCCCTTATCTAGTGGTGCAGGGTACCAATATCAATCTTAGTTACTACCAAAACCCTAAAACTGAGCGGACTGTTGTCCCAATCATTAGCTCCCCTTTCTTTCACCAAATTCAGAGAAGGAAAATTAGGATTAAAGGCTGCACAGAAAACCAGAATTTGAGAGGAGATCGATGAGATTTGTTGCTGTCAAGGTCAAGACTCAGAGAGGCATTGAATTTGCTAACTCGAGTTCATGGTGGTTTCTGCCATCGATTTTGGAGGACAGAATGAAGGCGAATTAGTGGAGTTTTGGGTTTGTAGTTATGCTACTGATAGAGAAAGTTGATTTGAGAGATGGGTATGATGTGAATTTGAGGTTGGTAAGAATTAGGGGTTTTAAGCAATTACTGATTATGAAGGTGATATGGTGGTGGTACTGGTAAGGAAGAACAGCTAGGGTTTGGTGAAATTTGAGTCACAGGGACTGGTGTTGAACTGGGATGTGTGTTGGTTCAATTTGAGGAGCAAGAGTCTGTAATGAAGGTGCATAAGGGTTGAGACAGTGTATGTGGAGTTCAAACTGAAATTCAAGAAATGAGTTGCTCAGTTGCAGTGTGATGCAGGGTGTATGTGCAACTGAGATGGAGAATGAGATATTGAACTTGTTAAGAACTTGATGTTACTGGGGTTGAGCTGGATTTGCAGAGTTGTTCACAGTTCAAGAGAATGGTGGCCTGAGTGAATCTGTAGCTGTTAGTTATGGATGGAATTGAAACAAGGGCAGCTGCAATGGGTGGTGTATGAATGATGTGTGTGTTGGTTTGGGAACTGTGAACTGAAATAAGTCAGTGAAGGATGAATTATATGCAGAATGGTGATTTGAGTCTGCATTGGAGGATGGCTTTGTATGTTTTAGAATGGGCATGTGGTGATAAATCTGGTAGCAGCTGTAGGTATTGCTCTGGGTTGGCAGTAATATATTGCAGATTATGAAATGTGTAGCGTGTCGCCACTGTGATTTTCTACAGATGAATGGTTGGTGGTCATGTACCAACTCAGCCAATGTTTTGAGCTTTGAACTGAGAATGCAAGTACATCTTTGTTGGTGATGGTATGTTGCTCAGCAGGTGGAAATTTTTGGTGCTAATGTCGCAATGTGAAGCTGTTAGTGCTGGGATTTTACAGTGAGAATGAATGATGTGAGCTGTGAAGTGGTGAGAAGGACCGAAGCAGTTACAGATTGAGGACATAGAAAAGTGGTGAAAGCCTGTAAATTATTCATGGCGTTGCAGGTGGTGGATTGATCTGGTGGTATTGGTGCTGAAATTGCAGTCAGAAATGGTGGAGTTTATTGCAGCTAGGAGATGGTGTTCAAATTAGGAATGGCAGTGATTGGTTGAAGGTCAGGGAAGAGATACAGCGGACTGAGTCGAGTTTGCTGGAGACGCAGTTTCTATTACTGTGTTGGGAGAAAAGGAGGAGTTGTACGCGGTTTGTATGGTTGTGACGGAAAGAGAGAGCGAGAACTGATGACATCGCAAATGGAAGCAGCAACTGGTGGCTTTGATTAGTTGCAGATGGAGGATTATGTGCAGTTGGTGGATTTGAACTGCGTTCATGTTACAAGTGTTGGTGCAGAGAAGCATAGTGGAACTGGAGAAGTATGCAACTGGTGCAACTGAAGGCAGTTGTGGTACTGTTGCTACCAGGAATTTCATGGGATAGTGTTGAGACTTGAAATTGGAACTGTTCGAGATGTGGTTGTGATTACAGGTACTGCAGTATGGAATGGAGTTAAAAGATACAGCAGGGATGCAACATGCTCAGCTATCATGGCTGAGTGTGCACTAGTGAAGCACAGCCATCATGGCTGGCAGCGCAACAATGGCATATGGCCTGTGCAACAACTCTGACTCACACAATGACTCGCCTAACTCGGTTTTTACAAGGTTGACCAGGTGGCCGACGGCAACTTTCCGTTACCGGATTCCGGTCCACTTCCGGCCGGAAACACAGTTTTCCGGCTAACAATTTTTGGGTCATATTTTCACATGGGTTACTCACACTTGGTTCATGGGCTTGGTGGACTTTTTGGTGATGGACTTTGAAGACCTAATTTTGGAAAGTTGAAAGTTATAAAAAGAAAAGTTTCTATTCTTTTTGGGGGATTTACTTATCACATATCTTTCTACTGGGTTTTTGGAGGAGAGCAGCGACTAGGGTTTGCTTCCATTTATTTTTCATGTTCTTCAATTTATTTTTGATAATAATTATGTTGAATCTAAAAACCATGAGTAGCTAAATACCTTTTATTGGTTATGGGATAATAAGTGGATTTCACAAATAAGATTTGATTCAATGTATTAGTTTTCTTTCAATGTTTTACTATTTATGATTCATTGTTTATATTGTATATGATTTGATTGGTTGATTGGTTGAGTCCGGAATCAATCCGATTTGCATTAATATTTAGAGCTATATTAGGGTTTTCAATACGAAAACGTTTTTTGTCCCTGATTCTAAGTAGCATAAATGTGGGTAGTGCTTGTAGAGATATATCCTACTAGTCACATATGAATCATAACTTGGGTTAAATTGATTTAGTGCTTTTACACATTTCGATTGCCTTGATTAGTCATATTCCATATAGCTTATTTCTTTTAGGGAGTTAAATCTAATTTGCTTTTACACTTTAGGTTGCTTTCTAGGAAGAATTCACATATGCATCTTTTAATGTGGTTGTGATGAAATCAGGGAATTAGCGGGGTATTCTTGCGATCAAGGTATCCTAGGACTTTTAGTAAATAAGAGATTAAATTTCAATTCTAGTCATTGATGAAAATATGTGTTTGTGAATGAAACTATCCCATGACCAATACTTTATCCATATTGATTACTTTAATACTTTATTGCTTTCAAATTAGTTTTATAGCTTTGATAACTCAAACCCCCCCTTGGTTACTAAGAAACTGAAAATTTTTATAACAACAAAGGCCTCTCTGTGGATACGAACTCTTTCTTATCGCATACTATTTTTATTTTAGGAACTAAGAAAGTGAAATTATTTTTGCGTCGGCTGACAACCGACCACGAGTCACTGAAAGAGACATCTACAAAGAAGCGACAAAGAGAGGTTGAGGCTGAGGACGACCAGGATAACGAAGTTTAGGAAATCGAAGAAGTTCAAATGAGCATTCAAACTTCTGTGCCCATAACAACAAATAAAGTTGGAGGTAGTAAGAGGGTCGCATGGGTAGTTAACCAGAAAAGCATAGGAATATGTGGATATTTTGCACCTCGAACTACTCCTGGTTCTCAGCCGTCAATAAAAAGTGCTCTTGCGAGCAAAGAAGTAAAGAAACAAACAGATTTGGCTATTCCTACTTGGATGTTTGATACTTGCATCCTATTTAATACAATTAATTCACCTTATTTTCAGCTTATGTTGGATGCAGTCGCTGCAGTTGGTCCAGGATACAAGGCTCCTTCATATGATGATATTCGTATTAATTTATTAAGATCTGTGGTTAAAGATGTACAATTATTTGTTGAAAGTTTCCGTAGGTTTTGGGAAGAAACCTGTTGCTCTATTATGGCAGATGGTTGGAAAGATACAAGTAATCGCAGTTTAATTAACTTTTTAGTTGATTATCCAAAGGGAACTATTTTCTTAAAATTAGTGGATGCTTCTGACATAGTGAAGATGGGAGAAAACCTTTTCAAATTGCTTAAAGAAATGGTTGAAATTGTAGGTGAACAACATGTTGTTCAAATGGTAACAGATAATGCTAGCAATTATGCACTTGTTGGAAAATTGTTAAAAGAAGCATTCCCTAATATGTACTGGACACCATGTGCTGCACACTCTGTCAATTTTATCTTGAAGGATTTTGGAGAACTAGGTCATATTAAAGACGTCGTTAGCAAAGCATCGAAGGTAATAAAGTACATTTACAATCTGTTAGAGCATTGCCCGGTCGAACTCGCATGCGTTGCTATCTCAAGCATGTTTGTCAATGTTAGTTATCAAAACTATAAGTCTTGATTGCTAGTCCACTATAGATATGGTCTCGGACTAGGATAGAAAGTGTAGTTAAGCTCAAGAACTCTATGGAAATCATCATACAAGACGAAGGACTACTCAAGGAACTGGTGGATCTTCATCGACTAAAAGGTATGTGGAAACTTGAACTTATCTATCACTCAAAAGTCTATTTATCTCATATCTTGAGACAAAAGTCATTTTGCTATATACACTTAGATTATACACATTTGGTATTTCGAGCGGAGTTTACCTCGCCTATCTATTTCTCGAAATATATGTTGGTAAAGCTTTCTCTTTAGCCAAGTTCATCTTTACCTAGTGACGAAAGTCATGTTAAGTTTCAATCACTTTGAAAATTTCTCCGACGAAAAATGGTTTGTGAATAACAACAATATAACGTCCTCTGAGAATGTATCAATGATTGAAATGAGAGTTTAGACTATATAACCATTGGTGGATATAAGCATTATTGTGGAAACACATATATGTATAAGTCCTTATTGCTTGAACCAAAGTTTGCGAACTTTGTTGATCAAGTAAAATCGGAGAAGTGCGTGAGCTAAGTCTGCGAACTCATTCCGCGAACTGGCGAAGTTCTCAAACCCGAGAATTTCTGCTGGAGTTTGTGAACTTTATCCGGGAACTTAAGTCCGCGAACCCAGTCCGCGAACTTGAGTAGGTTATATCTAAAAACGATGTTTGTGAACTTGTCTTTATACACTAAGGAATGCAATTAAAAACCGTGACTATATAGTTCATGAACCAATTCGAGTGAATCAAATCGTTTTTGTTTCAATTGTGTCTTGTGTAGAACATGAGATTTCCTTGCAATTGAACAACTCTCTAACTAGTTAATTTGAACTAGTTATGGTGAAGAAGAATATGGTTGATATGAAAGTTATCATATGGCTAACCATTTGGTTAACTATTGTTGAACCAACTAACGTACAAGTTTGGGTACGGTTACACAAGCCTACAAACGTGAATTTCTTTTATGTATAACAAGCTATGTTTTCGATCTAACAGTTATAAATATTAGCTTGAATCTAATTAGGTTTTCATCTAACGGTGAATATTGAATGTTTTGTTACCAAGCTAACATTGATTTCAAACAATGATTTGAAAGACTATATAAGGGAAAACTCTAGGCACTGGGAAACCTAATCCCCACACATTTTGTGTGATACTAGTTATGCTAAGCTAGAGTCGATTCTCCTTTAACCTTTGGTTTCTTCTCCTAAACTAGGTTAACGACTTAAAGACTTCATTGGGATTGTGAAGCCAGACCGATACTACTTTCTTGTAGTTATGTGATCTGATCTTGTTGTTTTTATCATACGAGTACAATTGTAATAATTGGCTTGAGATTTCTATCTCCGATAGGTAAGATAAAAAGTAGTCACACACATCTTTGTCTCAAAGTTTGTGATTCCACAATATCTTTTTTCGCTACGTCGATTAAGATTATTATGAGGTGATTGATAACACTGAGCTGTTCTTCGGGAATATAAGTATGTTTAATCAATTGGTTCATGTTCACCTTGATTTATCAAAAGATGAAAAACAACTCGTAGGTATATTCGTGGGAAACGTATTTATCTATTACCGTAGACTTTTCTGTGTGATACAGATTTGTTTATTAAAGTCTTCGACTTTGGGTCATAGCAACTCTTAGTTGTGGGTGAGATTAGCTAAGGGAATCAAGTACGTAGTATCCTGTTGGGATCAGAGATGTAGGAGCATAATTTTACCTTGGATCAGTGTGAGATTGGTTGGGGTTCAACTACAGTCCAGACCGAAGTTAGTTTGGAGTAGGCTTGTGTCTGTCCCGATTTAATACAGTGTATGTTCAATCTGGGCTAGGTCATAGGGTTTTTCTGCATTTGTGGTTTCCTTGTTAACAAAATTCTAGTGTTTGTGTTATTTTGAAAAGGCTAGGGTACCCCAAATATACCTCAAGCTATAACTTTTCCTTCCTATAAGTTCTTTCCCCGAAAGTGATTGTCTATAGACTGAGTCGAGACAATACAACAAAAAGGTTCACACTTTGTGTGATTGTCTATGGATACTAGATCGAGACAATACAATAACAAAGTGTGTTTACTTGATACAAAGGTTTGTACTTAACCAAACTCAATAGGATTCACGTATCAAGTAAATAGGAATTAACGTTTGTGCAATTTACTTTAATTATAATAAAACAATTATAATGCGGATATAAAGTAAATGACACAGCAAGATTTTGTTAACGAGGAAACCACAAATGCATAAAAACCCCGGGACCAAGTCCAGAATTGAATACTCTCAGAATTAAGCCGCTATACAAAATAAGACAACTTCGTATAGTTGAGACCAAACAACTAAACCTATAGTTCACCTAGTTCCCTCATTATTCCTACACCTCCAACCTGTAAACAAGTCACGTACTTAGACTAATTCCTTTGGATCGTATTCCAAACAGTAAAAGAACAACAAATCTGTTTGGTATCAACTCTCTTTAACCAAGTGATATGAGTTGTGCAAAGGTTCCATTGTTTATCTTAACATAAATTCCTTTTCCAGGTTCCAAGATCTATCTTACGTTAAATCACCCAAAGGCAATCACTAAGATTAAGCCAACAACACTCTTCAACCAAGTGATATGTGTTGATGCCGATTTTCCTTACTTAATCAATCCAATGGATCCTTTTTTTTCCCAAACAAGTATTGTGTAGTTGAAGGATTTCCCACACTACACCCTTGTTAAGATTTTGTTATAAACAACTCAAAATTGAAGATAAAAATGACACTTTATTATCTTGGTTTCAGAAAATGTTTACAGAAATGGAAGAACTCAAGATTACAACATTTCTATTGAAGTTTCTCTCTCCTCAAGATTTTCTTAACTCTCAAAAAGTACATCATCCTCTCCTGGACATACTGGGTCTGTATTTATAGGGTAACTACGTAGTGAATGCCAACTAAGTTTTCCTCCTATTTCGGGTTTACTCTGCGATCTCATCGCGATTGCTATAATATTCTCTCTCGCAAAATTGATAACCATCGCGGGATAAATATACTCTCTTTGTGTTTCTTCTATCGTCAGCTTCTTTTGGATTCTTCTGTGACGCTCACGAAATGTTGTTAAAGAATCTTCTGTGACGCTTGCAAAAGTGTTGTTAATATCGCAGAAATAGTATTGTAGCGATATTCTGGTCCTACATCTTGCCTCTTCTCATGTCTTTTCTGCGAAGAAGAGAAGATCATGAGAATCTTTTAGAATGCCGTAACTGCCTATGTTTTCAGACTTCTCTGTGTCCTTCGCCAACTGTTTTCACGTATTCTTTCTTCTAATAAATTTTTGTAACGTCCCTTCTAACCGCTGCGATCTGACCACCCACGTGTTTTCTTTGCATTAATTTCCTTCATCTTTTTCGAGAAATTTCTTCTTCTATAAATACTTCTCTCATTCCTTTCTTTTTCTCTTTTACTTTCTTCTTCTCTCTCTCCATAACCTCTCTGCAAATTTACTGTTCTTCCGCGAATTGCGCTTCTGTTATCGCTGTGATTTCTTTCTTATCTTTCAATCCCTTTTCTTCATTCCCATACTTGAGAAATGGTTATCGCTGGTGCTAAAAACTTGATTGCTTTTGGTGATATGCAAGGAAAACTCAGAAGCAAAGGTTTTACTCTATCTAAAATTCCAAATCAGGATTCTAGATCTGAACTTACTCTTAAATTATTTACTGATGATCAATGTTCTCATGAGAAAGTTATAGTATCGCTAGGACAACTTGAAGCCGATCTTCCCATTCCTCTCTATGACCCAGAACTTCTGCTATTTTATCAAATAATTTTTGACAAAAGGTTTTCGCGAGCGATATATCAATTGGGTGGAGATTGTATCCGATTGTTGCTTGAATATGCCTCTCGCAGAGCTGGAAAATGATCTCGCTACCTTGAAGATGCGAAGAATACACAATTTAAAGATGTCCCCATTGTTTCTGCGGATTATACTGTGGACAACTTCTTTGTAAATTAGAGAATAGTCCCTATGAAGAGGGATAACACTTGCTAGGGTGTTCGTTTGAAAAAAGAAAAGGTCGCTGGTGACAAAGCTCTTATGCTGGATATTGATTTTCATACATCTACCAACCAAGGTTCTCGCCATTCTAGCGATGACAAGTGGTTCATCTTTCCATTATTTCTTGAAGGTCCTTATATATCTGGTTCTCTCCCATTACCTGCGAATATCTCAATCACAAGATTTAGGTAAAGCATGCGATTAAGACTAGAGTATGAGCCATGGGTCTTCAACTGGTGGACAACTTCTTTGTAAATTAGAGAAAGATCTAAAGAAGTATATTCTCTTAACTTTTTACATTATTATCATTTATCTCCAAAGAAGTATATTCTCAGTTTTAACTTTTTCACTTCTTTATATTCTCGCTAACTATTTTGATCTTTTCTCAAATTGATAGAATGAAACTCAACTATCAAACTCTTAGGAAACCCAGCACTTTCTTAGCTCTTAAATCTTTCACGGATGAAGTAAGAAATATTTCCTCATAAATTTTAACAATATATTGTTGCCCCTATTTCTTATCTTCATCTGTGCTCGCAGGAAATTGAAGAACTACCGCCAATAAAACCCGTGAGAATTAAGGAGAATCCTTCAAAGGATAAATCTGATGTTCCTCCTAAAGGAAAATCTTCTGCCCCTCGCGGTGGAGAATCTGGCGATCAGGATAAATCTATTGTTCCTCCCAAAGGGAAACCTTCTTCCACTTGTGGTGAAGATTCTGGCGATCCTCCTTTGAAGAAAAGGAAAACCCGACCCTCTTCTTCTTCAACTCCTCAACCTATTCCAGAAAATCCAAATGTTGAATTTTATAAGGATAAATATGATGAAGATTTTAATAATAATGATAGTAGATTCCATTCTATAAAGAACTCTTCTTCATCTGATTCTTCAATGGCCCATTTATCCATAATTTTTAGCGATATTTCCCACAGCATAACTTGTAATGACGATGATAAAGTTATTAACAAGATATCCCAAGCTCTTGCCAGTGTCTACGATGCTCCCATGCTGGTGGACAATGATTCTCTCCAAGGAGTCTCACGATCGCTGACTCCTAGACTCTTAAATTCTCTTGGTACCTTGGTATGTTTTCATTTTTTCAACTTGTTTATATGTTTTCTCCATCGCTAGATCTTAATTTATATTATTCTTTTGCAGGTTGGAAGAGCTTCTTTTGCTGTTGCTTCTGATTTAGATAAAAGACGTGCCAACTCTGAAAAGAAGGCTGCTAAACTTCGCCAGGATAAAGAAAAATTAGAATCTGAAGTTATTAAGCTTCGCAAGAAGAATAAACAGCTGGAGACTGAAGCTTCAGTTGATAAGCAAAAGATTTCTGATATTGATAGAGCTAACCAACAACTCTATGGTATGACTGATTTCCCTTCTCTCTTAATTTTTCTTACTCTATCGCGGCTTATTCAAGCAACCACTTTTAACTTGCAGATATTTATGGTCTCACTGACGAGGCTACACTCTTTCGGTCTTTTCCTGAACCTTTAGATGATAATACTCTTCTTACTCGTCTTAATAATTTTTTAAGTAATTTCTCAGCTGATAAGATTAAATCCCTCTCCATAGATGAACTTAAATCCAAAATTAATCTCTTAAAAATTGAACACATATTCAATTTAGGTTTGACCGACAAATATAAGCACTTTTATCTTGATTCAAAGAAATAAATAGATAGATTAAGAAAGAAGAATAGTGATCTTATTGACGAGAAAGATCTTGCCATCAAAAAGGGATCCAAGACCCTAGCATACTTTCATAAAACTCTCCTTGATGTTCAAATGGACAGAGATAAACTTATCCGCGAGAATGAAGATCTTCTTGCGAGGGAGACTCAAGTTCGATCTCGTCTCCTTATTAATAGCGATGATGAGTTTGCTTGGGCTGCGAAGGTTCTTGATAATGCCAGGAATTACTTAGGTGTAGATGTTAGCCTCCAAGTTGAACAAGCGGCTTTAATTAGGGATATGATTTCTGAAAGATAAGGTTGTTTGCTGTTCTTTTTCTCGCTAGTTTCCTGTTTTTATTATTCTTCTTTACAAAATTTCTAACTTGTTGTCATATATTCTCGCAGGATATGAAAAAACATATCTTGAAAGAATTGAGGAACTTGAAAATGAGAAGAAACAGCTCGCGAATACTCTTGCTGCTCGTAATAATAAATATTCACGATTGAAAGAGCAGTTTGACATTACTACCGCGAATTTCAATAGATCTCTCATTGTTGTTCGTAATGATTCTGTTAGGTTGGTTTGTAATGATCATGGAATTTCCCCTTATATGTATCCTGATCTTGCAAAGGAAGTCCCCGCAATAATCCTAAATCTTAACATCTCTGATAGCGAAGCTGAGGATTCTGACGAGGATGAAAATAATAATGATAATGACGAAGGAGAAAAATCTGGTGGAGGAGAAGAATCTGATAAGAATGAAAATAGTGGTGATAATGATGAAAGGGAGAAATATGGCGATGAAGAGAAGTCTGATAAAGAGGATGGCTATGGATCTAGCTAGTTCCTCTTCTTCCTTCTATCTTCTTTGTATATTTATTTTCTTCTTTCTGTAACATTGCTGTGAGTTTCTCCAATTCTATAAACTTCTTTTGCTTCTATCTATATGAATTAGAAAAACAATTCTTTTTCTGCAAATTAATCAATCAATATAATTAATATCCTTTAATTATCTGTGCAAACATATCATTTAATAACCTTTATGCAATTTTATATGATGGATGAATAATAATTTCATTGTTCTTATGCATTCCCATACTTGCCTCTATTATTCATATGCAATATGAAAAAAAAATGAATAGAGATTAGATATAAGCTTTAAATAAAATTTGCCTCTATATTGGCGATGTTATCGCTAGCAACAACTGCGTAAAATCGCAATTCTCATAAAAGGTCTTACTATGCCACACCTTTTTTTTTTCTGCGACAAAATCGCAGGACGTCGTTACATTTGCATGTATTGACCCATTGATCTTGCCTTATCTTTATTTTTTGATTGTATTGCGACAATATGACAAGTCTAAGTTCCCTCGCGAGATCAAAGCCTCATGACATTGTCGTCTTGAGATGAAATCGCAGGACGTCTTTACACTTTCATGTAAAAACCCATTGATCCCATCTTAACATTTCTCTTGTGGCTTGTTGCCTCTGTATAATTTACGTCACGCGACAATATGACATGCCTAAATGTTCTTGCGATCATAAATCCCCATGAAATTACCGTCTTAAGACACTTATCAACTCCCTAATGGAGGGTGCTGCCCTTATCTTCCCCCTGGTTGCCCCTTCAAGGAGGGTACATCGGCCATACAAGACTAGCTCCTCCCATCCAGATTTACCAATAACCAGCTGTTTTCGCAGCCTCTTGTCCTTTATGCCTATATGGCTTAGAGTTACAATACTTCACCCTAAGTGGGGTTTTCTTCAGGCCAAGTGCATCATAGCCAAGACTTACCAAGAATGGGAAGGGAGTTTCGTACGCCCCGAGCACTCTTGACTCAACCGTGTACCTCGGCGCCTTGGTCATACTTTGCACTTCTTGGAAGAGATCCTCGGTCGTCCAACCAGGGTATAACCTTATATAGTTGGAAATCCAAGATCTCTCTCCCGGATAGGTTTTCTTTAACCCCAACATTTGCATGATTCAGGTTCCAGTAGCGGTATAACCTTATCACTGAGTCATTTCAAGAGATACCCCCTCATATGACGTTCTATTAGGTCTTATATTTGCCTCTTGCGAAATTTTATTCGCGAACTAAGGTGCACGCCATAAAGGTTCGTCCCATTCTATTAATATCTGCGAAATTTTATTCGCGCTTCTCGCGAGTATTGTAACTCTGATAAAATTTCATAACTTTGATCTTCTTTCTTTTTGTAAAATTTTGCAATTCTTTCAAGCAGAATACTCTGTTCAATTACATAATATTCAAAAAAATCATTCATAGAGTCCTCTAAAGTTCATCACTTTACCTCTCTACTTACTATTCTTTGGTTCTGCTACGTTTTGTTGTTTCTTCGTCCGCGAGACGCTCGCCATCAATTCCCTCCTGCCGCTCTATCGTATCAATCATTAACTTTTCACATCTCTGTCGTTGTTTGATTTTGTATTTCCAATTGCTATTCTTCTCAGCTCTTTCCTCGCAAGACTTCATATCAATTTCATAACAATTCTTGCTTTCTCCCCAATCTCCTTTAATTACTCCAACACCATTAGGATGAGGAAATTTAACACACTGGTGGAAAGTAGATGCTACACCTAATATTCCGTGTAGCCAAGGTCGACCAATCAGAGCATTGTAAGGTGATTCAATGTCAACAACACAGAACATGATCTTGGAAGTTATCCCTTTCAAGGGAATCCGCATCTCAATTTCCCCTTTTGGTTTATTGGCAGTACCATTAAAACCATAGATTTTATATGTTGAGGGAATTAGATTTTCATCTCTTCCACCCATTGTTTTATAGGTATGATAAAATAGTATGTCAACAGAGTTGCCTGTGTCTATTAGAACTCTATTGATAGCCCAAGAATCTTCATTTTCATCACCATTTTCTTCATATTCTTCCTCCATTTGCTTTGGGTTTATCTCTAGTCTTACTACCAACGGGTTATCATGCTGCTCGTCAGGTTCTGGTATTTCTTGTGCACTGAAAGATATAGTTTGTTTTTGCCATTCTTCTAATAGCGAGGCTCTCGCTATATTCATTATCTCTTTTCCATCTGTGTCTCTCGTGAAGACTCTGCCTAGAATATTATCATGGAAATCCTCTATTGTTCTATGTGAATGTACAATGGAATTACAAAACAAATTCTTTGCTTTAGCTCTAACTTCTATTACGAATGATTCGTCTCCTTTTACAGTATTTACCCTGCGAATTTCTGGTGCTGGAGGCAATCGCTGAGATTGTGGATGTCCTACTAAAAAGTGATTTAGCTTTCCTTGTTCAATCATCCTTAAAATTATTCTCTTTACATTCCTGCAGTCATTTACTGTGTGTCCATGAAAATGATGGTAAGGACAAAATTCTTGACTGCGATTATTAGGATGTGGTTCTTTTACCATGTTCCATAGAGATGGTATATTTTCCATTAAAATGATAGCTTCCCAAAAATTTTCTATACTAGCATTGAGAGGAGGCATCTTAATTTCTTCTCATATGATCTTCTGATTCCCTTGACTTCTAAAATTGGTTAGCCTATGTCCACCATAAGTTTCTTGCGGATGATCAAGCCTTTGAATCTTATTATTTCCACCACGATTGTAGTAATTCTTCTCCCTTTCATATTCTTCTTGATCTCTACTGCCCATAGCTACTAACTTCTGTTGGTTATCAGTCTCTACTTTCTCTTGTTGCACTTGCGAGCTTCTCGCCACATTGTTTATCATTTTAGGAAGTAAACTCCCATTTGCTACTCCAGAATTGGGATATGATTCCATCTCATTTTGTTTCTCCTCCAAAGAAATGTATTCTTCTTGTAGTTCTCGTAGTTCAGTCATAGTGATTGTATTCTTTATTCTGAAAATTTGTATGTACAGTAGATTGGTCGCGAACATTGCATTGATAAAAGACAAGATAAGATATCTCTCGTCAACTCTTCCTGCCACCTCACTGCACATTGTCTTCCATCTTATGGTTAAATGTTTCAGACTCTCACCAACCCTCTGTTTTAACCCAAACACATCTTCAATACCTGGTCGCGATGAATTATTGCTAATGTAAGCTCCTAGAAATATAGCTTGTAAATGATCAAAAGAAGTTATGGTGTTTTTTGGCAATCCCTCGAACCATTTTAATGCCTCGCCAGTTAAGCTAGATGCAAAATATTTGCATAGTACAGCATCATGGTTTTCCAATTGTATCATACATCTAACATAAGCCTTGACGTGTTGAACAAACACAAGTAGTCCCATCAAAGATGTTGGTTAATGCTGGTAAGTTGCATTTTGGAGGTATTCCTCTTAATTGTACTTCTTGAGTAAATGGAGTTCTCGCAGCTTCTTCAATAGCTTCATCGAGCTGCCTTCTACCTCCTTCTCTTCTATTGTTTATCATACTTCTCATTTCTGCTAATTCTCTCAATATTTGCTCATTCTCAGCTGATTTTTGCTCTATTGGCCTCTTTAACGTTGTTTCCCTTCTTCTGCGTTCTTGCCTTTCTTGACTTGCGAGATTTTGTGTGTCTTCTTCTTTATTGTCATTTCGTCTTTATCTGCGATTTTCTCTTTCATCTTCCTCTTGGAATCGCAGTTGTCTACTTTCTTCTCTGCGGGTTTCTTCATTTCTCCTTGTTTCTCTTCGCTGTCTCTCTATTCTCCTCTGTATCCTATCATATTCTTCCTGAATATTATCATTGTAGTGATTTTGTGTACGTCTCCTTTCTCGATTTTCATGGTTATTTTGTCGTACTGCCTCTCATAATTCTTGGTATTCTATTTCTGCCCTTAATCTTTCTCTCTCGCAATCCAGGCGTGCTTGTTCGGCGTAATGTCTCTCAATTTCTTCTTCAATTATTCTTTGATTCCTTTGATTCTCTCGCCCATGTAATATCCTCCTACCTTCTTCTGGATTTTATTCTTCATTTTGGTTGTTTCTTCCTCCTTGATTTCTATTGTTGCGTCTATTATCCAATGCTTCGCCATGCGGATTATAGAGATCTCCAATTATATCTTCTTCTCTATGACGTTGTTCTCCATTTAAATTTTGCACTTCTTCTCTAACATTTCTCATTGGGGAATTTTTCCTTGGTTCTTCTCTTAGTGATCTTGAATTTGATCTAATAGTACTTCTTGATCTCCTTCTTTGTAACCTCAAATTCTCCATTCTTAGCTCATGATTTTGTCTTGTTAAATTCGCACGCTCTTCTGCCTCTAATCTTCTTTCTTCCTGTATTCTTTGTCTCAAATCATCTACTATTTTGTTTTCACATCCTTCATGAATTAATCCTCCACATATTTCTTGATTTCTTTCTCCTTCTTCATTTCTTAATTGTCGATTTTCTGCTTCTTCCATCGAATCCGACCTCCAAGTATGCACACTCACTCTATCATAATCCACATTCCTATCTCGTGTTTGTGCTTGTTGATTCGGTTGTTGAATTGAACTTTATGCTTCATTTCTTATTCTATTTCTTCCTGATCTTATCCTTAAAGATTCTTCTAATTCACATGTTCCCTCTCCTGAAAGTCTTCTACTTCTCCTCACAGTTGTCGGTGGTTCTGATGTATTTCTTCTTCTTCTAGCCATTTCTTCAACCCTAACAATTTCTTCAAATCTTCAAGTTGCAATTAGAGATTTCTTAGCTTGATTCTCCCTGTTTCTGGGCGCCAAAATGTAGTTGTAGGATTTCCCACACTACACCCTTGTTAAGATTTTGTTATAAACAACTCAAAATTGAAGATAAAAACGACACTTTATTATCTTGGTTTCAAAAAATGTTTACAGAAATGGAAGAACTCAAGATTACAACATTTCTCTTGAAGTTTCTCTCTCCTCAAGATTTTCTTAACTCTCAAAAAGTACATCATCCTCTCCTGGACATACTGGGTCTGTATTTATAGGGTAACTACGTAGTGAATGTCAGCTAAGTTTTCCTCCTATTTCGGGTTTACTCTGCGATCTCATCGCGATTGCTATAATATTCTCTCTCGCAAAATTGATAACCATCGCGGGATAAATATACTCTCTTTGTATTTCTTCTATCGTCAGCTTATTTTGGATTCTTCTGTGACGCTCACGAAATGTTGTTAAAGAATCTTCTATGACGCTCGCAAAAGTGTTGTTAATATCGCAGAAATAGTATTGTAGCGATATTCTGGTCCTACATATTGTGCATACCAAGGATTATAAAAACACCAAGTAAGAAATCTTCAATATCTTCTTTGTCTTCAAATCTTAGATCTTCAATAAACACCTGCACACAATCACTTGAATCTCTTGTGATCAATCACATATAGAACGGAGTCTGTTAACAATGGATTATCACAAGATCGTCTTTAGATCTAACAACAGTCTAAAGATCCCTGTCGAAACCTTAAACTAGTTTGAGTGAATATTATATCAGAAGAGAAGATTCTCAAGCATAAAAAAACTAGGTGCAATCAAGATTCAACCTCCGTTAGTCAATCAAATCAATAAGAAAACTAAAGATAAACTGCAATATCTAGTTTCCCACCAACGGGTAGCGCTAGAGCTTCTCAATCCCAAAGAAGACTTTAAACTGAGTGGCCGTAAGATATTTCACCTAATTAGATTACTCTCATCTCCGATAGGCGCCTCACCAGTAACAAAGACAAAATAGGTTACGCAAGATTAGTTTGCTAGAAATGCAAACTCATAGTATTTATAGACAAGGAAGTCTGGATACCAAGGAATTTCCAAAGCCGAAAATATTCTCAAGATATTTTCATTACTCCAATAGATTCGGTTTTCATAATTCTTGTGAACGCACTGTCCAAAAATAATGATCGAAATCTCCTTGGAAAATCTTTAATTAGCAAATGCACATTACTAATTCTTATTTTCCATATATAATTAAAAATCCTTAATTAAAAAGATTCTTAACTTATTTAAATTCGATCTTGGGATTTACTTCCTTCTTAGCCTTTAAGGAATATCTTTGAACAAAATAGAATAAGCATTAATGCACCGTGTTCAAAGAGTGTCAACATCTTACTCGTGCAAGTTTTTACCATGCTTTCTCACTTGAAACCGATTTACCACACTTATAAACAAGTTTAGAATTGGTTCATCTGACTTTAAAGAACTATGTGATTGATCAAGTTCCACTCAATCACACCTCATGGGTTTCCATGTGAGTACTGTGCATAGTTACACTAGCTTACCAAAGAAACGGCTGACTAGGTACTAGGATCGGTTCCCCACATATATATGGTATCTAACTTGTATGCACTGCACATGTCCATAGGATCGGTTCCCCCTTCCCAAAACTTTACTGCACATGTTCATAGGATCGGTTCCCCTTTCTTCCATAAACCTTGTTGCACCTCATACAAGGATCGGTTCCCCCTTGTGATGCACTGCACCTCTTACTAGGATCGGTTCCCCTCTTCCCAGTAATAAGTTCAGACATACACAGCCCGATCATACCCCAAGTGATTACTTAAGATTGGTTTTACTAATAAAAGTCATACCAATACAAAAGTCAGGCCTTATGTGAACAGTTTTACCAAGAACACAAACAAGTTGTGAACGGTTATACACATCACACATATTGGTCATTCATAAGATATGCAATGAAGAACAAACCCAATAACGCCTAGCGATTTCCCTTTCGGTTCACAACACGTATCATGAACTTACTTTCTTAGAACACATGTAAACATTGTTCCCTAGGATAAAATCCTCACATCATACCCATACATAATCACAATAACATTCATACGATTATGCTGATGTCTTATATACAAAGTTATGGTTAAGCAAGAAACTTCATATTGGATTCCTTAATAATATGTCTATCTAGAGTGTTCATGCTTCGCAGTTTTATGTTTTCAGTATGCACGACTTGAAATATACGATAGGGAATGAAACAGTTCAAGTCAAATATCACTAACCTCGAGTGGAAGGATTATATTATTTTTATAGCTTCGTCTTCTTCTTCACTTCTTCAAGTCTTCGCAATACTTGTAATGTCTCATCCTAATACTTTCTAGCTAACCTATACGAAGTTGACTCTAGTACATATAAATCAAGCGACTCTTAAATGAGTTTTGCTTCACTAAAATAAGACAACCAAACTTGACATACCAACACTTGTTGGGTTTAATCGAGCAATGCTCTAACAATCTCCCCCTTTGTCAATTTTAGTGACAAAACTCTTGCAATCATATGGATAAACAAATTACAAGAATTCATTACACATACGCTTGATTCCAAATCCACAGCACATAACCTGCATTCATTCAATCCTCAAAAATGCAGCAGCTGCACTATAATAACAAAGCTTATACTCCCCCTAAAGGTGAGCTAGGTATATATTCAATCCGCACATCTTTGTTATCCCATTCATATGATATGTTCCGCATTCATTAGATAAACGTTCAAGCACCATTGTCGTCTTCCCTAGTGACACCAATCAACCATAGATTGACTCTAGCATCACTTGTTTACTCCATATATTTATCCCCTTTTTTGTCACAAAATGACAAAGAAAAGAACAAACAATGGACAACACGAAAAGGATCTTACAAATCTCAAGAATAGACTTGGAACCTGTTGAGTCAAGCACGAGGGTTTTACACACCATTTTTGATAACCAATATCAAAACCAAAACTATAAGTAATTACGTTTTGATATGTTATCATGGAAATAATTGCCCAAAGAAATTTTCTCAACTAGTTTAGCAAACCAAAAAACAACTAAGCAACTTAGTTCATTTTCTAAACCGATTGTATAAATACAACCACTTCATTCGATAAGACCAAAACAAAGATAAACTTCATTTTTCTCATCGGGTTCTAATTATCCATATAACTTAGACCTTTAGATTTCAAACAAGCCAAATACTAGGTTAGTTAACTAGCATTTCCTTGGTTAGGATTTCGGCTAGACTTGAATAACCGAAACCTCCACTTTGATAAGTCTAACTAAGATCAGAATTAACTTAGCTTAGCTTATCCAGAATTGAATTGGACTAAACAACTCATCCCATCAATATATTCATTCGTTAAGCCATAAATAATTCATACAAACCAATAAATCAACTTGCATAATTATTCACCTCAACCGGATACAATAGAAATAACATAACCATAGTTTTACTATTGCACCGAAATTTTGTAAGCTTAAATAATTCATACTACACAATAAAGCAAAGTAACAATTTTTTTACTTAACTGGAAGCAATTGAATCAACATAATATTAAAGCACCGCAATTGCACCAACTTTTGTAAGTCTAAACTATTGATATCACACAAACAAAGCAAGATATCAAAAGTTTTACTTAACCGGAAATAATTGAATAACACACACATCCATACAATCATAATGGAATAAACACATCAATTGTACCAACAATTTCTTTTAAGCAAAAGCAATATATATATCAAATAAAAATAGGCTTTTCTTAAAACAGGAAAACAATTAACTAACAAGATTGTTACCTCAATTTCGCATCCAACTTCTCCAAATATGATTTGATAGGTGTCTAAAATACCTTAATATTTATCTATTGTTTATGCTTTCTCAACTAGTTTTCTTGTAAAATTATGTATCTTATGTTTCCTTTTGAGTGTTTAGGTACTTTGGAGTCATTTTGGAACAAAAGAAAAAGAAACGTCGCTCAAAAGGCAAAAAGGTGCAACTGCTGTTGGAGACTAACTATTTCTCAGTATTTGCTTTTATCTCTTCATCTGTGTCCGAAAAGTATGTCGGCTTTAGTGATGAAAATTTCTGTCTGAAAAGCACGACAACTTTAGTGATGACTCTCATTGAAGAGAAGAAGTGGATTTGAGAGGTAAAACACGGTTGCTATTGGCGGAAGGATTCGAAGAAGAGAAAAAGCGTCAATTCTAATGTGCAACACCTATTGGGAGCAGAGATGAGCCAAGATGGTGATATGAGATAATTACTTCAGTCTAGAGAAGCAAGGAGCATACCTTGGCGGCTATTTATCTACTGACTGGGTGTCTAGAGACATTCCAGGTCGTCCGTTATCTAGTCTATCTGGGTGGCTATATGCATTCCCCCCTCTTACACAAGACCCAAAAATCAGAGACGAGATAATTCTTCTCATCATTGTCTTCTCTACCTGAAACCAATAAAGGAGATGGCGGCTTCAGTATATTCACAGAAACCTAGAGTGAAATCAACTAGAGTTTGAGCAGAGAGGGATATGTATTGTTGGAGCTGATATAGGTATCGATTGTTAGGGTATGTGAGATGAACACGAATTACATATGTGAAGATGATATCGATTGAATCTGGTGGTTTATTGGCTCGAATTCAGGGATTAATTAGTTCGAATCTGAGGAGATGTGGGTCAAATTATTGAGCTGAACTTCAGCTGATTTGGTGGAGTGTTTTATATTGTTTGAATTGAGTTTGTATGGATAATGTGATGGATTGAAACTGTGTTTATTTCGGGTTAAGTTTGGGTCAAATCTTGGACATGAATTCAGTCGAGATATGGGTTTGTTGTGGATTTGAATTTGCAGGTAAATAGAGTGCAGAAGATGATTTCTTAACCCAGGAAAACACCACCAGAGAATGGCACACAACACGTTCGAGAACAGACCTGATTGAGCACGTCTTCACCACTTCAAGTTCATATGTTAGTTGAGTTTGATTATGAGCTGAAGATGGAATTAGTATGTGATCTAGGCAGCGGTGGTATGAATGAGATGGAAGAGGTTGTTTGAGAATGAATTTGAGATCGAAATGGGGATGTTGGTGCTACTAGGAGCTGAATGTGCTGAATCTTGCAGCTGGGATGTTGCTGCCAAGGATTTGATTGCAGTGTTGCAGTGGACAATGGCAGTGGAGCTGTGGATACGGATAAGAGGTATAGTGGTGTTAAATCACAAACAGTTTGTGTTGCTGAGTATCACAGACGAGAAAGAAGTGTGGATGGATTTACAGCTGTAGCTGCAATTGAGATGAAAAGGCAGGGTCATGGCTGGTGTTGTTGCAGGTTGGACGTGACAGATGAAGGTGTCTGGTGCTAACTGCAGTGGACTTGTGGAGGTGGCTTTGAGGAGTCAGTAACAATGCATTACAGGAAAGGATTTATGGTGTTATCTGTGTGTTGGTTGGTCACAGTTGCAGGCATGGTGAATTGTTGGGTGACCTGATATGGGAGAGTATGGGTTCTATAATTGTTGTTGAAGGCCCTTGCAGTTTTGGCTATTGTAATCAACAAGATCTGTAGAGAGTATGTCAGCTGTGCTGCTGCAATGACATAATTGGACACTTGCAGATGGTTGATGGAGCTCGATGCAATGACGATGGAGGAAAGTGATTGTGAAGTCTGTACGGGCTTGTTATGGCCTGGTGAGTTTCCATTCTGATATCGTATACATGCAGGGAGAATATTATGGCAGTGGTGAAGGTCAAAGCGATGCTCGAACAGGAGATGATGAGCAATTCTGTGATGTTGGCAGCGATGGAATAAACGAGTTTGACATGAAAGAATATATACAGCTGAACTGATCCGGTGAATGAATATGAGCTGTTGATGCAGTTGAAGGTGGTTTATGATAGAAACCCAAATGGTTGATGGTTGTTGTGCTGATGTTTTGCAGTTTAGGTGAAATTGCATAACTGAACTGGGCGGTCGCAGAGTAGTACTGGTTGCTGCAGATTAGCTGGAACTGAGTATTGCAGGTATTAGCCATGGTCACAATGGTTGTGGCGGTATAAATTGGAGATGTGAACGGTTCATGGCAGGTGGTATGCTGATATGAAGCAGTTGTTGCTAGTGTGGGTTAGGATTGCCTTAGACTCGAGTTTGGGGCTTATCTGAGTTGTATCTCGAGCTAAAATTAAGCTGAAAACTTGTTGTAATTGTGAATAATTATGATGATTGTTCGCAATGGGGTTTGAAGGGATAAAAGACTGATCAGGACATGACCTCGGAAACAGATTACTTGGCAGAGAGGAAGATGTATTGAGCAGTGAGAAAGTGGCCAGTTTTCTTTGGCTGTGTGCAGCTACGGGCCATGGCTCTGTGGGCAGTGAATGTTGTGCATTTGGTAGTGGATAGGAGATGTTTTCGACACCAGAAACACACGGCTGAACTGAACTGGATTTCAGTTAAAATAGGAGCTGTCTGTGCTTGTATGGATTGGTGCTATTTGACCTGGTTATGCAGGCAAGGTTGGAATGGAGCATATGCTGTGTTTTGGTGGTTTAGCAGGTCACATATGAAGCTAAAATGGGTTTGTAGGCATGAAGTGAGGCTATAGCAGCAAGGAAGACAATGGAACTGATGGACTGGTGGTTGAAACGAAGTGAAATTGCAGGTGCTATGCAGACATGGTTAGGTGCAGCTGAGGGTTTGAGAAGTAAAATGTGGTGTGTTGGTGACATTAGAGAAGTTGGAGTTTGTACTGGTGATGATGGCAGTACTGATATGCAAGATATGGAGATGTGCAGGTGTGATATGAAGCTTGTGTGATTTTTCAGGTAACCTGAGTTCTGGTCCGGTGCCGGATTCTGGCCAACTTCCGGCGTGACACCAGTTTTCCGGCGACTAGTTTTTGGCAATATTTTTTTACACGGGTTTTCTCACACTTGGGCTTATGGTGGACTTCTATGTTTTGGACTTTTGAGACTTAACCTAGTTTTGGAAGGAGAAAAAGGCTACAAAAAGGGAAACTTCTACACTTTTAGGGACACGTATTCTTCTTGGAGTTTTGCAGAGAGCCGCAGCTAGGGTTTGCTTTCATTTTATATTTTCATCTTCATTACTTTATTTCCATTATTATTTGATGATAAACTACATACTTATGAGTAACTAAAACTCTTCTTGATTAAGGCGATTTCGAAGCCCGAAATATGAATCTTCAATTGATATGAAATAACTTGTTCTCTTGCATTTATTTATGTTATTGTTTGATTTATACTATGCTAATAATGTTTATGGATTATTTGTTAATGGTTTAAGTTCGAAATTGAATCATTAGTTCTTAGTCTTATTGCTAGTTTAGATTTTCTTCGACCCGTAATTGTCTAGAGAAGATAAACACAAGTAGAAATATATGGGTATTGATGATGGGACTTTGTTAAGTACCCATATGTAGAAATCAACACTAGTAGGTGATTCATGCTTTTGAGTTTATCACTAGGAGCAACCTTATCTCACAAAACTTATAGAACTTGTTTAAGTCACACCTAGTAAGCGTACCTCTAGGAAACTTGGCAAGTAGGAACCGATAGTCGAGCGCTTCCGTATCCGGTGAGCTTAGGAGATAGTAACGGAATATTTGAGCGTACTAATTATTCTAGGGTTGTTAGTAACGAGATAATGCAAAGAACTTGGTTATATATCAATTTGGTTTGTATTCCGTGGTCTAGAATAAACCTTTAATCAATTACATCTCATATTTGAAAACAATTTACAAATTTCAGAATTTCTACAACAAAATCATCTTTGCGAAGAGTATTTGCATAACAACTTAGACTTAATACCTCCCATGGGACGATCCTACTTACATTATACTACTTGCTAGTTAAAGAAAAAACCTAGGGTTTTGGACCGGCTAGCTCCGGTTTTTTCTCATCTCTTTTTTCACTCGCGTTCTTGCCTTTTCTTAGGGTTTAGCGTCTTCAATGACGCTGAATCAATCTGTTCCACCTGATTTGATTGGGAATAATCAACAACAGCAACAGAATCGTGGTTGTTTTAATAATAGAAGGAATAGAAATCGTTCGAAGTCTAGGGTTAGGGAAACCAATGTTGAAAAATATGGAAATCGGGTAGAATCCGGAAACCTTAATGGTGTTGGCGCTGTTAATGGTCGTTCCTATATTAATGCCGTGAAGAAAACTACGCATGTTATGTCTAATATTGACGCTGATTCCTTGTCCCTTCCACCATCTCGTTCTTTGACGGGAGAAACTATTATCAATATCCCTACGGAATTGATCACTCGTTCACAAGATGTTTGGAAGTTTAGTTTGGTTGGTCGTTTTGATTTCAAAACCCTAGGTTTGAAGTTCGAAGAGGTTAAAGCGAATTTGTTGAATCAATGGAAGCTAATAGGGCAAGTTCAGTTTGTTCCATGGGTTAAGGGTTATTTTATTATCAAGTTATTCAATGAAGCCGATCTTAAACGTGTTAATTATGAAGGACCGTGGAAAATTGGACGTCAAACGTTGAAGGTTCTTCCATGGACTCCAATGTTTGATCTTGACTCGGAAAAGATGACTAGAGCAACAATTTGGGTACGTTTTAAGCAACTTCATATGGAATATTGGCATGAAGAAATCCTCTTCAGAATTGCTCATGGTTTAGGTAAGCCGGTTGCTGTTGATCCAAGAACCCTAAATCATGAATATGGTTACTATGCTGCGGTCTTAATTGATATTGATTTCTCAAAACAACTCACTGATATTGTTATTAAGGATGAGAATAAGCCTGAAGGTTTCTATCTTGATTATGAACTTGCTTACTACCCGGATTTTTGTAATCATTGTAAATCAATTGGTCATGTTGAGAGTGACTGCCGAACAAGGAAGTATAATGATTTGAAAAGGAAGCTCGATACTGAGACGGACAACGAGAAGCGTAAGCTTCTTCAGGCTGAGATTGAAGAGTTCTGTAATGTTTGGAGCACTAGAATATACAAAACACCAAAGGATACACCACCTCCGCCACCTGCTACAGATCCGCCAGCTCCTCCAGCTCCGCCAACTGACCCATCCCTGAACCCTGAACCAGCTCCACCAATTCCACCAGCGACAACACCAATTGGAGGGGCTATTTTCACAGGCACTCATACGGTCTTTGCGAGCCCTTCTACCAGCGTTGTAGGTGAAGATACTCGAAGTGAGAATGGTCAGCCAACTCCTATTGATGAAGCTAACTCAAACTATGCAGATATCTTGAATAAAGAAGAGGAAGAATTGTGCGCCTATTATGAGGAGCAACGGAAAATTGCTGCTGAATTGGCTAAATCAGCAGATTTAGCACAACTTGAAAAGGACACGGCTTTGAGGAGATTACAACAAAAGCGTGCTCTGATCATGGAAAGGAAGAAGGTGGAGGAGGCCAATCTTTTACGGAAAGAAGAATTACGTCGTGCAAAAGGGAAGACAGTGGAGGAGAAATCATCGGCAGCTGACATATCAGCTCCAGCTGTAGATGTGGGAGTTTCGATTCCAACTCATATGCTTAACATTTTTTTAGAACCTGCAACTGATGAGGGTTTTAGTTCTCCAACTAGAACAACAAGAAGTTCTACGCCACCATACGTTGCGGAGCCACTTACGACTTCCAACAGGTATGAAACTGGCACTGAGGGTGATGAATCTGAGGATGAAAATATTAATGTGGAGGATGAAACTACTCATGTTGATCCTACTAGTGCTATACCTATATCTAGTTATATTCAAGTTGTTAATGATGAGACTCAGAAATTAAATTGGGCGACTGAAATGGAGAGGGAGGAGCGTGAAAAAAAGGAGCAAGTTGCGGCAAGAAAACTTAGACCAAGGGATCCTATGGTTCCTAAACCAAAGGATCCTAAGAAGAAAACTGGTAAGGGTGGCGGAAATATTACTAAAGGTTCTAAAGGCACTGGCAATACTGAACAAGGTTCAAACGAAGGTGGTGATAACACACAGGGTTCGGCAAGCCCTGCTGAAAACTTGGGTTCTTAATGCGGGTCTTCTATTGGAATGCTCAAGGCTTGGCTAAGGATGATGCAAGGGCCAAGTTTAATGAGCTATATCACTTGCACAGTCCTGACATAATCTGCATTGCTGAACCGCAAGTTCGTTGCAAGGTACGATTTGTTAGGAAGTTAAAATTATTTGATTTTTCTGAGGATGTTATTCATAATGAGGTGAATGGAGAAAGGGGTAACATGTGGGTTCTATGGAGGAATACTCTAACAAGGCATGTGGTTTTATCTTCTTCAAAAAAAGCTATTACTTTGGATTTTTCTGGGGTTTATGTCTCAGCGGTTCATGCTTCCTATGCTCCTATGGTTAGGAAGAATCTGTGGCGTCAATTGGGTTTGGGTTTCATCTCTAATCCGTGGCTGGTGCTAGATGATTTCAACTATGTGTTGCATTTGGAGGAGAAGAAAGGTGGTAAACCAATGTTGGATTATTTGATGCATGAGTTTAGGAGTTGGATCTCGGATAATGGTCTTGTGGAAGCTGATTCTCTTGGCAAGAAATACACTTGGTGTAACTCTCGCAAGGGTAATAAGCGTATTGTTTCTAAGCATGATAGAGCTGTGGTTAATGAAGCTTGGTGTGATACTTTTCCAAATTGGAGATATAAAGCCCTTCCTAGAATTTGTTCAGATCACTCTCCTCTTATTGGGTTTGCGGTTGAGAATCCAAGACCGAGTAGAGCTCCTTTTAGAATTCAAAAAATGTGGCTTAGTCATCCTAATTTCATGTGCTTGGTTGAGAGTGTTTGGAGTTCTCACTTGGCTGGCGCGCCTCCTTTCGTTTTCATGACTAAGCTGAAGAGGTTGAAGGAGGCTTTGAAGACTTAGAATCGTGAAGTCTTTGGAGATATTCATGTTCGTTTGAAGCAGGCGGAATTTAGGTTGGAAACAGAGAATAACCTTCTTGATTTTGAGCCTCGTGATGAAGCTCGGTTCATTAAGGTAGCGGATGCTAAGAAGGTGGTAGATGAGGTGCGAAATGATCTGGCAGGAATGCTAAAATTAAAGGCGAGGGTTCCTTGGTTGGAGGATGGTGATCAGAACACTCGTTTTTTCCATAATAGCATTCGCATGAGGAGGAGTCAAAACACGATCTCGGAGCTCAAAGTTTCTACTAACTCTACTTTGGTTTTTCAGGATGATATTAAGAACTATATTGTCAACCATTACAGTGACAAATTCAATGGTGGTGGGGTTACAATTGATCCGAAGCTTTTTGATATTCAGCATGATCGTATCTCGTCGGAGGAGAGTGACTTTATGGATGCGGTCCCAACTATGGCTTAAGTTAAGGAAGATGTTTTTGATCTAGGTGCGGATTCTGCCCCTGGCCCAGACGGTTTCACAGGTTCATTCTATAGACATTGTTGGAACATTATTTCTGAAGATCTTTTTAAGGCCATTACTAATTGTTGGAATATGCGCAAAATTCCTAATGCCATTAATTCTAGTTTCATTATTCTGATTCCAAAAAATAATAAGTCTGATGCTATTAAGGACTATAGGCCGATTGGGTTGAGTAATTTTTTCTTCAAGATCATTACAAATTTTTTGGCTACCAGGCTGGGTACTGTGCTTAATAAGTTGATTTCTGAAGAGAAAGTGGCGTTCATGAAGGGACGTAATATACATGAAAACATAGCTTTGGCGTCGGAGTTGATCAATGAATTGAGCATCAATAGGAAGCACGGCAACGTGGGTTTAAAACTGGATATTGCTCAAGCTTTTGATACAGTCAGTTGGGATTTTATTCTTGAGGTTTTTCGCCAATATGGTTTTTCTGAGATCCGGTGCAACTGGATTCTCAATATTCTTCAATCTGCTCGTATTTCTATCATGATTAATGGCAGCCCAGAAGGTTTTTTCAGTATTAACAGAGGATTAAGACAAGGTGATCCAATTTCTCCTTTGATTTTTGTTCTTATTGAAGATGTTTTGAGTCGCAATCTTTCAAAATTATTTGTTTCTAAAAAGATGCAGCCTATGGTTTGCAAGAAAGGGGTTACGCCTACGCATTTGCTCTTTGCAGACGATATACTTATTTTCTGTAGGGGTAATTGGCAAAGTTTGAGTAGTTTGAAGGATATACTTGGTATGTATCAATTGGCTTCTGGCCAAAGTGTTAGTTATTCCAAAAGTAAATTCTATTATGGTGGTGATAGAGGCTCGCGTGCAATTGCAATCAAGAATTATTTGGGAATGGAGAGGGTTGTTTTCCCGGAAAAATACTTAGGTATTCATCTGAAGCCGGGCATTGTTCTCCATATTCATGTCCGTCATGTGGTGGAGAAGATTTTGGAAAAGCTGGTCGGGTGGAAGGGTAAACTCTTATATTTTCAAGCTAGGTTGGTTTTGATTAAGCCTGTTATTTCGAGCTATGTTTTGCATTCCATGGATGTCTACAAGTGGCCGTGCAATATGATTAAGTAGGTTGAGAAGGCCATTAGAAATTTTCTTTGGTCTGGCGATGCGGAAAAACGTAAATATTTTACGGTTAATTATGATGCCTTGTGTTGTCCAAAACGTGAAGGTGGTTTGGGTTTGAAGAAGTTGAATGATGTTAATAGGGCTATGCTCATGAAGTTATGGATTGCTATTCGTGATTCTAACAAGACTTGGGAAAGATTCTTGAGAGCGAAGTACTTCAAAATCAATGGCAACTTGATAGACTATAAGTTGGGCTCTTCGGTTTTTCCAGGGGTGCGCTTGGTCTACAATTTTGTGCAGAGACACACACGTTCAATTATAGGCAATGGTGATAATACTTCCTTATTCTTTGATAATTGGTGTGGTGATTTTTCGATTGCGGGGAGGCTAGGAATTTCTTCCAAAGGCCCAAATGATTTTAAAGCGAAGGTGAGTGATATTATTGTTGATGGCGCCTGGTCTATTCCTCAAAATACTAGAGATTTGATGCTTCGTTGCAATATAGATGTGAACAATTTGCCCATAATTGCTGGTGGGGATGATTACAAAATTTGGGACCTTGACAAGAAGGGGGTTTTCTCGGTTAAATCAGCCAAGGAGGCTATTCGTGTTCATGGGACTCTAGAGCCGCATCCTGTTTTGTTTACTCGGAGCGTGGTGCATCCAACTTTGAGTATGCAATATTGGAAAATTTGGGCGAGTCAGTGTTGTGCTACCGACGATAACGTTATCAAGAAAACTGGTAGGTCTATGCCTACTATATGCCTTATTTGTAATAAGGATGGTGAGTCTATGCGCCATATAACTTGGCAGTGTAGGTTTGCAAGACGTATTTGGGCCTGGGCTTCGGGAATTTTCAATATGCGGCCAATGGAGGATCTTGTTGATTCCTATAAGTTTGCTAAGGGTCGTAGTAGAATGATTAAGGACTTGTGGCTTGTTTCTCATCTTGCAATTGCCACGGAATTATGGAAGCTAAGGAATAAGATTTATTTTGAGGAAGCTAAGGTGAACTGTCTTGGTTTTAAAGGTCGAGTCTATCAATTGATTCATGATAACTCGATCCGCATGAAGGGATACATGTATAACAAAGAAGATGACTTGCGGATTTTGAATTAATTTAGGGTGGCGCATAGGGCTTGACGGGTTTCTACTCCTATGGAGCTTGCTTGGTGGCTTCCGAATCCATGTGATATTATGATTTGTTGTGATGGCGCGTCCCTTGGAAATCCAGGCCAGGCTGGTTGTGGCGTCACTTTTCATGGTTCGAATGCTGAAATTTTAGGCAGCCTTATGGTTGGCCTAGGCTGGAAAACAAACTTCTACGCTGAGGTTTGTGCTATTATTTATGGAGCGATGTGTGCTAGAAGATGGAGTATCAAGCAGATGTGTGTTCGTTCGGATTCAATGAGCTGCATACAAGCTTTCCAGGAAGGGAAGTTGCCTTGGAAACTCATGCAGAAGTGGAGAATGGCGAGATAATTTTATGATAATATTAGATATGTCCATAGTTATAGAGAGGTCAATTTTTCTGCTGATGCCTCGGCCAAACAAGCTTGTTTGTTGGCTGAGGATATTTTTGAGTTTTATGAGGGCAGGCCAGTGTCTACTAAAATTTATGAGTGGCCTGGTGAAGTTTACTTTCGTTTCAAATAAGTCTCTTTCTAGGGTTGGCCTCACGGCTATACTCTAGTAGGACTTATTCCCTGTACAGTTTTTTCGTTTTTTTAATATATTCATTGATCGAGTAAAAAAAAAACTACTTGATAGTTAAAGAGAAGTAAAGAAATTTATTTTTGCGAGTTCGACACCTCGTCAAAATTGGCGTCGTTGCCGGGGAGGCAGTGGCGAGTTTAGTTGTTATTTTTATTCTTAATTTATATTTTTGCTTTTGATTACAATTTCAGTTTACTTATTCAATCTCTTAGAATCTGATTTTCAGGTACTATTTCTTTGGTGAATGCGTGGAGAGGGCAGACCAAGTCCTATTGGTATACATCTTCGTTCGGGCACTTTACTTAAGGATTTCATTCGAGCAGTGAACACTCCACTTCATCCCAGTTCTACACCAAGTGAATTCTCGGACTCGGAAGAAGAGGAAGATAACACAATGGGAGATCGACCACCTTCTCCAAGAACACTCAAGGAGCTCACATCTCCAAACCTTGACCAGCAACCTTTATGTATTCAGCTGAATGGAACCATTGAGTTAAAGCCGCAATTGATTAACTTGCTGCCCAAATTCAGAGGTTTAGCGGGAGAAGATCCTAATCGTCACTTGCAACAATTTCATCATGTTGTGACTAGTATGAAGCAAGCAACTGCAGACGTCGATATGGCTATGATGACAGTGTTTCCTTTTTACCTTTTAGATACTGCAGGAGAATGGTTCTTTTGATTACCCGCTGGAAGCATAACCACATGGAATGGAATGAAGAAATTGTTCCTTGAGAAGTATTTTCCATCATCAAAAGCAGATGTGATTTGCAAGGAGATTTGTGGTATTAGGAAAATATTGGGAGAGATTCTCTATGAATATTGGGAGCGCTACAAGAAGCTTCTAGCTAGCTGTCCACACCACCAAATCAGCGATCAACTTGTGATTCAATATTTCTATGAGGGGTTGCTTTCTACTGAGAGACATTTGATTAATGCCGCAAGTGGTGGTGCACTTACCAACAAGACCATTGCGGAAGCTACAAGCTTGTTAGAGAACATGGCTGCAAATACACAACAATTCTTCACTAGAGATGAATCAGTGGTAAGGAAGGTAAATGAAGTTGGCAATTCTTCACACATGGAACAAAGGATGGGTAACATGGAGAGGATGATGCATCAAATAGCAGCGGCTGTCATACCATCATCATCATACACCGAAGATGTTGAGCAAGCAAGTGTCATGTACCAAAATCAGCAAAGGCAGAGAAATAATCCATACTCTAGCTCATACAATCCGGGTTGGTGAGATCATCCCAATTTCAGCTACGCCAACAAGCAAGCGGAAGTTCCCAATCCCCCTTTCAATCAACAAGGTGGGTACCAATTCTTGCAAAAGCCACGCCAAGAAACTCAAGGCACGAGTATAGATGACAAGTTGAATCTCATTCTCAACACAATGGTGCAAGATAAGAAAAATTCAGAGATGGATATGAAAGACATCCGAACACTAATGGGTCAATTAGATACTGCCGTGAGAAAATTGGAAGCACAAGTAGAGGGGAAACTTCCTTCGCAAACAGTAAATCACAAGGAGAATGCCAATGCTATTGAGTTACGAAGTGGGAAGCAAGTAGAGAAACCGGAAACATCACCGGCGTCCAATGAACCTGATTTGGAGAAAGAAGAGGGTGAAACAGCCCCTAAAAAGGCTGACCCGGTAACAAATTCTAACTCTAAAACTTGTGTTTCTACTTATGCTACTCCTCCTCCTTTTCCTAGCAGGTTTGCAAAGTCGAACAAGGAGACATTGTACCAAGAGCTTTTGGAAATCTTTAAGAAGATTGAAGTGAACATTCCACTCATGAGGCGATAAGGCAAGTTCCGTGCTGGGCAAAGTTCTTGAAGGAATTGTGCACTAACAAGCACAAATTGACCGGTAATGAAGTGATGAGTGTGGGGGAAAATGCTTCGGCATATCTTCAAAAGAAACTCCCACCTAAGTTGAAAGATCCCGGTAGTTTCACTATACCATGTACTATTGGTAAAGTCAGGTTTGATCATGCTATGCTAGATTTAGGAGCATCCATTAATGTTATGCCTGCCTCCGTTTATGAATCATTGAAACTTGGACCTCTTAAAAATACCGGTATTGTTATACAACTTGATGATAGGTCTAATTCTTACCCGAAATGGGTTATTGAAGATGTTTTGGTGCAGGTTAATCAACTCATATTTCCGGCGGATTTTTATGTTCTTGACATGATGGATGAAGATTCACCATCAACTACCCCCTTGCTGTTGGGTAGACCATTCATGAGAACCGCAAGAACCAAGATAGATGTTTTCAAAGGAGATTTAACTATGGATTTGATGATGGGATCATAAGTTTCAATATCTTTGAGGCTATGAGATATCCTAGTGACGTGCATTCGTGTTTTTCTATTGATATTATTGATTCTCTAGCTCAAAAGATGTTTTAATTAAATGGTGATGATGCTTTAGAAAACACCATAGTGGAAGGTTTAGGTTATGGAAAATACAAAGACCTTGAAAGTGAATTGTCTATTTGTGATGAGCTTAAAGAGGCTGTTTTATCTCTTAACTCGTTACAAGAAGTTCCACAAAAGTATAATGCGTCTTATGTTTCTTTGCCGCTTACTAATGAGAAACTTTTACCGTCGATTGTGCAGGCACCTATCCTTGAGTTGAAACCTCTTCCGGGTCACCTTAAATACGTATATTTAGGTGAAAAGGAAGAGTTACCAGTGATCATTGCCAACAACCTCACCAAGGTGCAAGAGGAGAATCTTGTTCGATTACTAAGAGATCACAAGTCTGCAATTGGATGGACCATTGCCGATATTAAAAGAATCAGTCCTTCCACATGTATGCACCAAATACTTCTTGAGGAGGGGGAAAAACCAACAAGAGAAGCACAACGTCGCTTGAACCCTCCAATGATGGAAGTAGTCAATAAAGAAATCCCGAAGTTGTTGGATTCCGGGATTATCTATCCCATATCCGATAGGAAATGGGTGAGCCCGATTCAAGTCGTTCCAAAGAAGTCCGGAATCACGGTGGTGAAAAACGAAGATAATGACTTGGTTCCAACTAGAATCCAAACCGGTTGGAGAGTTTGCATTGACTACCGAAAGCTCAACTCTACCACCCGAAAGGACCATTTTCCTTTACCATTCATTGATCAAATGCTTGAAAGGTTGGCTAGACATGCTTACTATTGCTTCCTTGATGGTTTTTCAGGTTATAACCAGCTTGTAATAGCTCCGGAAGATCAAGAAAAGACGACGTTTACTTGTCCTTTTGGAACTTTCGCATATAGACGTATGCCATTTGGCTTGTGCAATGCTCCAGCAACTTTTCAACGTTGTATGGTAAGCATATTTTCAGATTATGTGGAAAGCATCATAGAAGTGTTTATGGATGATTTTAGCGTGTATGGTGATTCTTTTGATAAATGCTTATATAACCTTGCACTTATTCTTAAACGATGCGTAGAAACTAATCTTGTGCTTAATTGGGAAAAATGTCACTTTATGGTGAATCATGGGACTGTGCTAGGCCATGTTGTATCCTCTAAGGGGTTAGAAGTTGACAAGGCTAAGATAGATTTGATTCGGAACTTACAATACCCCACAAATGTGAGGGAGGTTCGCTCTTTTCTTGGTCATGCAGGATTTTATAGGAGATTCATCAAGGATTTTTCCAAGATTGCAATGCCCCTGTGTAGACTTTTGCAAAAATATGTGGCCTTTGATTGTGACAAGGAGTGCAAGGAAGCTTTTGACACCTTGAAAGAGTTGTTGACTACTGCACCAATCATCAAACCACCGGACTGGAGAAAGCCATTTGAGTTGATGTGTGATGCAAGTGATTATGCCGTTGGAGCCGTGTTGGGACAGCGAGATGGTAAAGTTCCATATGCCATTTATTATGCTTCTAGAACTCTCAACGGAGCACAAATCAACTACTCCACTACTGAAAAGGAGCTCTTGGCCATAGTGTTTGCACTCAAGAAGTTTAGATATTATTTAGTGGGTACAAAGGTGGTGGTTTTCTCCGACCATGCTGCACTTCGATACTTGCTAACAAAGAAGGATGCTAAGCCAAGGCTCATAAGGTGGATACTCCTTCTTCAAGAGTTCAACATGCAAATCAAGGACAAGAAGGGTAGTGAGAATACTGTAGCGGATCATCTAAGAAGATTAGTTGTGTCCGAAGAAGTGATTCCTTTGCATGATAGCTTCTCGGATGAGCAACTCTTTGCGGTTGGTGGCACAACTCCATGGTACGCTGATATTGTTAACTTCTTGGTGACGGGACAAGTACCTAGTTCCATGTCTACATTCCAAAAACACAATCTCAAGAAGATTGCCAAGCAATATATATGGGATGAACCTTATTTGTGGAAGCATTGCTCCGATCAAATAATCCGCAGGTGTGTACTTGAATCCGAGTTCCAATCAATTCTGAATTTTTGTCACTCATATGCTTGTGGTGGCCATTTCGGAGCTAATAGGACAGCCCTAAAGGTTCTCGAAAGTGGTTTTTATTGGTCTACATTGTTTAAGGATGCATATGTATTTTACAAGGCTTGTGATAGGTGTCAAAGGACAGGCAACCTTGGTGCTAGAAACCAAATGCCGCAAACACCAATTCTCGCTGTTGAGATTTTTGATGTTTGGGGTATAAACTTTATGGGGCCTTTTGTGAATTCCAATGGGAAATTTTATATACTTCTTGCTGTAGATTATGTTTCTAAGTGGGTGGAAGCTAAAGCCACTCCTACCAATGATTCTCATATTGTTTGTGAGTTTGTGAAGGAACATATCTTTTCTAGGTTTGGAACACCTCGAGTGGTGATTAGTGATGGAGGTTCGCACTTCAAGAGATACTTTCACGCTCTTCTAAAGAAGTACAACATTTCTCATAAAGTTGGTACACCGTATCACCCACAAACGAGTGGAAAAGCTGAAATTTCCAACCGGGAGATTAAGTCTATCTTAGAGAAGACGGTGAACGTTACAAGGAAGGATTGGAGTTATAGACTCAATGACGCTTTGTGGGCGTATAGGACAGCTTATAAGACACCCATAGGTATGTCTCCTTTTAGGCTTGTCTATGGAAAACCTTGCCATCTTCCCGTCGAACTTGAACACAAAGCTTATTGGGCTATCAAGGTATGTAATATGGAATTAGATGCAGCTGGTGAACATAGGAAACTTCAACTCAATGAGTTAGAAGAGATACGAAATGATGCATATGAAAGTTCACGCATTTATAAAGAAAATACCAACGCTTTCCATGATAAGATGATTTCCCGAAAGAGTTTTGAAGTATGGCAGAAAGTACTTTTATTCCATTCTCGTCTTAAATTGTTTCCGGGTAAACTTAGGTCCAGATGGGTTGGACCATTTTTTGTTACTAATGTGTTTGCGTATGGTGCATTTGAAATTACTAGTCCCAAAACAGGGCTGGTTTCCAAGGTCAACGACCATTGTTTGAAACCATACTACGAGCAGTTTGTGACGGAGAATCAGGATATGATCACATTGAGTGATCCACTCCCTCTGGAGGAGTAATTGGAGCTGAAAGTCGGGCTGACGACATTAAACCAAGCGCTAAGTGGGAGGCAATCCACCGGTTTTGTATCTTTATCCTTATCTTTTTATTTTTTTAAGCATTTTATCTTTATTTTTTCTTGTCTTTGCATATCATTTGCGGAATTTCCCACCTTGAACTTTCTTTGGACGATTCAATTTTACATTGAGGACAATGTAAAGTTTAAGTGTGGGGGAGCATTTATATGTTTTTATATGTTTGTATAGTTGTTTTATGCCTTTAGTAGAAAAATAAATAAATAGAAAAACAAGAAAAAAAATTGTTCTTTTTTGAACTCCGAAATCTAGAAACATGTGCCTTTAGGATGACACCATTAGTGGATGGAACCATTTTGATTGCAGGAGTTGAGGAACCAATTAACTAAAAGGGACAAACATAGCTCAGAAATCACAAATAACATGATAGTTGTTACCATATCTCGGAATATCACCATATCACATTTTATTTTTATTTTTCCATATTTATCTATTGTTCTCTAAGTGCTTTGGTGGGTCACTGAACATCAACTTGTTATTACTGCTAGGATGAAATAGAGTGATTGAGTTGCTAAAAAAAAGAA
Source organism: Papaver bracteatum (assembly GCA_023529315.1). Classification (NCBI taxonomy): domain Eukaryota; kingdom Viridiplantae; phylum Streptophyta; class Magnoliopsida; order Ranunculales; family Papaveraceae; genus Papaver; species Papaver bracteatum. The sequence continues at coordinate 1,980,103 of JAJJWX010003101.1, forward strand.
CAAGAAAAAAGAAAAAAAAGAGACTGACCAATTAGACCAAACGGAATAAAAATGACACTTGGATAGCAGTATGTGTGAAACGTTGTCCATGTCTTCGTCGCCTAAACAAGCGTGGAATGTAGGATACAAGGCAACTATCACATACTTGCTGACAAGAAGCATGCTCTTTTGATACAAAAGATCTAATCATGCAGTCACAAAAAAAAAAAAAAATGAAAAAAAAGTGAAAAAGAAAAGAAAAGAAAAATATTATTATTGTTGAATAAAGTCACTCCCGGTTCCCTTGTATATGCCAGTTGAGTTGATGTAGAAATAAGATTGTTGACCACTGGTTCCCTTGTATATGCCAGTGTGTTGATACTAGAATTCAAACCAGTAGCTCAATCCAATAGGATGCATAGGTTCATCTTGGCGGTGAACTTCAGACAGATATGGGAAATACCAATCACTTGTTAATATTCGCCAACATATACCTCTATATCCATCTTCTTAATCTTTTTATTGTGATTGTGGTTTGTTAGTTTCCGAGTAATGTGGTTTGTTCGACTATCTAATTAGAGCTTTATTTACTTATATATGAATTGAATTTGCTCAAGGTACCTCCTCCTGTAGTCATTCTGGATTCGTTCATTGATTTGTCACAAATAGACGGAGTTGGAAATATAGGTTTTGTAGGAAGACCTCTTGTAAACCTTCACGAGACTAAAACTTGTCCACTAGGGACACCTAGGGGTTCAAAGGCTTGTTATTTATGCTAAAAGTGACCGTAGCCTCGATGAGACGGAGTTGTATGTATGCTTTATAATTATTTTGTTTGATTTGCTCGAGGACTAGCAAAGTCTAAGTGTGGGGGAATTTGATAGGTGTCTAAAACACCTTGATATTTATCTATTGTTTATGCTTTCTCTGCTAGTTTTCTTGTAAAATTATGTATCTTATGTTTCCTTTTGAGTGTTTAGGTACTTTGGAGTCATTTTGGAACAAAAGAAGAAGAAACGTCGCTCAAAAGGCAAAAGGGTGCAATTGCTGTTGGTGACTAACTATTTCTCAGTATTTGCTTTTATCTCTTCATATCTGTCTGAAAAGTATGTTGGCTTTAGTGATGCAAATTTCTGTCTGAAAAGCACGACAACTTTAGTGATGACTCTCATTGAAGAGAAGAAGTGGATTTGAGAGGTAAAAGACGGTTGCTATTGACGGAAGGATTCGAAGAAGAGAAAAAGCGTCAATTCTAATGTGCAACACCTATTGGGAGCAGAGCTGAGCCAAGCTGGTGATAGGAGATAATTACTGCAGTCTAGAGAAGCAAGGAGCATACCTTGGCGGCTATTTATCTACTGACTAGGTGTCTAGAGACATTCCAGGTCGTCCCTTATCTAGCCTATCTGGGTGGCTATATGCATTCCCCCATCTTACACAAGACCTAAAAATCAGAGATGAGATAATTCTTCTCATCATTGTCTTCTCTACCTGAAACCAATAGAGGAGATGGCGACTTCAGTATATTCACAGAAACCAAGAGTGAAATCAACTAGAGTTTGAGCAGAGAGGGAGGTGAAGTTGTTGGAGCTGAGATAGGTATCGATTGTTAGGGTATGTGAGATGAATACGAATTACAGATGTGAAGATGATATCGATTGAATCTGTTGGTTTATTGGCTCAAATTCAGGGCTGAATTAGTTCGAATCTAAGGAGATGTGGGTCAAATTATTGAGCTGAACTTCAGCTGATTTGGTAGAGTGTTTTACATTGTTTGAATTGAGTTTGTATGGATAATGTGATGGATTGAAACTGTGTTGATTTCGGGCTGAGTTTGGGTCAAATCTTGGACATGAATTCAGTCGAGATATGGGTTTGTTGTGGATTTGAATTTGCAGGTAAATAGAGTGCAGAAGTTGATTTCTTAACCGAGGACAACACCACCAGAGAATGGCACACAACACGTTCGAGAACAGACCTGATTGAGCACGTCTTCACCACTTCAAGTTTATCTGTTAGTTGAGTTTTATTATGAGCTGCAGCTGGAATTGATATGTGATCTAGGCAGCGATGGTATGACTGAGATGGAAGAGGTTGTTTGAGAATGAATTTGAGATCGAAATGGGGATGCTGGTGCTACTAGGAGCTGAATGTGCTGAATCTTGCATCTGGGATATTCCTGCCAAGGATTTGATCGCAATGTTGCAGTGGACAATGGAAGTGGAGCTGTGGATACAGAGAAGAGGTATAGTGGTGTTAAATCACCAGCAGTTTGTGTTGATGAGTATCACAGATTAGAAAGAAGTGTGGCTGGATTTACAGCTGCAGCTGCAATTGAGATGAAAAGGCAGGGTCATGGCTGGTGTTGTTTCGGGTTGTACGTGACAGATGAAGGTGTCTGGTGCTAACTGCAGTGGACTTGTGGAGGTGGCTTTGAGGAGTCAGTAACAATGCATTACAGGAAAGGATTTATGGTGCTATCTGTGTGTTGGTTGGTCACAGTTGCAGGCATGGTGAATTGTTGGGTGACCTGATATGGGAGAGTATGGGTTCTATAATTGATGTTGAAGGACCTTGCAGTTTTGGCTATTGCAATCAACAAGAGTTGTAAAGAGTATGTCAATTGTGCTGCTGCAATGGCAGAATTGGACACTTGCAGATGGTTGATGGAGCTCGAGGCAATGACGATGAAGGAAAGTGATTGTGAAGTCCGTACAGGCTTATTATGGCCTGGTGAGTTTCCGTTCTGACATCGTATACATGCAGGGAGAATATGCTGGCAGTGGTGAAGGTCAAAGCGATGCTCGAACAGGAGATGATGAGCAATTCTGTGATGTTGGCAGCGATGGAATAAACGAGTTTGACATGAAAGAATAGATACAGTTGAAATGATCGGGTGAATGAATATGAGCTGTTGATGCAGTTGAAGGTGGTTTATGACAGAAACCCAAATGGTTGATGGTTGCTGTGCTGATGTTTTGCAGTTTAGGTGAAATTGCATAACTGAACTGGGCGGTCGCAGATTAGTACTGGTTGCTGCAGATTAGCTGGAACTGAGTATTGTAGGTATTAGCCATGGTCATAATGGTTGTGGTGGTAGAAATTGGAGCTGTGAATGGTTCATGGCAGGTGGTATGCTTATATGAAGCAGTTGTTGCTAGTGTGGGTTAGGATTGCCTTAGACTCGAGTTTGGGGCTTATCTGAGTTGTATCTCGAGCTAAAATTCAGCTGAAAACTTGTTGTCATTGTGACTAATTCTGATGATTGTTCGCAATGGGGTTTGAAGGGATAAAAGACTGATCAGGACATGACCTCAGAAACAGATTACTTGGCAAAGAGAAAAATGTATTAAGCAGTGAGAAAGTGGCCAGTTTGCTTTGGATGTGTGCATCTACGGGCCATGGCTCTATGGGCAGTGAATGTTGTGCATTTGGTAGTGGATAGGAGATGTTTTCGACACTAGAAACACACGGCTGAACTGAACTTGATTTCAGTTAAAATAGGAGTTGTCTGTGCTTGTATATATTGGTGTTATTTCACCTGGTTATGCATGCAAGGCTGGAATGGAGCAGATGATGTGTTTTGGTGGTTTAGAAGCTCACATTCGAAGCTGAAATGGGTTTGCAGGCATGAAGTGAGGCTATAGCAGCAAGGAAGACAATGGAACTGATGGACTGGTGGTTGAAAGTAAGTGAAATTGCAGGTGCTATGCAGACATGGTTAGGTACAGCTGAGGGTTTGAGAAGTAAAATGTGGTGTGTTGGTGACATTAGAGAAGATGGAGTTTGTATTGGTGATGATGGAAGTATTGATGTGCAAGATATGGAGATGTGCAGGTGTGATATGAAGCTTGTGTGATTTTTCAGGTAACCTGAGTTCCGGTCCGGTGCCGGATTCCGGCCAACTTCCGTCGTGACACCAGTTTTCCGGCGACTAGTTTTTCGTAATATTTTTTTACACGGGTTTTCTCACACTTGGGCTTATGGTGGACTTCTATGTTTTGGACTTTTGAGACTTGACCTAGTTTTGGAAGGAGAAAAAGGCTACAAAATGGGAAACTTCTACACTTTTAGGGACACATATTCTTCTTGGAGTTTTGCAGAGAGCCGCAGCTAGGGTTTGCTTTCATTTTATATTTTCATCTTCTTTACTTTATTTCCATTATTATTTGATGATGAACTCCATACTTATGAGTAACTAAAACTCTTCTTGATTAAGGGCGATTTCGAAGCCCGAAATATGAATCTTCAATTGATATGAAATAACTTGTTCTCTTGCATTTATTTATGTTATTGTTTGATTTCTACTATGCTAATAATGTTTATGGATTATTTGTTAGTTTAAGTTCGAAATTGAATCATTAGTTCTTAGTCTTATTGCTAGTTTAGATTTTCTTCGACCTGTAATTGTCTAGAGAAGATAAACACAAGTAGAAATATATGGGTATTGATGATGGGACTTTGTTAAGTACCCATATGTAGAAATCAACACTAGTAGGTGACTCATGCTTTTGAGTTCATCACTAGGAGCAACCTTATCTCACAAAACTTATAGCACTTGTTTAAGTCACACCTAGTAAGTGTACCTCTAGGAAACTTGGCAAGTAGGAACCGGTAGTCGAGCGCTTCCGTATCCGGTGAGCTTAGGAGATAGTAACGGAATAGTTGAGCGTACTAATTATTCTAGGGTTGTTAGTAACGAGATAATGAAAAGAACTTGGTTATATATCTATTTGGTTTGTATTCCGTGGTCTAGAATAAACCTTTAATCAATTACATCTCATATTTGAAAACAATTTACAAATTTCAGAATTTCTACAACAAAATCATCTTTGCTAAAAGTATTTGCATAACAACTTAGACTTCATACCTCCCTTGGGACGATCCTACTTACATTATACTACTTGCTAGTTAAAGAGAAGTAAAGAAATTTATTTTTGCGAGTTCCACACCTCATCATGATTCCATCGCTTTCTTCTTCCGGGAGAATTGATATCGAAATACCATCATGTTGTCATTATCATGCCAAAAACAAAAGAATAACAACAACCAACCTTTACCAGAGAAAGGTTGAAAATCGGTTTGAACAATTTCAAGCAAAAGTTGAAAACCGTCGAAACACATATGCTTTTATGTTAAATCAAAACCGATTTAACATATTGTGACTTTTTCACATATTGTTTCTACAGGAATCCCTCATGATCCTTTGATAAATCCTAACAACTTGGGCTAGAACTTAATCTTGTTAAATCAAAAAGTCACCCAAACCATAAGGGTACACAACATATGAGATCGAATATTAAGGTCATGAAAACTTTAATCAAACATCCCATAAACACAAATGCAATACACCATAAATTTTCAACAAATAATGAAGTATTGAAATTACCTCTATCTTGTAGGGAATTGAATTTCGAAAACAACGCAAAAATAATGAGGTTATTCCGAGTTCGGACGAAAAAGTTATTGGAAAAACAGTTTTACACTTCTTTGTATGGGGACCTCTCCATAGGATCGGTTCCCCCAAAGTGTTACTTGTGACGAATCACAACACTACACTATTTTTGACATAACTTTGGATACTATATCCGAATTCAGTGATTTTTGGCTCGTTTTGACCACAAAAGCAAGAGCTACACATATATGATCTGTATATATCAATATCATCAACTCAAAATTACCGTTTCTATCAAAAGCTCTAAAATAGATAGAGAAGGTGTGAGTATTGAAGAAAATAAATCTCCCTAAAGATGTTAATTAGTCATATAATAATCGAGAGACCATGTGCTCAGGTTTTTTTTTCATGTGCATCCTCACCTTTCAAAATTTGGCACCAAGGTGAGTATGCACATTCTAACACAACTAGGTTGTGTTGAGTTGATCCTTGTCTTGTTCGTCACGAGTGACTAAGACCGAATCATCATTCTTGACCTTTTGCTTGGTTTGTTTTCTCTTGTTCCATCTCTTGTTTTTTTTTATTTTACTTGTGATGAAGAGTGTCATTATCACAACTGTAGTTGCAGGAAATCCCACACTACACCCTTCACAAGAATTCATACTATCAAGTTATTTTAGGATCAACAATCACAATCTTTATTGATTAATCTTACAAATTCTACAAGAAAGGAAAGAAATGAAATTAAGAAATTAACAACTGCTCTGGACTTTGTCTCTCTTAATGACTTGCTCAGTATTCGAAAAAGATCCCCCCTCTCTTAAGCCTGCTCGGCTCTTTATATATGGAAGTACATAGTGGATGACAACTAATATGTCCTTTATTTTAGGATCTGGCTTGCGGTATTACGCAAGATTACAAATGTACAATTTATCAAATGTCCTAAATCTCGCTAGATCTTCACATATTTCTCGTGTTTTCGCTGTCGTTTTCTGCTACGTCATTTCTCAAATCATCCTGCGACATTCGCAATGTGTTGTTGGTGAAGATTTCACAAGTGTATCCTTGTTGTGATATTACGATCCTACATCTTGCCTCTTCTCATGTCTTCTCTGTGAAGGAGAGAATGTCATGAGAATTTGTACTTCAAAATGCCGCAGCTACTTATCTTTCCCTGAATTTCTGTACTGTCACAGTTTCGTGCTTTACGTAAACTTAATTACACGTATCTCTTCTTCTATTCATCTCTTGACATGAATTTTTTAACCACTGCTTCTTAACCATTCATGTCTATTCTTCGCATTGAATACACTTATCTTCTCGAGAATTTATACTTTCTTATATATATTCTTCTCATTCTTCTCTTCTCTTATTTTTACTTTCTTTTTCATCTTCTCTGCAATTTTTTCTTTTATTGTTCTTCCGTAAATTCCACTTCTGCTACTGTGAATTTTCTTCTTCTTCTTTTAATCTTCACTTCTTCTTCATTCCCCTGCTGAAAATGCCTCAAGTTAGTCGTAAAAATGAAGTTTCCTTCGAAGAAACTCAAAAGGAATTTCTAACCAGAGGTTTCACTTTATCTCTCATTCCTGGTCAAAACCCTAAATCTGATATTTCTGTCAAATTATTTTTAATCATCCTTGCGATCATGGAAGAATCATAGTTTCGCTAGGTCAGCTTCAAGCTGGTCTTCCCATTCCTCTCTATGATCCCGAACTTCCTTTGTTTTACGAAATACACTCTCATGCAAAATTCTCGTGAGCAGTTTATCAATTGAGTGGAGACTGTATTCGCCTAATGCTTGAGTTTGCTAATCGTGGCGCTGGTAAGGGATCTCTTTATCCCTCAGAAGTTAAAGATCCTAGATTCACTGGTGTTGCAATTATTCTTGCGAAGTATACTGTAGAAATTTTCTTTGAAAATTACGAGATAATTCCCATGAAGAGAAACAGTACTTGCTGGGGCGTTCGCTTGAGGAAGAATGACAATATCGACGATGATAAAATACTTATGCAAGACATCGATTAGGACCCTGGCAATAATACAACCCCACGTCATTCTAAAGATGACATGTGGTGTATCTTCCCATTAACTATGGAGGGTCCGTACATCTCCGGCTCTCATGTTTTACCTGCAAATCTCGCCACATACCAACCATGGGTATTCAACTGGCCTGAAGAGAACGCAGAGGTATATTTTCAAATTTCGCTTTACTTATGATTCTTCATATTCTTATATGTGATTTCGCTAAACATTCTTATACCACTGTCTTCATATCCTTGCAAAATTGTTAGATTGAGAGGTTGAGGAGAAACTACAACAATACTAAGAAACCAAGTATATTAGCGGCTTTGCGTTCAATCACAAATTAAGTAAGAAATATTCTCTTTATAGATTTTAACAATATATTGTTTCCTCTATTTCTTATCTTTATCTGTGTGTGAAGATTGGTGTTGTAGAAGAAGAAATTGAAGATCCTGCCCCAACTGTTAAAACTAAAGGAAAAAATAAAGGTGTTAATCGCTAGGAGAAATCTGCCGCCCCTCATTCAAAGAAACGAAAAATTCAATCTCCCTCTCCTTCAAGCTCTCATTCTGGTGAAAGTTCCGGTGATGATAATGCTGACAATTCTGCCGCAAAAGGAAATTCTTCAGCTGAATCTTCTATGGCACAATTGTCTAGTATCTTTTCCGACTCTATGCAAGGGATTGAAGATGATCATCTTACTAATGCCTGCAAGTCCATAGCTGCTATCTGTGATGCTCCCCTCTTAGAGAATAATGAGTCTCTTCGCGGGGTTTCAAGATCTATGTCTCCAAGTTTCTTACATTCGCTTAATATCTTGGTAAATTTTCATACTTATATTTTTCCTCTTTTTATTTTTGCCTTGAATTCATAATTTATTCTTAAAATTCACTGCATTATTTCGCAGGTTGGGAAAGATTCTTTCGTTGTTACTTCAGATTTGGAAAGAAGGCGTGCGGTTCTTGAAAAGAAAAATCTTGATCTTCGCAAGAAGAATGAAAAACTGGAGGCTGAAGCTGTTGGCCTTCACGAAAAGAGCAAACAATTGGAATCTGAGACTGCCGTTCAAAAGAATAAAATCTCTAGTCTTCAAAATGCCAATAAGCAACTTTATGTTATAGAACTTTTTCCTTCTTTTCTTCATTTCGTTTTATCATTATCTTTTCTTATATAATTGACCATTTCGCAGACATTTATGGTCTTTCTGATGAAGCTATTCTTCTTCACTCATTTCCCCATCATATGGATGATGACGCCCTTCTTGATCATCTTAATAACTCTTTGAATAGTTTTTCAAATGACAAAATTAAATCCCTTCCTGTAGATGAACTCATATCCAAACTTCGCCTCTTAGAAATTGAACATAGATCCAGCTTGGGTTTAGCCAATAAATTTAAACGTTCCTTTCATAGTTCCAAAGAGGAAATCAATAGTTTAAGGGCCAAGTATAGTGATCTCATAGATGAAAAAGATCGTATTGCTCTCCAAGGTGCTCAAACTTTAGCGAAATTTCATAAAACTCTTCTTGAGGTTCAAATTGAACGAGATGAAGTTATTTTCCAAAACTATATACTTAGAGAAAGAGAGAGTCAAGTTCGCTCATGTCTTCTAATACAAAATGACGATGAATTCGCTTGGGCTGCGAAAGTTCTAGATAACGCCAGATATAACTTAGGTGTAAATGTTAGTCTTCAAGATGAGCAAACGACCTTGATTAGAGATATGATTTCTAACAGAGAAGGTTGTTAACTGTTCTTCCTTATTTAACTATTTTTTTTTCATAAACTACCATCAGATTGTTGATTTATTGTTATATTTTCGCAGAAGCTGAAGATAGATATCACAAGATAATTGAAGAGCTTGAGAATGAGAAAGCGAAGCTCGCAAATGATCTTTCTTCTCGCAATGAGAAATGTTCTAGGATGAAGAACCAACTAAAGATCACTGTTGCGAACTTTAAGAATGATGTTATTCTTTTCCTCAACGAAACTATTAAAGTAATTTGTGATGATAATGGCATTCCTCATTCTTCATATCCTTTCCTCTCAGACAAAGTTCCAGAGAATGTTCTTGACTTGGTTATCTCTGATAGTGATGCAGATGAAGAAAAAGAGTCTGAAGGAGATGAAGAAGAAAAGTATGATGAAGAATCTGATGATGATGAAGGAGAAAGCTCTGGTGAAGAATATGATGAAGATGATGAATAATTAAGCAAGAAGTAGCTTTTGCTTCCTTGTTCGACTTTTTGTAAAACTTGTACATTTGCTCTTTCATCTTCTATTCTTGTACATTTGTAGTCTATCACTGCGAATTTCTCCAATCTTCAATACAAGTTCTATTTCTTTTGCTTCTTCCTGAATGTGTTAGAAAAACTATTCTATCTTGCAATATGATTAATCAATATACCATTAATTTTTTTACCTTATGTGTAAATTTATCATGTGGAGACAAATAACATTTCCTCATTCTATGCATTCCCCTACCTTCCTCTGTTATTTGTATTCAGATGGGAAATTGAGTAAGTTACCTTTGTTCAGTAAGATTATTGCGACAATCTCGCAATTATTTATGTGTAATCTCACAATCACATATTTTAAAATTGAATTCTTTCTTGTATTCTGATGTGGTCTTATTTTTTCTTCCTAAGTAAAGGTCTTATTTTTCCACCTTTGTCATTACGACAAAATCGCAGGACGTCTCTGCACTTTCATGCAGAAACCTATTGATCTTGCCTTAACTTTTTGTTCTTTTGTCATTTTTGCTGTGACAATATGACATGCCTAAATTTTCTTGCGAAACTAATGCCACGTGACATTGTCGTCTTGCGACGAAATCACAGGATGTCCTTACACTTTCATGTAGTTATAGATGGTGGATTTTCGACAAAGGGTAAAATTGTAAAACTATATTCCAGATTTGGCAATCAGATGGGTATTGAGACTCATGTATCTCATTAAAGCATGAAAGCTCATGCCATGAATATCTGACTGAGAAGGCTGTCTCTCAGCTGAGGCCGCGACATATCTCATGAATACTGAGCAATTTCAGTAATTACTCTGGATCCGGCAATCGTATGAGTATCGAGACTCATGTCTCCAAGCATGAAAGCTCATGCCGCAAACCTCTGATGGAGAAAGTCTCTCAGAGAAGATGTAGATGGGCAGTCTCCAGCTGAGACCACGGCACATCTCATACTGTATATATTCGAAAATTGGACGGCTCCTAGACAGCATGCCTGCTAGTATAGAGAGACAACGTCTTCGGAATGCAACCAGGTTTTCCCAGACTATGCAAGAGGAATATGAGACTCTAGAAAGTTCATATTGCTAAACCCTCATATGATTAATGCTCCTAGATAGGAAGCCCTTGTAGTATAAAGCCATCAATTAATTGTCTAAAATCGTCTAAATATCCAGCAATATTCTATGAACCATCATCTGAATATCCAACAATATTCTACGAGCCATCTTTAATCGTCTGAATATCCAGCAATATTCTATGATTCATCGTTATATTTCGTCACTTCCATTCGTGGTTCTTCCTAGCAGAATGTCACGGGTTAGTGATAAATATTCAACGAAATAGGCATCTGAGCATCGAATAAGCCCTGACAAAAATGGTGCAAGTGTAGTTAGCAAATAATGCACAGACCAGCATTTTGAATGCACGAACGAGCATTTCAAAAAATACTAACGAACGAGTAACCTATGCAAAATAGGAAGGAAACATAATAGTAATAAAATATTAGCAAAAGCGCCAGGGAACTGGGCTCACCAGCCGGCCAGTCATGCCATGACCAGTCCAACGCCCAATTTTGTGTTTTATTATATTTTACTATTTTTCCCTGATCTCAAGAAAATTCTCTCATTCGTGCAAATCTCATATTTTTCAAAGAAATTATCTAAATCACATGATTTCATCAAAAATAATAAAATTAGGGAAAGGTGTCATGGGACCGCCGGCCGAACGGTCATGCCTTGGCCGTGGCCAGTCCCACACCTCACGTCCCCATTATTTTATTATTTCTCTCAAATTATGAAAATTCATTGATTTTATGAATTTTCTCTAAAATCATGAAAATTACCTAATTTCATGTATTTTTATCTAAATCACATGATTTTATCCAAAAATAATAAAATTAGGGAAAGGTGTCATGGGACCTCCGGTCGGCCGGTCATGCCTTGGCCGTGGCCGGTCCCACACCACACGTCCCCATTATTTTGTTATTTCTCTTAAATTATGAAAATTCCTTGATTTCATGAATTTTCCCTAAAAATACCTAATTTCATGTATTTTCTCTAAAATCATAGAAAATATTAAAAAGTTAGGAAAAACTTGTGGGACCGGGATCTAGCCGGCCGGTCATTCCCTAGCCGGTCCCACACGCCCATTGTTTTATTATTTGGTGTTTTGTTTCATGATTTCATGAAAATTCCCTGATTTCAACAAAATACATTGATCTTAGCAAATCTCTTTGATTTTATGAAAATTCCCTAAAATCATGAAAATTATATAAAATTGGGAAGAGTGTCTTGGGACCCGCACCCATGGACGGACGGCCATGCCTTGGCATTTTCTGGTCCCACACTCCCATTCCTTATTTTATTTTATCTCTCATCTTATGGAAGTTCCCTAATTTCATCAAAACTCTCCAGTTTCGTGGAATTTCCCTCAAATCAGAGAAAATACATAAAATTACATAAAACTGGGAAATATGTGGGACCATGCTTATCATCCGGCCGGACATGCCCTAGCCGTGGCCTTTCCCGCACCTTGCAATTCCCTGTTTTATTTATTTTCCCTCATCTCATGAATTTTTCCCAGTTTCAGCAAAACCATGGATTTTTCATATTTTCTCCAAATGTTGCTCAAACGTGCACCAGAAAATATCAAAATTCTCAGGACTGAAGCGCGGACATTATGGTGACACGGGCACATCCCCTTAAACGACCAAGGGGATCCCAAGGCTTGCAAACAGCTGGTCCCGCATGTTTTAATGATTTTAACCTAATTTGCTTAATTGATCATATTAGGTTCAAACTCTTTCCAAACAATTGGGAGTTTTCTCAAACGACCATCCAATGGTCCCACACCCACCAAGATACGGTCTCATGACCTCTTGGTCGGTCCTCCATATTTCCATAATACCAGGTTTTATTATTTGTCGCTCACACGAGCATTATTTCGGTAAATGATTAAACCTGCATTTGATCATTCTTTCACCAACTGGTCTCAGGAGACTTTGGTATTTTTGCTCATTCGAGCATTTGGGAGATATATGGTGAACCTTTCATCCCATATAGCCGGTCCCTGTGTTACTTTGTATTGAATTGTGATAAATCACCATTTCAGTAAAATTAGGGTTTGGAATCCAGAGCTCTGCAGAAACGTAATTCTAAGCAGATTCAAACACTCTGATAATTTTATGTTGATTCCATAATCAACACTTTATTTATTTTGCTTGACCCAGCAGTCAGTAACTTAAATTAATATTTTATTTTGTCTTGCTACCAACGATTCACCAAAAAACAATATTTGCTCTAACTAGCAATATTCGCTCAAACCGGCAATGTTTATTCAAATTAGCAATATTTTCTGAGATCAAAGAATATTGATTCAACTATCAATATTCAACAATTCAGCAAAACAATTTTACCATCTTAGGTTATAATGATACCTCGTCTCAGCAGACGCGTTAAATTCATGAGTTTCAGAACATTTGCTAATCATGTTCAACTCAGCACTACACGGACTCATCGTCCCATAAAGTCAGCAACTAACTCCACAATCATGAGATTTCAATCGTGTCACATAGGGGGATATTAACTAGGGTTTTGGTTTGGCGGTCTACGGCACGTGTGTTCACCCACGATGAGTCGTGCAATCAGTTGGAAGAGTCAGCAAAGTAGTGGGTAGAAAGTTAACCAAGTCTCCGCACAACGAGTAATTGGTTTAACACGATTTCCCACTTCCCCACTCTCTGATTCCAGCTAATGTTACACTTCATGGGATCATGGTGTTTTCATCTCCGCATTATAAAGTGTCTCTGAATCCTGATTGAAAGAAAAACATTCGAAGAGTCGAACAACTCGAACATTTTCGTATAGCAATTTCTCATCAAAGTTCATACAGACAATCTTTCGTCTACACGAACTCAGAGAAATCACTCTCAATTGAGCAAAATTGAATCATTCAGAGCATTTTCACGCTGAATTCACAACATACCTACAATCTCGGATCACCATTGATCTCACGTATTTCTCAGCTTCTCTACTACATATCAACCCATCCTCTCTTGTGACCGAATTGACTCTGGAATGCCCATTGTTCTTGGTTTAGGCCGGAGTCTTACATATTGATCTCTTGAACTTAAAGCATTCCCTTATTGCAGTGTATCTTTGTGAGGTTCAACATTTCACTCGGTTCAAGGAGTCTCCACATGGTTGGCTCTTGAATTCCGTAAAAACCAGCAAATCGTTTTTCCCCATCTACAGATTGGCGACCATAGTGGGAGATTAATCCCTGTTGCAATCTCACAATTTCACAAGATGGATGGTCTTAGGTCTGGGTCAGTCGCAGGTTCCAATACCAACGATGCTAGCACTAGCAACAGTGAAAACAACAACAACGGCAATGAGGAAATTCCGGGAATAATTACAACCATAAATACTGACGGTGGTGATATTACTCCTCCTCATACAGAGGGTCAACCTTTGTTCGTCCGACACCCTGAGGAAATCAGAGGAAACCAACCACCTACCATTGCTGATCTCATCAAAGCGTAGGAAATCTTTGCACAGAATCAGACATATATGGCTGCAGCCCAGAAAAATCTATTTGATTAGTTAAAAAATATCACTGACAAGATGTAAGAGAAAATTAAAGGAAAGGGAAAAGAGAAGGAGAAATCCTCAGATGACGATCCTGAGGTAATTCCAATTCATACATTGGATGATGATGAAGCCGGCAAAGCTGCGGGAAATCCATCAACAAAGGAATCATCAAACTTTATTACTCGTTTAGACTTGGAGCGCCTTCTGGAGAACCATGGAAAGAGCAATACATCACATGTCCATTGTCACCAACCTCCTTATCCTGCCGCAACGCAGAGGATTCTTCTTCCTAAAGGTTATATTTCTCCAACTTTTACTCTGTATGATGGAACTGGAAATGCTCGGGAACACCTCTCTCGTTTCCTCGAAGCCTTGAGAGAGCATGAACATAACCATGTTGTCCGACTCAAGGAATTTTCAAAATCCTTGAAAGGCAGAGCATACAGTACACCGAGGTACAACAATATTACACCGAGGACTATCAAGAATTGGGGAGAAATGATCAACGCCTTCTACATAAAATACTTATCCGTGTCTCTTTCTGACCTTGGAAGGATATTTCAGAGGGTCAGTGAAAATCCCAACGACTATGTGAAAAGATTCCGAGTCCAAGCCCTGGATTGTCATGACCAAAATGTCACGGAACAACAGCTGGTCGATTTGTGCATCAACATCATGCTCCTGGTTTACAGAGCTCTACTGGAGAATCTTAGATTCTAGACTTTCTCATAGATTCACGAAGCTGCGAAGAGATCAGCAACCACTTTACCTGCTCTGTTGGAAAGAGAAAAATCTACAAAGACTGAGGAAGCACGTGACACTCAAGGAAGCAGACGTCTGATCAACAAGCAGTATAACTTGCATCCATCTACAAACATTGTTGCAGAAGGGAGCAAGCGCAAGGCTGAATCCCCGAAAAAGCATGCCGCAGCTCCTCCAAAGATGCAAAAGAAGGACAAACTAGAAACACAGACTCCTGGCCAACGCACAAAAGCTCCTGATGATGCACCTGATTTTCCTCTCCCTATTGGAGAAGTGCTTGAACTGTTAGATACTTGGATCCAAGATGGTGCAATCAAATTTTCATACGTCAGGAGAGACCCAACTGAGGAAGACATAGAAAATCCTCGTTATTGCTGATTCTACCGGTTCGTGAATCATCCAACAAGCAGTTGCAAAGTTCTGAAACGCATATTCAGAGAAAAGGTTGAGTCAGGAGAACTTAATCTTGGAGCCGAAGGAGTGCAAAGAGATCCTCTTCCTGTCAGGACTTTCTCTATTTCTCAAGCACCAGTCAAGGAAGCAGTTCAATCATTAATAGAGCATGTCTACAAATTACTCTATCTGTCGAAAGTGCAAAGGGGATACATGTTGACGGCTTTGAACCACATAGTTTCTGGGAAACACCTGTTGATTCCAGACGTACCTCATGAACATTCAGCCACCGATAAAGAAATGTATGACTGGGGACTGCTCACCACAGTGCACATTAAAGGAAATGAGTTCAATAAGGATCTTGTTGATGTTGGTACTTACGTTAACATCATCCCTTTGAAAACTCCCAAAGCTACTGGCATCACTCGACAAGAGGCCACTCACGCTCCCAAAACAATCAGAGACCATGAAGGGATTTCCAGAGATGCATATGGCTTCCTCACTCTCAAAGTTATAGAAAGTTTGTTCTGCACTGAGACCATGTTTTACATAATCCGGGAAGACCCTGGATATGACCTGATCCTCGGAAGAACTTGGATTCATGCTGGAAGGATAACTCTGATGCCTTCAGCACATTCTACTGCCGACAAAGACTCTGAGTCATAAGAAGAATCAGAAGATGTTCCACCATTTGAGCATCTGGAGGAAATTAAAACCATGGTGGGACTCACGCAAGAACCTGGAGAAAGTCCACACACCTTTTTCAAAAGGTTTCGAGATCAGGAAAGTCATATTCCTCCTCACGCTCCAATATTACCAATGTTCAAATATGCTACGTTGATCCAGGTACTTCTCCCCATGAACAATTTAGCAATGACTAAGAGTTACGAATGGATAACTTCACCTCAGCAATATAATACCCAATGGTTGGGTTCAGAGCATCTTCATGTCGATCATTCTATCAAAAGGTTTATTGCTAAATACTTGGCTAAGCACGACAAATAATATGCTGGATACTCTCTTCTGTACGAGTGTCCCTATGTGCCACAACTATGGAATAAGCGTAAAATATTCAATGCACGGGCTACAAAGCCTAACAGATTCAAGGAAGGAGATTTGGTTCTCAAGGCAACTAAACGGGATCTCCATTTTACAACGAGCTCCAATTGGTAAGGACCATTTATGGTTGCTAAGTCCATAGCTGGAGGATACTGCAAATTGATCAACACAGATGGCATAACCTTGCCAGTAATTCATGAGAATTGGCTCAAGATATTTCTATGAAATTATTAGACATTTGAGGTATTGGGCGTTTGAGTACTCATGATGTCTGGATTTGGAATTTAGGATTTTCTTTCATTGTATTTAAATTCCTCCAAAACGTTTGCAATACTTGCAATCAGTATTTCAATTCAGCAATTTATCAAAAATTCAATTCACTTTACTTAAAAGAAAATCTCTATCAAATCCAAAATCAAAAGAAAATCCTCAGTCATAGACTCAACACCTATCAAAAATCAAAACCCAAATAAAATCTCACATCTCTCACAGAGTTCATGTTCATGAGATTATGGAAAGGAAACTAAAAAAAGCCATCAAAGAAAGATTTCTGCTCCTCTGTCTTCTCCAAGACTTCCAAGGATGCCTTTCCTGCCTCCAGTTTCATGGTTAGCTCGGCAACTACATTAATCTTCTTCAACACAACATCACTAGTAGGAAAAGGAGCATCACCCTTTACTACTTTCTTAATAGCTTCAAGTCTTTCACGGAGCCACTTCAGATTGAAGCCAAGTTCTTCAGCATTCTTCAAGTTGTACTCCCAATCAAAGAGTATATCTTGGGAAACAACATTTCTGGCCGTAACCCGGATATCATCTATAACATGAAATATAGCCTCTACTTGTTTCGTCAAGAAATAACTATGTACTGTATCCCGATTAACAACAACGTGTCCATACATTTCCCACAGTTCCTTGTACATAGCAGCATATCCGATGGGAACGCAAAAACCTCCAACAAGCTGGTGGTATGGGAGTAACTCACCAAATTGAGAATTAAAGGAAATCCATGCAGTAGGATACTCATGCACTATCATCTGGTTCTCATTTACTGGAGCGGTGCCAATGATCATAGAGACAACTCCAGGAGAAGTAGTTTCTGCTGTTTTGGGTTCGGGTTCCACCGTCCGAGGCAAAATTGGAGTTTTCACCACCATCACGGCATCATCAACCTGCACTTCATCATCTTGAGGCACATCTATGGAAGTCTTGTCACCAACATCTCCTGGATTTCCTAAATCATCATTATTGGATCCATGATTCCCAACTTCGTCGTTCGGTACCTAATGCGAAGATTACATGGGATTAGAATGATTCAAGGGTGTAAGTCCAATACAGTCATAAAATTAATAAACTAAGTGAACTAACGTCATCTAAGTTCCTTATTATGCATCTAAGATATTTGCAAGTAGCATCAAGGTCATGAAACACGTTTTCAAAGAAACTCAGCTGAAGAAAATTTACACTGCCCTGTGTTCAACGACAAACTGGGAGTAATTGGTGTGGAGTATGGAGTTTGGTTATATACCATTCTCTCCATATGGAAGTTCTCTACAAGGTATCAAAATTTCATGATGATTGGATAAACGAGCAAGGAGATGTGGTCAAAAAATTAAGCAATGCGAAATCTGATAAAGTTCTGAAAGTCTCCTGGAAGTTCACTATTTCGCCTTTTTTAGGCCCTGAACGTGCTCAGAACTTAAAAATCTTCTTCACTAAAGCTTGGAAATTTCCTAGGCTTTTGGATGCATATGCAGACATTGAGAATCCGATTCCGGACGAAGGTTTTACGGTATTTTCATTAAAAGCTGAAGCCTGAAATTTTCTGACGACGTATTTCGCCGAAATTATGTGCATATTCGCATGGGTTTTCATTCATTCATGAACAAATCAGAAATTTCATACTTCTATGGAGAAGATATAGGAGGAATACTTACTAGGGGATTCTCCAAACTATTTAGAGGCACGGCAATGTTGGAATCATCATCGACAACTCCGTTATCTCCATTCGGTTCAGGGATTTGAGAACTCTCCATATTTTCATTCGATTCAGAATTTCGGGAGATTTCTGCATCCTTATCACTCAATGAAGAATGCAGTGCATCAAAATCCTCCTCATCCGCGATAAATTCCTCCTAAATACATCAACAATGGTCACCATCAAATCATCCAGAGGCATATTATACTGGTTTAATTCGAAAAAGGGATACTTATGTCAATTTGCTCATCAGTATTGTATCCATGGGTTGTTCGACCATGAGTGAAATGAAGACCATCAATAATAGACGGAGCAAAATTCTACAACCAAATAACAAATATTGGTCATGTTAAAGCGGGTAGAAGAAGTCACAACGGAAAAGTAGCAACAACTCACCAAAAGAGCGACTGGGGACTTTATGGTGTTAGGCACCAACTTGAAATTTTTTCTCCTGCCTTCTCCACCGTGAACAATTGCCTCTGCTTATGAGAAATTCACTTCAATTCAAGGTCTCACAGCACGACCATCCTACAAGAGAAAATTGATGTGATAATTAAAGACAATTATGCAAGTTATATGAGGAATATGAGAAGAATACATACCGGTGAACTTCCTGGAGATGTCTTTCGCTTATCACCGCCATAAATATTTCTCAATCTTGGACGAGAGGCACTCATGACAGAAGAAGGAGGCTCTTTCACTAAAGGTTAGGCGGACATCATATAATCATTTAGACGTTCAATATGCTGGTCCAAGAATTCTATGTAACCTGGAGTCACATATGTGGTTCTATCAGCACAAGGGAACCAATAAGATCTTCCTTCAGCATGTGTATAATCTAAACAGGTCTTAAGTTGTTCCAATGATGGTTTTCTCCTTCAGAAAGTCGGGACGCATTGGTCCATACCTATCTGGCGGGCGGTTCTATTAATGTTGTACTCCTCCACCGAAAAATCTCCATATGTAGCTGATAATAGATGACCGGGAGTGCAACTCAGCATGAAAGATCTTCACAATCGCTCAAATCAGCACCGGATTTCAAATACTTACTTTCTCTAGTATTGAAAGTTGTCAATTGAGAAATGTAAGGAGGAACTATCACCCAAGGATGTAAGTTGAACTCAGACTCATCATCTAGCACATCAACGAAGCATGTCTTTGACTGAATTTGCTTTTATGACCATCGCATGATTCTAGTGTTGTCCTTATCATGGAAAATTACGTCGAGAATCAACAGAGTTCAGACCTTGCAAAATACTACGGGGAATAGGCGCATAATTTTCGAAACGTTCCCACATCAGAGCTTGTAGAAACATCGTATTAGCATAGCATTCAATCATCATGAGGTCGTTTAAAACACTGGAGTCTATAATCAAAAAATCCAGGTTAGAATACAAAGAGCCCAGGAATAAGATACCTAGCGGGAGTTGTTCACCTTGAGCCATCTTAATAGCAAAAGGGATTACAAACGGTTTCAACAAGGTTCCAGCATCTTCAAACACGTCCCTGGACATCGATAAGCACAAGAAAGCGGTAATGGACAACATACCATCGGGTTCATCAAGAGGGACGTCTCGTGTCCACCAGTGTGTTAACCAATGAGCATAACAACCTTTACCAAAGACCTTGTTGATCCTCTCCATCTCAGATGTTAAAGTTTTGCAAGCTGCTTTTTCCTCCGCCGTCCAAACTTCTTCAGGAAAGTTACCTATAATTGGAAGATGTAGTAAAGCAACTACATCCTCCAAGGTAATAGTAAACCCTCCCCAGCTGCATATAAATGTGTGAGTTGCGATGCACCATCGATCAAGAAGAGCTATAATACCTCGCGTATCATGAAGGATATATAAATATCCAGACGTCTGTACGGCCTTGGTAATTTGTGCTCTATCCAGCATATCTCTAACACGAGGAAATCCCAGCATGTTCCTTGCCCATAAAGGAAACTTCTCTAAGGGTCGTCGAGATATCTTGAATTCAATCATTGAAGCTTGGAAGAGACCTCGTTCAAGACAAAACTGGATAGCATCTCGGGGAGTCACCAGTTTATTTTGAGTGAATGTTTGGGGATTAATCAAAAGAAGATACACTAGGTACTTGAGATGATGTTCGGTCTCCTAAACATCGAAGAATGCATCATCTATGTTCGGAACACTTTTGACTCCAGGTGTTTCTTTCTTCTTCACCAACATATTTCTCAACCATACATGTTTCTTCTCTGGAGATGTCATCATCCACACCCATTTCATCTCTGGAAGCATCATTGGCTGGAGAATCAGAGATCCTTGCAAAGAAGCTGTGAAATCCACACAATAATTATTTTCAGTCGTCTGAATGCAAATTTGGCGAGATGATGGATTCATGCAAACGAGAATTCCAGCATTTAAAAAACGGTAATTTTTAACCCTTACTCTTTCAATTTCATAACATTAGTGATTGTGCCACAAGAGTTAGCACGCAAAATTAGTTCGTTCCTTGAAACCTGCAGTAATGAACAAAACTTCATTATTTCATAAAAAATAATTTTCTCATAAAATCATGGACATAATTTTCATGATGTGAACATTCACTCAACTGACCTATGAAATCTACAACAAGATATTATTTCATCATAAATAAATTGTCCAGTTTCGAAGGTTACTCAAAACCCACGTCTTGATTTTTATAAAACAATAATTAATGCTATTTTTTCACGTAAAATTTCAAAAATTTATCTAATAAGAACAAATCCATGTGAATAAAATATGTCATCATATCCCACATTATATGTCATGGCTACATATATTTATTTATTTAAAAAAAAAATTTGTTTTCCTTCGTATTGGTATTTTCTTTAAAACGAAGGTTTATGCTAGTTTTGTGAAAGCTCACACCTCTTGTGATAAAGTATTAGTTCTCATGAAATCTCATAAATAAGGTTTTATCCATGAACATAAGTTTATATACATAAAGAAAAAATCTATTTTCCCTCGTATGAGCATTATTTTCTAAAACGAGGTTTATTTCGGTTTTGTGAAAGCTCGCATCTCTTAACATAAGATTTTGTTTCCCATGAAAGCTCATAAACAAAATTTTATCACTAGACACATGTCTATTTTCAAAGAGAAATCTCTCCTAAATCAGGGATTATTATTAGTTTTCAAAACTAACGATTGAACGGACATACGTTTAATAAAATAAGGGTTTTTCTACAAAACTCACGTTAACATATACACATGTATAAAATTTTGACATGATGAAGGCATGAGCAACTCTGATGGAGAAAGTCTCTCGGAGAAGATGCAGATGTGTAGTCTCCCAGCTGAGACCACGGCACATCTCATACTATATATAATCAAAAGATTGGACGGCTCCTAGACAACATGCATGCTAGTATAGAGCGACAACGTCTTCGAGATGCAACCAGGTTTTCCCCAACTATGCAAGAGGAATATGACACTCCAGCAAGTTCATATTTCTCAACCCTCAGATGATTAATGCTCCTAGACATGAAGCCTTTCTAGTATAGAGCCATCAATTAATTATCTAAAATCGTCTGAATATCCAGCAATATTATACGAACCATCGTCTGAATTTCCAGCAATATTCTAAGAACCATCGTCTGAATATCCAGCAATATTCTATGAGCCACCTTTAATCGTCTGAATATCCAGCAATATTCTATAATTCTTTGTTATATTTCGTCACTTCAATTCGTGGTTCTTCCCAGCAGAATGCCACGGTTTATTGATAAATATTCAACGAAACAGGCATCTGAGCATCGAATAAGCCCTAACAAAAATGGTGCAAGTGTAGTTAGCAAATAATGCACAGACCAGCATTTTGAATGCACGAACGAGCATTTCAAAAAATACTAACGAACGAGGAACCTATGCAAAATAGGAAGGAAAAATAATAGGAATAAAATATTAGCAAAAGCGCCAGCGGACTGGGCTCACCAGCCGGCCAGTCATGCCATGACCAGCCCCGCTCCCAATTTTGTGTTTTATTATATTTTACTATTTTCCCCTGATCTCACGAAAATTCTCTCGTTCGAGCAAATCTCATATTTTTCAAAGAAATTATCTAAATCACATGATTTCATCAAAAATAATAAAATTAGGGAAAGGTGTCTTGGGACCGCCGGCCGGCCGGTCATGCCTTGTCCATGGCCGGTCCCACACCTCATGTCCCCATTATGTTATTATTTCTCTCAAATTATGAAAATTCCTTGATTTATGAATTTTTCTCTAAAATCATGAAAATTACCTAATTTCATGTATTTTTATCTAAATCAAATGATTTTATCAAAAAATAATAAAATTAAGGAAAGGTGACATGGGACAGCCGGACGGCCGGTCATGCCTTGGTCGTGGCCGGTCCCACACCTCACATCCCCATTATTTTGTTATTTCTCTTAAATTATGAAAATTCCTTGATTTCATGAATTATCCCTAAAACTACCTAATTTCATGTATTTTCTCTAATATCATAGAAAATATTAAAAAGTTAGGAAAAACTTGTGGGACCAGGCTCCAGCCGGCCGGTCATGCCCTAGCCGGTTCCACACGCCCATTTTTTTTACTATTTGGTGTTTTGTTTCATGATTTCATGAAAACTCACTGGTTTCAACAAAATACCTTGATTTTAGCAAATCTGTTTGATTTTATGAAAATTCCCTAAAATCATGAAAATTATATAAAATTGGGAAGCGTGTCTTGGGATGGTGTGATATGATGATGTGTGGTTGTGGATAATAGGGTTATTGAGAATGGAAGAGAAGGGTGTGAGTTGATATTGTTGTTGGTGTTGTACTGGCGAGAATAATGAAGGTTTAAACTGATGGTGTTGTTTGTGTTGATTGACAGAGAACTGTTAATGAAGATGAATGTGAATTACTAAAGTTGATGTTGGAGTTAGAGATAAATTGATGGTGATTGTTTTTGGTTGAACTTCAGGTGGTAGTAAAGATGGATGCAATTGGAGGTGGCAGTATTTGTGGTGATATAAACTTGAATCGGGATTGAGATAAGTGCAAAAATATATGTTGGATAATGCCGATGAAGCATGTTTGCAAGAAAAAGTGTGTGAAGATGAAATTGTGGTAAACAAGGAAGTGTTGGTGATCATTGTGCAGGATTAGAATTGGTGTCTGGATTTTTGTTGTAGTTGAAGTTATTTTGGATGAAATGAATTAATGAAGTAGAGTTAGATTCTTGGCATGTTTTATGTTGCACTTTGTTTGTGCATTAGTGTTCTTGTGCTGTATCATGAATTTAAGCATGTTAGTCATCCCATTCAGATTATCTGACTGACTCTCTTATTATCCGACTCAGGGTATCTGACTGAGTTATTTCTTTGACCTGAATCAGTCTTGTTGACTGAATTGGCTCACTGATTCCTATTTGACCGAGTTAACCCGTTGACCATTGACTGGACTGATCTAGATTTAGATGTGTACTGTTAGTTGACCCGTTGATCGTAAGTTGACCCAGATGGACCAGGCCTTGGATTAAGGGGATAGTTTGTTGGGCTTGGTCTTAGGGACGTTTTCTTAGTTTGATACTTTGGACCACTTGTGGCCTGAATTGACCTTTGGTTCCTTCTACAAAATTGTAGATATTCATAAGACATACCTAGTGAACTATAGAACCAACCTAATTGAATTAGTAAACTTTAGATGTGCTAAAGATAGATAGTACAAAGGTGTAGTACCATAAATGGGCTTAGAACCATTAGATACTTTACTTAGCCTATAACTAGAGAATTGTATTATGTTATGTGCCTTGTATGAGCCTTTTGGCTAATCTTTAGAGTGTTTGTATGATTAAAAATTAATCTTTATTAACAACGATCGTTCTAAAGAATGAACCAGTGGATTATGGATCTCAAGGTATGCGAGGCTTATCATCAAAAGAGGTGGGAATCGATAACGAACTCTCTTGTACTCATTATTATTTTACAAATCAATCTTTATGTTGTGAAATTCATGCATATTGTTGTGTGCTTTGTGTGGTATGAGATGTGTGCCGATACAATATCCAGTATTCTATGGCTAGGGCGATACACCACAATATTACATGGCCAAAAATTATTCTTCCTTTATATCTCATTCTATGGCTAGGGCGATACACCGCAATATTACCTAATCGGTGTGGAATTGACATCAATATTACTCTTCCTTATGTGCGGCAACACACA
The DNA here is from genome assembly GCA_023529315.1 of Papaver bracteatum. Lineage (NCBI taxonomy): Eukaryota > Viridiplantae > Streptophyta > Magnoliopsida > Ranunculales > Papaveraceae > Papaver > Papaver bracteatum. The sequence continues at coordinate 2,004,706 of JAJJWX010003101.1, forward strand.
CATCTCATACTTGGATGTTTACTGTTCTTTATGGATGTTTACTGTTCTTTTAAATTACTTTGAAAAAGTTAAATTTCTTTAATATGTTTTACTGTCTTTCCGTGTATTACCGTCTTTCGATAAAACCTGCATTATATTCAAATCATATTAATGATTACTTGAAAGCTAGTTGTTATGCCTACTAGGAACCCTTTTTAGGGATGATGTGCTCACCCATTCCCACTTTCAGTTTCAGAGACATATCAGAATGCGCAGCGGAAGTTTCTTGGCGTTGAGTCTTCTGTTATGTTTATTTTGTGTTTATATATTCTGTTTGTAAACCAACTCACTACTGAATATGTATCACTTGAGAGGAGTTCTTGTATTTATTTCAGAGAGGGTTTAGATTCAGTTAATCTTTGTTTATAATTTCTTTCTCAATGTTTTAAATAGATGATTTAGATCGTTAGTGCCTCATTTTATAGTTAGTCTATTGGATTAGTCAGCTGCTAGATTAGGGGGGGCTACAATGTATATTCGCTCAAACTGGAAATGTTTATTCAAATTAGCAATATTTTCTCAGACTAGCAATATTTGCTAAGATCAAAGAATATTGATCCAACTATCAATATTCAACAATTCAGCAACACAGTTTGCTCATCTTAAGTTATAATGATACCTCGTACCAGCATACACGTTAAATTCATGAGTTTCAAAACATTTTCTAATCATGTTCAACTCAGCACTACATGGACTCATCGTCCCATAAAGTCAGCAACTGACTCCACAATCACGAGATTTCAATCGTGTCACATAGAGGTATATTAACTAGGGTTTTGGTCTGGCGGTCTATAGCACGTGTGTTCACCAACGATGAGAATGTGAGCAAGTCGTGCAATTAGTTGGAAGAGTCAGCAAAGTAGTGGGTGGAAAGTTAACCAAGTCTCCGCACAACGAGTAATTGGTTTAACACGATTTCCTACTTCCCCACTCTCTGATTCCAGCAACTGTCACACTTCATGGGATCATGGTGTTTTCAACTCCGGCATTATAAAGTTTCTATGAATCCTGATTGAAAGAACAACATTCGAAGATTCAAACAACTCGAACATTTTCGTCTAGCAATTTCTCATCAAAGTTCATACAAATAATCTTTCGCCTACACAAACTCAGAGAAATCACTCTCAATTGAGCAAAATTCAATCATTCAGAGCATTTTCACGTTGAATTCACAACACACCTACAATCTCAGATCACCATTGATCTCACACATTTCTCAGCTTCCCTCCTACAGATCAACCCATCCTCTCTTGTGACCGAATTGAATTTGGAACGGCCATTGTTCTTGGTTTAGGCCGGAGTCTTACAGATTGATCTCTCGAACTTAAAGCACTCCCTTCTTGTAGTGCATCTGTGTGAGGTTCAACATTTCTCTCGGTTCAAGGAGTCTCCACACGGTCGACACTTCAATTCCGTAAAAACCAGCAAATCGTTTTTCCCCATCTACAGTAGTGACCCATTGATCTCGTCTCGTCTTATCTTTTTCTTTTGTATTCTTGCCTCTTAAGGATTGTCATACAAATATGACAAGCCTAAATTTTCTTGCGAAAATAAAGCCTCATGACATTTGCGTCTTAAGACACTTATCATCTCCCTAATGGAGGGTTCCTCCCTTATCTTCCCCCTGGTTGCCCCTTCAAGGAGACGTACTTCTGCCATACAAGACTAGCTCCTCCCATCCAGTTTTGACAACAACCAGTTGTTTTCGCAGCCTCTTATCCCTTTTGCCTATATGGCTTATGGTTACGAGACTGCAACCTAAGTGGATTTTTCTTCGGGCCGAGTGCATCATAGTCAAGACTTGCCAAGAATGTCTAGGGTAGTTTCATACTCCCCGGGCACTCTTGGCTCAACCGTGTACCTCTGCGCCTTGATCATTCTATCCACTCCTTAGGAGAGTCCTTATTACCTTAGTCGCCCAACTTAAGTCATATGCTCAAGTTGATAATCCAAGGTGCCTCTCCTGGATGGGCTTTCATTGACCCCAAATCTCCATGACTCAGGTTCCAGCAGCGGTATAACCTTATCCCTGAGCCATGAAACAGATACCCCCTTCTATGACACATTTTAGGTCCTACATTTGCCTCTTGCGAAATTTTATTCGCGAACTAGTGTGTACGCCATAAAGGTTCGTCCCATTCTAAGGATTATTCTATTTTTTATTTTGCATTTCAGCTCTGTTGTAATTTCTCAATCCCATTTTTTGAAATTTTTGCGACAAATCAGTCATACATCTTTCCTTTTCTTCACAGTTATATTTTTGCAGTCATAACATCGGCGAATACATTCACATTTTAAGCTTCTTACCTTTGTTATTCTTTGCCTCAGCATCTTTGACAGTTTCTGTTATTTTCTTACCTTCTGCGAGAGCTTTGCTTCTTCTTCTTTACATCAAGATTTCTTCTTCTCTCTTCTCTATTGCATCCACCATGAGTCTTTCACTTCTTTGTTGATCTTTGATGTTACCTTTCCAATTCTCCTTCTTCGCAGCTCGTTCTTCATATGACTCTACATCGATTTCATAACATTTCTTTCCTTCAACCCAATCTCCTTTTATGACGCCAACTCCACTGGGATGAGGGAATTTGATGCATTGATAATATATCGATGTTACGCCTAGAATCCCATGCAACCAAGGTCTCACAATCAAAGCATTATAAGGTGACTCAACATCAACAACGCAGAATAGAATCTCAGAAGATAATCCTTTCAATGGAATTCGCATAGTGATCTCTACTTTAGGCTTATTGGCAGTACCATTAAAACCATAGATTTTGTAGGTTGAAGGTATTAGATCTTCATCTTTCCCTCCCATAGTTTTATAAGCATGATAGAATAGGATATCCACATAACTTCCAGCATTAATTAAAACTCGGTTGATTGCCCATGAATCTTCTGCTTCATCATCTTCATCATCTTTAGGGTTTGGGTTAATCTCCAATCTCACCACTAATGGATTATCGTGCATTTGTCCTCCCACAGGTACTTCTTCTGTAGTGAAAGAAATAATTTGCTTTTGCCATTCTTTTAGTGGAGAAATCTTCGCAATGTTCATAATCTCTCTTCCATCATCATCTCTTGCGAAAACTCTGCTTAGAACATTGTTGTGAAAGTATTCAGTTATTTTGTACGAATGTACAATAGAGTTACAAAACAAATTCTTCGCCTTCACTCAAACTTCAGTGACAAATGTTTCTCCTCCTTTTGTTGTATTTACTCTGCGAATTTCTGGTGGTGGTGGTAAGAGTTGAGATTGAGGGTGCCCTATTAGAAAATGATTTAATTTTCCTTGATCTATCATCTTCAGAATGATCTTTTTTATATTCATGCAGTCATTTGTTGAATGCCCATGAAAATGATGGTAAGAGCAAAATTCTTGACTTCGATGATTTGGAAGAGGTTCTTTTACCATGTTCCAGGGTGCTGGTATTTTCTCCATCAAGATTATAGCTTCCCAAAATTTTTCCACACTAGCATTCAAAGGTGGCATCTTGATCTCTTCCCATATTATCTTTTGACTTCCTGATCCTCTATGATAATTTTTTCTTTGTCCTCCATAGGTTTCTTGTGGATGATCAAGTCTTTGAAATTTGTTCTTTCCACCTTGGTTATAGAAGTTTATTTCTCTCTCGAATTCTTCTTGGTCACGACTTCCCATAGCTACCATTTTTTGCTGACTATTCTCCATTATCTTCTCTTGGTGTGTCTGTGAAGTGCGCGCCACTGTGTTTATCAATTTGGGTAGTAAGCTTGCATTCGCTGCTGCTGAACTCGTATTTTCAATTGGGTATGACTCCATCTCATTCTGTTTTTCTTCAAGAGCAATATACTCCTCCTGCGATTCTCGCAGCTCATTCATTGTGATTGTATTCTTAATTCTGAAAATTTGAATGTACAGTAGATTTGTTGAGAACATTGCGTTAATGAATGATAAAATGAGATATCTCTCATCCACACGTCCAGCCATTTCACTACACATTGTCTTCCATCTTATGGTTAGATGCTTCAAACTTTCACTAATTCTCTGTTTTAACCCAAATACATCTTCAATGCCAGGTCGCGAAGAGTTGTTACTTATGTATGCCCTTAAGAATGTAGTCTGAAAATGGTTAAAAGATGTTATCGTATTCTTGGGTAAACCTTCAAACCATTTCAGCGCCTCCCCTATTAAACTGGATACGAAATACTTTCACAATACAGCATCATGGTTTTCCCACTGTAGCATACATCTCACATACGCCTTGATGTGTTGAATTGCACAAGTTGTTCCGTTAAAAATGCTAGTTAACGCAGGTATATTGCACTTTGGGGTATCCCTCCTAGTTGTACTTCTTGTGTGAATGGAGTTTTCGTAGCTTCTTCTATGGCTTCATCCAACTGCCTTCTGCCTCCCTCTCTTCTGTTATCTAGCATTCCTCTCATCTCCGCCAATTCTCTTAAGATTTGTTCATTTACCCCAGGCGCTGATCCCATTGGTCTTTTTAGTTATGCTTTTCTTCTCCTGCGTTCTTGCCTGTATTGTCTTGCAAAATCTTGATTTTCTCCTTCATCACCCTCGTTTTTCATTTCCCTACGATCTTATCTTTCATGATTTCGCACATGATTATGCCTCTCAATTTCTCCTCTGTGATTTTGTTCATTTCTCGCAAATTCTGTTTGTTGTCTTTCAACTCTCCTTTGTGCCCTATCACACTCTTCATTGATGTTAACATTATTGCGGTTTTGTTCGCGTCTTCTTTCTAGATTGTCATGATTATTCTGGCGTATTGCTTCTTGGATATCTCTTTCCTTCATTTCTCCTCTCAATATTTCTCTTTCGCAAGCTAGACGTGCTTGTTCAGCGTAATGTCTCTCAATTTTATCTTCAATTTCTTATTGATTCCTGCAATTTTCTCTCCCATGTAATATCCTCCTTCCTTGTTCCTAATCTTCTTCATTATTTTGGTCATTTCGTTCTTGACGTTGCCTATTTTGGTGAATTTCTCCATGTGGAATATAACGATCTTCAGTCATTTCTCTATTTTCGTGACGTTCTTCATCTGGATTTTGTACCTCCTGCTGAATATTTCCATCAACATTTTCTTCAGGCGAATTTCGTCTTACTTCCCTTCCAATTGATCTTGACCTTGATCTTGTAGTACTTCTTGACCTTCTATTCTGTAGTCTCATAGTTTCCATCCTCAACTCATGATTTTGCCTTGTCAAATTTGCACGCTCTTCTGCTTCTATTCTCCTTTCTTCATGTATTCTTTGTCTCAATGCATCTAATGCATCAATCTCTCCATTTCCATGAATTATTCCTCCAACTGCTTCCTGATCTCCCTCTACTCGTCTATCGTTTATTAATTGTCGTTCTTCCTCCGCTTCATCTACTGAATCTGACCGACAAGTGTGTACACTCACTCTGTCATAATCTATAGTCCTATTTTGTGCCGGTGTACGCTGAATTGGTTGTTGAATTTGATTTTCTCCATCATTTCTTGTATTCATTCTTGATGGTTCTCCGATTTCATTTCTTCATTCTACAACAAGTCTCTTACTCCTTCTAATAGTTGTTGGTTGTCTTGAAGCATTTCTTCTTCTAGCCATCTCTTCAATCTCAATGAATTGTTGAAAATTATATGAAACTTTTCACCAACTACTCCAAATTCTTTCAAATCACAATACTAATCTTCACACTAAAAACAAGGAAAAATCCATGTTTCTAGCGCCAATATGTAGTTGCAGGAAATCCCACACTACACCCCTCATAAGAATTCATATAATCAAGTCATTTTAGGATGAACAATCACAATCTTTATTGATTAATCTCACAAATTCTACAAGAAAGGAAAGAAATGAAATTAAGAAATTAACAACTGCTCTGGAATTTCTCTCTCTTAATGACTTGCTCAATATTCGAAAAAGATCCCTCCTCTCTTTAGCCTGCTCGGCTCTTTATATAGGAAATTACATAGTGGATGACAGCTAATCTGTCCTTTATTTTAGGATCTGGCTTGCGGCATTTCGCAAGCTTACAAATGTACAATTTCGCAAACGTCCTAAATTTCGCTAGATCTTCACATCTTTCTCGTGTTTTTGCTGTCGTTTTTTGCTACGTCATTTCTTAAATCATCCTACGACATTCACAATGTGTTGTTGGTGAAGATTTCGTAAGTGTATCCTTGTTGCGATATTCTGATCCTACAACAACCTTTACTAGAACAAGAGATTTCAGACATAATGTCTTTCTTTAGCCTTTCAAAAAGACTCTTGTAATTATTGTCACCAACAATTAACAGCTGAGAGTCATTCTTGTGACTAACTTTTGGTCCCTTCTTGGCTATGGAGGACTTAGGAACCCATTTAGAGTTGAGTTTCGTAGGAGCAGCTTTATCCTTCATACCACTAGGATCAATTTCCTTTTGAATATTTTGCAAAACACTCTTTCTTCAATTTGGAACATCAGATCTTGTTTTTGCATTTAAAAAGTCATCTCTCTTTATATAATTGGGTATTTTATGAGACGACCTTGTCGAGTGATATGCAAGATTTGAACTATCATTATAATAATTCTTTTTCCTAAACTTAGGACAATACCGATCTGAGTTCTTATGAGGAGAAAACTTAGCCAATTCGTTTGATACAATAGAAAGTGCATCTTGCATCTTAGAACTTTGCATCCCCATTGCAAGTGTCCTTTATTACCACAATAATAACAATGCTTAGTATAAATATACGGAGTATGAGTTTTAGTGTCACCTTTTGGTGGATCCTCTTGCATTGGAGCTCGACGAGTTTTGTTCTTCTTCTTCTTCTTATCCATGTTCAACATTATTCCTTTATTAGCAGAAGTGGTCTCTTTGATTGTTGCTGGTTGAACACAATTTTTAGGCTTGAATGGCTTTACTTCTTTACAAGAAATAGTATCACTTTTGTCAACAGTGGAAGCCTTTGGTTGAGAAGAAATAGTAGCTTTAACAAATTTTACCTATTTGTTAATATTTGAAGCATATATTCCCTTATAGCCCAATCCTCGTGTATCACGATGATTTCTACTTGCTTCTAACATTGAGGTTAACTTGTTTGAGCTTTCATTGGATTTTTTCAGTTCCAAATTTTCTTCTTCCAACGTCTTGATTTTATCAAGAGCAACGGCTTGATCAGCCTTAAGGTGTTTTTCTCGTGAAATATATATACCTTCTTTCTCTTCAAAACTCTCTGGTTGAGAATTAACCCTTGCTTCAGATTCAACAAGTTTTTCTTCAAGATCATGTATTTGTTGAGAAGTATCTTCCCTAAACTTCTTGTGATTTTGATACATCCTTTCATATTCAATTTTAATTTCTTTAAAAGCATCCTGATTTTTCTCAATTACCTCTTTGTAAATAAGCAATTGTTGTGAGTGTTCTTCTTCCAGCAAGTTATGCTCTTTATTGAGATTTTCAAACTTTAAAGTTAAATCTCATTCTCATTCAAGTGTTGAAAGAAGATCGTTAGAACAAATAAGAAATTGTTTTCTCAATTCCTTTAGTTCAGATGTTTTTACACTTGATATTTCATCAGAAATATCCAGTATAGAACTCAAAAAATTCTCGTTATCAAAAAGACATTTTTCAGAGTTTGAATCATTGCTTTCGAATACATGACTTAACTTAGTCTCGTCCAGAGAACATTCAGACTTATTCTCAGAGGAGCAAGTAGAACTTGATGAAGAAACTCCTTTTAAGCATTTCTTAGAGTCAAAACTTCCAAAATCTTACGATACGTTAAATGAGTCTTTCTTTAATTTTCGCTCTCACTTAACTCTACTTTGACTCATATCTTATAGGTTGGATTGCATCAAACACAGATTGTTATATATTTTCGTGTTTTCCTGCTCTGATACCAATTGAAAAGGCGAGGGTACCCCAAATATACCTCAAGCTATAACTTTTCCTTCATATAAGTCCTTTTCCCGAAAGTGATTATTTATAGACTGAGTCGAGACAATACAACAAAACCGTTCACACTTTGTGTGATCGTCTATGGATACTAGATCGAGACAATACAACAACAAAGTATGTTTACTTGATACAAAGGTTTGGACTTAACCAAACTCAATAGGATTCACGTATCGAGTAAATAGGAATTAAGGTTTGTGTAATTTACTTTAATTATAATAAAACAATTATAATGCGGAAATATAAAGTAAATGACACAACAAGATTTTGTTAACGAGGAAACCGCAAATGCAGAAAAACCCCGGGACCTAGTCCAGAATTGAATACTCTCATAATTAAGCCGCTATACAAAATAAGACAACTTTGTATAGTTGAGACCAAGCAACTAAACCTATAGTTCACCTAGTTCCCTCAGTATTCCTACGCCTCCAACCTGTAAACAAGTCACGTACTTGGACCAATTCCTTTGGATCGTATTCCAAACAGTAAAGGAACAACAAATCTGTTTGGTATCAACTCTCTTCAACCAAGTGATATGAGTTGCGCAAAGGTTTTCTTGTTTATCTTAACATAAACTCCTTTACCAGGTTCCAAGATCTATCTTACGTTAAATCACCCAAAGGCAACCACTAAGATTAAGCCAACACCACTCTTCAACCAAGTGATATGTGTTGATGCCGATCTTCCTCAATTAATCAATCCAATCTACCACAAGAATAAACCGATTATTAATTGGATCCTCTTTTTCCCAAACAATTATTGTGCACACCAAAGATTATAAAAACACCAAGTAAGAAATCTTAAATATCTTGTTTGTCTTCAAATCTTCTTAGATCTTCAATAAATACCTGCACACAATCACTTGAATCTCTTGTGATCAATCACACACAGAACGGAGTCTATTAATATTGGATTATCACAAGATCTTCTTTAGATCTAACAATAGTCTAAAGATCTCTTTCGAAACCTTGAACTAGTTTGAGTGAATCTTATATCAGAAGAGAAGATTCTCAAGCACAAACAAACTAGGTGCTATCAAGATTCAACCTCCGTTAGTCAATCAAATCAATAAGAAAACTAAATATAAACCGCAATATCTAGTTTCCCACCAACGGGTCGCGCTAGAGCTTCCCAATCCCAAAGAAGACTTTAAACTGAGTGGCCGTAAGATATTTCACCTAATTAGATTACTCTCCTCTCCGATAGGCGCCTCACCAGTAACAAAGACAAAAGAGGAATTCTAGGTTATGCAGGATTAGTTTGATAGAAATGCAAACTCAAAGTATTTATAGACAAGGAAGTTTGGATACCAAGGAATTTCCAAAACCGAAAATATTCTCAAGATATGTTCATTACTCCACCAAATTCGGTTTTCATAATTCCTGTGAATGCACTGTCCAAAAATAATGATCGAAATCTCCTTGGAAAATCTTTAATTAGCAAATGCACATTACTAATTCTTATTTTCCATATATAATTAAAAACCCTTAATTAAAAATATTCTTAACTTATTTAAATTCGATCTTGGGATTTACTTCCTTCTTAGCCTTTAAGGAATATCTTTGAACAAAATAGAATAAGCATTAATGCACCGTGTTCAAAGATTGTCGACATCTTACTCTTGCAAGTCTTTACCATGCTTTCTCACTTGAAATCGATTTACCACACTTCCAAACAAGTTTAGAATTGGTTCATCAGACTTTCAATAACTATGTGATTGATCAAGTTCCACTCAATCACATCTCATGGGTTTCCATGTGAGTATTGTGCATAGTTACACTAGCTTACCAAATAAATGACTGACTAGGTACTAGGATTGGTTCCCCATATATATATATATATATGTTATCCAAGTTGTATGCACTGCACATGTCCATAGGATCGATCCCCACTTCCCAAAACTTTGTTGCACATGTTCATAGGATCGGTTCCCTTTCTTCCATAAACCTTGCTGCACCTCATACAAGGATCGGTTCCCCTTGAGATGCGCTGCACCTCTTACCAGGATCAATTTCCCTCTTCCCAGTAATAAGTTCAGACATACACAGACCGATGATACCCCAGGTGATTACTTAAGATTGGTTTTAATAATAAAAGTCATACCAATACAAAAGTCAGGCCTTATGTGAACAATTTTACCAGGAACACAAACAAGTTGTAAACGGTTATACACATCACACATATTGGTATTTCATAAGATATGCAATGAAGAACAACCCAAATAACGCCTGGCGATTTCCCTTTCGGTTCACAACACGTATCATGAACTTACTTCCTTAGAACACATGTAAACATTGTTTCCTAGGATGAAATCCTAACCTCATACCCATATAATTACAATAGCATTCATACGATTATGTTGATGTCTTATATACAAAGTTTAATGGTTAAGCAAGAAACTTCATATTGTATTCCTTAATACTATGTCTATCTAGAGTGTTCATGCTTCGTAGTTTTATGTTTTCAATATGCACGACTTGAAAGATACGATAGGGAATGAAAAAATTCAAGTCAAATATCACTAACCTCGAGTGGAAGGATTATATTGTTGTTGTAGCTCCGTCTTCTTCTTCACTTCTTCAAGTCTTCGCAATACTTGTAATGTCTCATCCTAATACTTTCAAGCTAACCTATACGAAGTTGACTCTAGTACATATAAATCAAGCGACTCTTAAATGAGTTTTGCTTCACCAAAATATGACAACCAAACTTGACATACCAATGCTTGGTGGGTTCAACCGAGCAATGCTCTAACATATTTATTTTCCGCATTATATTTTTTATATAATTGAAATAATACAGGTTGTGCGTTGTTCAATCAATTAGAATATCCAACCTTTTGGTTGTTGATTTAAATTGATTGACACTTGGATATTGGTCTTTGGTACCATCCAAGTTATCTATCTTATATTTAATCGATACTCGCAGTTTGCTTGAGTAAGATTTAAATCGAGAGATAGAGATATAAACTCTTTGATATACTTTTCTATTGATTGAGTCTAACTGTCTAGTTAATTCTCTAGAAAGTATATTGGAGTTTGTCCATACAGATTGCTAAGCGAAATATTGGGAGTGGTTGTTAGACCCCCGCTTTTTCACAATCATTCAAAGGTATTAGCTTTATTGCGTAAATGACCTGGCTGGACTGAAATTATTCGCCCTGCTGCTACCCGTTTTGCAACAAATTTTATTGCATTACAGAGCATTATGTCTTATAAGCATCACTTGCAAGGTCTAGTTACTGTTGATGGTGGTTTTCGGTTCAGGGTTAAAGTTGTAAAACCCTGTATTTAATATGCTGTCATTCTGCAAAGAGATGAAGCCACTTAAAAGTGATGAGTGCCCAGGCCTCTTTAGTTACACACATATTGATCAATTTAGTATATTTATATAAAATTTATCTAGAATGGTGCATGTAGCAATAATCCTAAATATTATATAAATTTTCACCTCTCGCCTACATTATTCATTAATGTATGGCTTATTGAGTATTTTCCTATGCAATATTCCCCAGCTGAACTCTTAATATTGATATGACATGACAATTAGTGTTCACTCGCAGCTGAGTAGCATGAATTTCCCGAAGCATCAAGATTAAGGTCTGCATGAAAGTACTCAGTCAGAAGATGCGTTGACTGCTCTCTGAGAATAAACTTAAAATTTTTGTGTCAACACACAGAATTCACCAAATTTGACAAATTTTGTGACAGCTCGCAAAATTCAAATTTTAACCTAATTAATTTGCAAAAATTAGGTTTTTTGTGCCTTGCGCAATATCGAACCCTATTGGTCTAAACTAAACCTTGGCAGGCTAGGAAATTAATCCATCATGGAGCTAGAAGGATCAAGATTCTACTAAAAAGCAGAAAACAAAGAAATAAAGAGGAACCGCGACAAGTAAAAACAGAAACAAAGGGAGGCTTGGCCACGCTATTTGGACGACCGATCTACTTCAGCAGGCGCCACCCATGGCCGGTCGGCCACAGTACATGTCTCCACTTGCTGGCCCCCTTTCCCATCGACCAATCAGATCGCTTTAAATACGCCACACGCACTTTTAATAAAGTTGTAATTAGTAAGTGTAACGGTTGCTCGAGTGAAAGAGTGGGAAAGTGTAAAATCATGATTTAACCAGTTCCAGGTCATGCAGAGACTTGGTTGATTGTCCACCCACTACTTTACTAACTCCCTCAACTGCTTGCACGACTTACTCATATTTCTCATCGTGGATGAACACACGTGATGTAGGACGCCAGACCAAAAACCTAACTAATATCCCCCCATGTGACGTGATTAATATCTCAGGAACATGGAGTATACAAAGAAGACATGCATTTGATTAGTCAGTCGTTGACTTGATTAGACGATGAGTCTAAGTATTGTTCAGTGGAGCATGATTTTCGAATGCTCTAGGATTCATAGATCGAACGTCTACTAGGACGTATAGTTCTCGAATGAATGATGTTGATATTGCTCGTCTGAGCAAATATTATCCGATGAATCGTTGAATTTTGATAGTTGGATCAATGTTCGAGTATCTGGATCAATATTCGAGCATTTGAGCAAATATTGCTCATTCGATAAATTATTGAATATTGAAAGTTGGATCAATATTCGAGCAACTGAGCAAGTATTGCTCATTCGATAAATTACTGAATATTGATAGATGGATCAATATTCGAGCAACTGAGCAAGTATCGCTCATTCGATAAAGTACTGAATATTGATGGTTGGATCAATATTCGAGCAACTGAACAAGTATTGCTCATTCGATGAATTACTGAATATTGATAGTTGAATCAATATTCGAGAAATTGAACAAGTATTGCTCATGATTTACTGAATATGGATAGTTGAATCAATATTCGACCAATTGATCAAGTATTGCACATTCAATGATTTATTGGTTGCATGAACAAATAAAATATTAATTAAAATATTGGTAGTTGGACCAAGTATTATATATTAATCCTAGATGTTGATTGCTGGATCAACATAGAAATATTAGTGTTTGAACTTGCTCAGAATTATGATTTGCAGAGCATTTGTTCGAAACCCTAATTTTCGATCAATTGATGATTTACTGAAAGTAAGTCACTGAGTGAAGAAGGGACCAGATACATGGGATTATGGACATCTATGTAGTTCCCAAGTGCTCGATTGAGCATGCACTAAAGTCCTTTGTTGACCAGTTGGTGAAAGAATGATCAAACGCTGATTTAATCATTTATTAAATATTGCTCGTGCGAGTGTTAGGTAATAAAACCTAGCCATGGAGAGATAAGGGACCAACCAAAAGGTCATGGGACCGGACCTTGTGGTTTTCGGACCAGATAACGGTCGATTGAGTAAATTCCAAGTCGGTTGGAGAGAGTTTGAACCTAATACGAACAATTGACAGCAAATTAGGTCAAAATTATGAAGATGTGTGGGACCAGCTCATTTCAAGCCTTAGGGACGGCCTTGGTAGGTCAAGATAGCATGCCCGTGTCACCATGATGTTCGTGTTTCAGTTTTGAGAGTTTTGAAATTTTCTGGTGCGCGTTCGAGCAATATTTTGGATTTTCAGAAGAGTTTGATTTTTGACTGAAACTCTCAATTTTGCTCGAATGATCGAGCGAAACTTTGCTCGTGCGACCAATATTTTGAAAATATTAAATTAATAATATTTTAATACTTGACGTGAGTGGCCTAATCGGTCATGTGACCATTTGACTATTTGGCATTTTCATGCTTTGAGCAATATTTGAGAAAATATTGAAAACCTAGGGTTTTCGCTCAAACGATGGAGTTCCATGAGATAATGGAAATAATAATATGAGAAAATAAGGGATTGTGAGGTGTGGAACCGGCCACGGCTAGGGCATGGCCTGCCGGCTAGGTGTCCCGGTCCTGTGGCACCTTTCCCTTTTTTTGTTCGATAAAAGTACGGAGAAACTAAGAGTTTCGCTCAAACGAGGGAATTTGCTCAAGTGAGGGAGTCTCCATGAGATGAGGTAAAATAAAATAAAATAAAATAAAATAAAATAAAATAACAGGAGAGGGGGGCCAAAAACAGCGGCATGGTCGGTAGGCCGGCGGGCCCGGTCCCATGCCTCTCGTTTATTTTATTTAATGTTATTATTTTCCTCTATAAGTTGCTCGTTCGTCCATATTTTCGTTCGTTCATGCATGCGTTCGGGTTCTCATTCGTGCACTATTGTCAAGTATACTTGCACCATTTTCTTGGGGCTTACTCGGTGATGACCCAGACGCCCTTTTTTCGAATAATTATTACTAATTCATGAAATTCGGCTGAGAATGATTAATGAAACGGAGTAATAAAATAAGTTGAGTATCTATTATTAATCCATGAATCCAGTCGGGGAATTCAGGGAACGGAGTAATGAGATAAAATGTTTATCTATTACTAATCCATGGAATCAGCCGGGGATCAGTCATGGAATGGAGAAATCAGATAAAATAGATTATTTTTTAGGAATTCAGTTGGCGAATGACACACTAGAATTAATCTATTTGCAGAATCGATATGAGATAGTTGAAGCATCATATTCGTTCTGAGTGGGTGTATAGTCAGGGAACAACGAACGACGCGACATCCTGAAGGCGTTAAACTTCTCTAACAAACAATCATGTCTAAAGAACCTCCTGATTCTATACACGGTCTCTCTACGTAGTCATGGAACAACGTGCAGCGTGACGTCCTGAAGACGTTAAGCTCTCTAACAAACAATTATGTCTAGAGAACTGCCCAATCATTAAGATTCTATATAGAGGTGAGTCTCTCTATGTAGTCAGGGAACAACGAGTAACGTGACGTCCTAAAGGAGTTAATCTCTCTAACAAACAATTATGTCTAGAGAACCGCCAAATCATTCGATTCTACGTAGAGGTGACGTTGAAATATGTGAATCATCGAACGCTCAGATGGGAGGCCTTTCGAGAAACATATTCATCATAGATCTGAGAGGAATGCTCACTCAGTCAGAGATCATGAAACAGTTCACGGATCATAAAATATGAATCGTCAGATGCGTTCCTGAAGCCGGGTCAGAAACATCCAGTATCATGATTTTACAATTTTATCCCTTGCCAAAAATCCACCACCAACATTAAGTCCCCTGTTTAGTAAGGGACATTCATGTTCCTCAATAAGCATAGGATGGTGATTTTCCAATAGACGATATAAGCAGACGAACTTAGTCGTACAAAAGCATTTTCAGAATCCCCGATTTGCTCCAATGATGTCATGTACAAGCAAATGCCCAAGTAAGGACCCTGACAGTATGATAGAGTGTCATCCCGTGAGAATGGAGAGATGAAGCACTGTTGATTTGGATGATCAAACGTCCAGTTTTGGTCAGTTTAGCGTTTACGGGCCGGGCCCAAAAGGGAAATCCTTGTTTTAGGAACGGATGTTCGTTCATACGTTAGTTAAAGAAACAAATAATAATCCCTAGCACAAGAGAGATTTTTTTTTAATAAACATTCGTCTAATGATAAAATATTTGTCTATGAGTTTTCATGAATTTTTTTTTATCTTTTAAATATGTGAGATTTCACAAGATTGAATAAACTCTCGTTTTAAAGGTGGATGTTCGTACGAGAGAAAAGTTTTTTTCTTTTGAATAGATGTGCGTCTGTTAGTAATAAAAAAAAATTCTATGAGTATTCATGATTTTTTTTATTTTCGATATGTGAGCTCTCACAAATTTTGAAAATATACTCTTATATCAAAAACGTATGCTCGCGAGGGAGAAAAAATATATTTTTTTTCTTTCAAATTTACGTGAGTTTCACGTTAAAATATATTTTTTGTAAAATCAATGTTTTGATTTTGAACAATTGTTGAAAGTTAACAATTATACATGGTGAAATAATGTTTGTATGTGAGTTTTCACAATTTTAGAATTGACGTCTGTCCAATTTTTTATAAACCAGTGAATGTTCACACGGTAAAAATTTACGTGGGTTGTTCACGATTTTATGAAAATCAATTTATGATTTTTGAATAATGGACTTTTCCCGTCTTTGCAGGTTTGAAGAAACGAACAAGTTTTAAGAACTTTTGTGCTAAGTTCACTACTGTTAGCGAAATTGTAAACAGGTAAGAGTTGGATGGTTACCATTTTTGTTGCGTGTTTGTTATTGGTATATCCATGACTCAATGTCTTTCGCCTCAGATAATGGTGACTTCTAGTTACGACCACCCTTCTGGATCTTCCGAAGAACGCTCCAGAAATATCAAGTCAAAGATGAAGACTTCTACAAATGTTCATGCCAAGGTGAATCAACCTTTCAGAGATGCTGGAAAGATGATACACGGTATGTCTCCTGATCATCAGAGAGTGGTTCGTGCTAAGATATATGCTTTCTTGGTCTTAGAAGATGCAGAGGGAAAGCAGAGACATGATGAAATATCACAGAAGAAAATAGCTGAAGATGAAAAGCTCATATCTTATTTGAAGAAGCACCGCCGACTTCAGCAAGTGAGACTATCGACTGAAGATGAAGTTCGGATTTGCGTTGATGGTGTATCTCTTGATACAGATGTGGATGAATGAAGAATTTCTTCATAATTCGTCATCATAAAATTTAGAAGTTAGGTCTTCATTGAAATTACCGTAGAATCTTCGTCCGATGTATGATTTCTGCGATCCACGCATGTTTCTTCATCCTAAGAAAATTTCCAAGCTTTAGGAAAGAAGTTTTTCGGATTTTAAGAACGTTTAAGGGCCGAAATTGACGAAACAACAAACTTCCATAAGGTTTTCAGAAAAATTTCAGCTGTCATGTAGTTCAAGGTTTTGGCCACATCTTTTTGCCCGTTCATCCAATTGCTGTGAATTTTGTAGATGTTGTAGAAGAAATCCATAATAAGAGAATGACATATGGCTCAACCTTAGATTCTTCACCAACTTCTCCCATCTCGATTATTTGTGCATGAAATGGTATAATCATCTCAGACGAGCTTGTTTTAAAACTCCCCTGTTATGTCTTTAGACCATTTGCTTGTGTCTTGAACGCTTGATGAAGTATTTAAATGCCATTGATTAATTTGAAATCTGAAACCCTTGGTTGATACATGAGCCTGGCGTTTGCGATACCATTTTTTGTTTCTGTCAGTCGTAGAAGCATCACTTCTGAAACCCATGGGACCATAAATGAGGTTGCTCTCAAGAGGGGATGATGTAATGACCATGGTTACACGTCCATGTGGTAGCATTCCTTTTATAATAAATGATTAGCATAGGCGAGTCCGGTGCCACGGGTCTTGGACTGTAAAATTGAACGTCACGATCAGTGGACCGTCATTCCCCAGTATTTTATTATTTCTCTCTTTTGTTTTACCTTCTTCTGGAAAGACCTAGATAGAGAACCCAGGTAGAAAACTTTATGTAAAAACCTAGGTGGTCGAAGTTGGAGGTACCTTGATGAAGGACTTGGTGGACATCGATCGATTGTGGAGGTAATGAATCTCGTTTAAGGATTGCTACTTGCATGTTGTATGCTATGGAAGCTGTAGGAACCTCATACGATGTCGGAGTTCGGTGCTTGACCTCAAATTTTGAAGCTAAGAGACTGAGTTATCGTATGAGAAAATAATCACTCAATTTGGAGTTATGTAGTTCACCAAATAAGCGTGCACCCATACAAAATTTTCAAATTTCATAGACCTGATAGTAAAGGTCGTATATTTCAGCTCGTATGTCCGATTGATGCTCCCTTTTGGTATGTTGTAGAAGAGACATAGACGAACATCTTTTGTTGAAGAAGCATTGTCGCATTCCTCACCCATTGGTACTTTTTTGTAAACCCATGGCCTGAAGTGTGTTGTTGTAAGGACCCTCAAGCTCGTCAACGCTATTTGACTAGTCTAACCAGGGTTAAGATACGATTTAACCGCTAATGACTCAATTAGTTTAGCATGAACGTTAATTAATAGAAATTAATCTAACAACGATCTAGATACGAAACTAGTATCATTGAATAAAGATCGAAAAGTTACGCGGAATGAACTACTCTAAAGTGTCGTTCAGATATTGGACGAATAAGAAATCATCAGATATCATAAAGGGGAAAATTAGTATTTTTTCCATTGAACCAACCCGGACTTCCCTTATCACTTCTAGTGTGTGTTTAGTGCTCCCCGTTGGTCTTATCAACCAAAACCAAATCGAAGAAAAATATTTCTTCTTATCTTTTCTTCCTTCTTCTATATTCAGTTTCTTCTCTTCTTATGTTCTGCGAGAGATTGTGAGATGAGAGTGAGAGTCGATTGAGGGGAATCAATGATGGGGTTGTATATATAATGAAGGAGTTGAAGTTGTTATCGATTAGGCTAAGGAGGAAGAAGAAAAGTGGGTCTGAGAAAGAGTTAGGGTTTCGGGAATAAGGATTAAGAGATGAAATTGATATTCTGGGAAGGGGACTAGAGATGGGTATGTTCTTGATTGATGTTTGATTGAAGTTATAGGATTATTTGGAGTTTCTGAGAACAATGAAGGTAACGAGAATTATGGTTTCTTTGAGATTCGATGAAGGAGAGGATGGCTGTGAGTCTGAGATCAAGAGAAGAATCATAAAATTGAGAACAGTTGATGTAGGTGGTGTTGGTTTAGGTGTTGAATCAAATTTGGGAAGAACATAAAAAAAAGGAATTAGGGTTGGTAAGAGAAGTTACAGAAAATGAAATTGAGGATTAAAACGATTGATTGGAGGTGGGTTTAACCTGAATTGGAGTATGAGGTTGCAGAATAATACGAATTTATGGGTGCAAGAGAAGGTGTTTGAAGTTGGAGGTATGTTGATTGAGAATTAGAACTAGGATGAGAATTGGGTATTACAGTTGATAATGATATTTGTGACTGTATTGATATGAACTGTTGGTGGAGTTGAAATTGTTGTTACAGTTGGAGCTTGGCTTGTGGTTTTAATTTAGATTGAGTTTTGACTGTGTGTTGCTGTGTTGAATTACTGGTGGTTGTGAATTTAATGTTTAGTGGAAAATGGAGTTGAGTTTCAAGTGATAATGAATTTGAATCCCAGTTGAGTTATAAGTTGTTCTGGTGCTGCTGAAGTTGCAGGGAATATTAAGTTGATGTTACAAGTAATTGCGGTTGCTGAGTTGAAGTTATGGTGGATTGGGATTGAACTGGATTGTTTGAATGGTTTGCTTGGTTGCAGTTCATGGAGTTGAGAGTGAAGTTATAGATTTGCATCGGTATTGTTAGTGTGGTGAATGGAAATAAAATATGGAAGTATGCAATGTTAGTGAAGTTGCATTCTAGTGAAGGGAGCGGAAATATGTATGCAGAATTACTGGTAGTTTCGAATGTAAAGTGTTGTTATGGATGAGGCCTTAGTGAAAGTATGCATTTGCAGAACTGATGTAGATGTGGTGTTGTAGTTCATAAATGGTATGAATGAATATTGAAGTGATTAAGCTGAGATTTCTATTGGAGTTAATTTGAGACTAGTGCTGATTCAGTTTGGTGGATTGTGTTGCTAAAAGCTGCAACCGCAGGTAATAAGAGTTCTTAATTAAAACTAAAATTTGAAGTTGTTTAAGATTGATTGATTGAAGTTAAGATATTATGTAATTGAGTTATATGAATAAAGGTTTGATGAGTGTGTGGAGTTGAATCTTTTGTAGAAGCTTAAAGCCTGCAACAACAGATTAAGGTAAATAAATGTTGTATTTGTAAATGAATTTTATAGTTATTTGAGTTGATTTAATTGTTGTAATAGATTTAGGCTGTTAGTCATCCCAGTCAGATGTCTGACTGAGTTAGTTTAGCTGACTCGGTGTTCTGAATGAATTGAATCGGTGTTGACTCACCGAGTTACCTTATCCTGACATGAGATGACCCAGTTGACCGATTTAGACTTTAGATTTAGACTATTTGACCCTGGACCTTGACTTGACTATGGACGTTGACCCTTGAACGTTAGTTGACTCAGATGGACTGGGCGTTGGATTAAGGGATGAATTAGTGGACTTGGGCTTAGGATTAGTGTTTCTTAATTATATGTTTTGGACCTCTTGTGGTCCGAATTAGACTTTGGTTTCTTCTACAAAGTTGTAAATATTCATAAGACTTAGATAATGGACTACAAAACCAACCTAATTCAATTAGTAAATCTTAGCTATGCTAAAGATAGATAAATAAAGATGGAGAACCTTAATTGGGCCTAGAAATGTTAGATAGAATTGTATGATTCTTGTGTGAACCATTTTGGTTAGATTCTTAGAGTGCTTGTGTGAATAACAGTTAATTTATTAACAACGATCGATTCAAAGGATGAACCAGTGGATCGTGGATCTCGTGGTAGGCTTGGCCTGTCATCAAAAGAGGTGTGGGAATGCATTTGACTCTTTTGTATTCATTATTGTTGTTTTTATAAAAATTTATGCTTAACAAACTCATGCATTGTCTGTCCGTGCATTTCATGCTTTGTTTAAAATGCATTATGATAATCCTGTTGATTCTATGAATCTTTCCACGATTTGGAAAGGACTTGTATTATTTGTTGTCAGTATGAATTGTTATAGGAAATGAGAATTTCCACTTGTGGTATATAGGATACGCTCCTTCACATTTATACCTACTTTAATTCAATTTAGAGTTGGTCACCATGGTCTTGGTGGCATCCATAGCTAAATAGGTGTGAATTGCCGGTTAGGAATTTACAACCATATTAGTACATTGTTTGACGAAGGAGTTTGTTCCATATACATGTATGATTATTTCAGTGACTTATTCACTGTTTAATGCTTCGGAAAAACATGTATTGTTTTCCAATTCTTGCTTATGACTACTTAGAAGTTAAATGTTAATTATTCCCACTTCAATTTCTGTGACAGATCAGGGTTGCGCAGCGAAAGCTCCGAGAAATTGACTTCACTAGTTGATTAACTTCTATTATATTTATTATGTTGTATATTTTATTTTAAAAACCAAATGACTATTACATATGTATCATTTGAGAGAAGATGTTGCATATATATTTCTGAGAGGGGTTAGTTTTGGGTTAAGTTCTGTATCGCATTTCTTAATTGAATGCTTAAGTGTATGTTTTGGATTTTAGTAACTCTATTTTTAGTTAATCTCTTGGATTAGTCAGCTGTTACCTTAGGGGGCGCTACCAAGTTGGTATCAGAGCTCACTATTAGATCTTATATGGTAGACAATAGGAATAGCCAGTGCTAGTTAGTGAACTAGATTGGTTTAGAACTGGGTTGGGTTTGTGAGATAAATTTTAATCACTAAAAGTTATTAATAATTAAAATAATTTTTGATTGATTGATTTGTTTGGTTGATTGTTTGTTTAGGTATTGAAGTAAAAATTGTAGGGTACACCAATAATTAATCTAGTGGAGATTAGAGAATAAATGATTTAAAATTATGAACACATACACAAGTCAATACTTAAAATAGTGAGATTAGTATTATTGATAAATCTTGAAAGTCACATATATAAATATTAAGCACCTTGACTTATATGTAAAATCAACGGTTTATAATCACATAAATGTTAATAATATTTTGGGACTCAATAATATTTGTAAGAGTTGTTAGAATAATAACTCAATAAAATATTATAATAGTAATCATAGATAGATGATAATAAAAGTAACTTGTTGTTAGAATAATAATTCACTATAGTTGTTAGAATAATAGTTTACTTGTTGTTTTTCAATAAAAGTCGTGGTGGCATTCTTTCATAAAAGTAATAATAATTTTAATAAAATAATGTTTTTTTTTTAAATATTAAAACTAATATTATAATGAAAAATAAAATATTATACAGGGTTGGTTGGAAGGCGAGCAACAAGCTGCGCGCCAATTCCTTTTTTGATAGCTAGTCCTATCCTTTGAAAAAGAGAGCTGCCGACCTTGTAATTGGCATCGTAGTTAGCCAAGCAGCTTCCTAATCTATTCAGAAAAACAACAAAGTCCTCACCCAATTCACCTAGGGTTGTAAAGGCTAGGACACCAAAACTATAGCCATTAGATGTGCACGTTTCTAAATACTTGGTACGCTTTCGGTTGGTGGCTGCAGTGATAGCCCTTCCAGGTGTGAAGCTCCGAAGGCCGTCTCCAGAAAAAGGGGAAATACCCGTGATATCAAAGCAAGTATGACGGCCCGAGTCCCAATTATATACCATGATGTCGGCTGGTTTAAGTTCTCTCACACCAACAGAAATACCTATAGAAGCTTCCTTTCTGGCTGTGACACCTGCTTTAAGACAAATATCCAAGATTATATCACGAACTAAGTCATGACGGAATTTAAGGCCGAATTCATTGGCACAATGAATGGCGTGGTCACCAAAGGTATCCATCTTTCCCCCACAACATGGACATGTATAATCCTCGGGGAAGAGAGGCACTCCTAGTCTGTATTGGAGGACAGCTCTGAAGTGGCGTGGCCCGATAGTTTGGTTTAGCCCAGGGATTTGGATTGCCTTCAAAAAGTCCATAGCATGCACCATTTTATTACTTTGCCAGAGGGAAGCATCTCGAGGTGTTAGTGCAAATTTAGTAGGTATTTCCTTCTTGATAGCGTCAAAGTAGCGGTCTTCCAGTGCTTTCATAGGATGAGGGGAAGTGCCTTTTATGTCGAATGTTGAAGGATATAATCCACAAAACAACATGTAGCTATCGAGGGCTGACTGGAATGGCCGGCAGGGAGACGATATGTCAGTAGTGCGTAAGATAGTACCCTGAATGTCGTTAGTTTGGATGCACGAGGCTATGTAACAATATTTGCTGGTGTCGGCCAATATGTACACTCCAAGACCACCGTCTTTGATAGGGAGAATAGATAATCTCTGTTGTAGGGGGCCGAATCCAGCTCCATCACTTGTAATGATATATTGAAGATATTGAAGCAGGTGGTGATCATATTGTGCAGACGTGACTTGGAGAAACTGAGGGTTAGTGGTGCGAAGGGTAAAGTAAAGCTTCGATACACCGGTACAGCTTCGCAGTAAGAGAAGCTCGCACTGCTGGTCCTTTAGCTGCTTCACTGAGTTCATGAGGTCGATGGTCTTAGTAACTCTGGATAAGATTAATTCGCTGCAATAACTTGCATCTAGGCTGACAGGTCCCCCCAGTACTTTAACCCCCTTTATTGCTCGTCCAATGTTACGCAGGAAAACACCAGCTTCAGAACTTCGCGGATCTGTGCAAGGCCAAAATAGTTCGGTTTTGGTAATGTTCAAGTGGAGCCCTCTAGAACCTCCGTCTTCTTGAATTATCTTTAATGCTTTTGAAACCTCTATAGTATCTCATGCAATGGTACCGTCGTCGAGGTACCATGCATTCATGTCCAGGGAGAAATGTCTAGCAATCTTACATACTAGAGGATGAAGTACTAAGGCGAACAGCAAGGGGCCGAGAGTGTCGCCTTGTTGCACACCCTTGGCAGAAGATAGAGTTGCTTCATTGTAATAAAGTTTGGCTGGTTTAGCATAGAAGAATTCCACCCACCTGGATATGCTAGGGCAGTTATCCCTAACTTCCTTGATAAGGGTGGTTCTACTCACTAGGTTGAATGCATTCTGAAAGTCAATGAGCAGCATCGATAAGTTGGATTGTGTACCTTTTAACTCTAGCAGTCTGTTTGCAGAGTGCATGATTCCTTCTCCACCACAGCGAATTCCCACTCCAAATTGGTAATTCCCCAAGTAAGCGGTCATGGCCCCATTCACGGCTCTTACATCTAACTTAGAGCACAATCTCCTCCAAATGGTGCCAATGGCAATAGGATGTATGCCGCCATCTGGTTTCAGCAGCGGGGTAAGCGGGGCGCTATCTATGAAATCACCGAGCACTGCGAGACAGCGACCAGAGAGCCACAAATTCACCACTCCAGTAATAGATGTAAAGAGTTCTTCAGAAACTGCCGTGGAAGACCCACTAAAGGAATCAAGAAGATGCTGCACTCTTAGTACGTCTCTCCCGCATGAGGTTCCTTTACGGAAACTGCGTATAGACGTAATAACATCCTCTGCATTAACATTCACAGCAGCTGTTGCAATCTCATCAAGTGGAATAATAGGTGGAGAAGCAGAAGGATGTTTTTGTTGTAGAGCGTGTAGAGTGTCTTCATTGGCAGGTGCCACTCCGTTGGATGATAGGATTCGAATTGCTGCAACGTAATGGCCGTGGCTAAGCTTTTTCTTGACAGCCTCAGAATTGGTTTTATTTTTCTTCTTAGTCTGCTGCCTTCTTTGCTTAGTTTCTTTAGTATCTTCAAGGATTCGATGTACCAAAGTATGGCATCCCCCTGGTTCTATCCAAGTACTGAGAGCTAGGTTAATAGAAGCAATTTGTAATCTTCTTCTGTTACCTGACCTTTCTTCTGAACATCTCTTAGGAATGTAGAGATTAAGGGTGCACGAAGGTAGAAGAAGAAATTGAATCCATGAAGTTAAGTCATCAGGGTGAGATAAAACCTTGTCTAGAGAAGCTTTTAGGGTTCTAGAGAAGGTTAACCTACACTGTGGTGGAATGCTGGAAACAGTTGCTATCTGCTTCTGAAAAACCTTGTCTAGGATCTGGGTAGAGAGGCGTAAGGGTGCCTTACCAGAGTCAGCAGAATCAGAATTGCATTTGGTAGCACAGGGCATCTGATGGCCGTTAAGGTCGCTAGAGGAAGAACTACTGGGTTGTTCGACCTCGTAAAAAAGGAAATCAGCGTACCTTCCATTAAAGGGTCCAGCCAAAACACCACCTGCATGATTTCTGCATGGACGTTTCCAGGAAAACCATTTCATACATGGTAAGCAAAGCCACATCTGCATATGTTTCAGCAGGTTCTCCCAAGCTTTGTAGACTCTGATATCAGAACGTATTCTCTCTTTGCACACAATAATACCATTATCAATAGAAAAGTGTCTATCCTGTATGTGTTTGAAGATGGTACTTCGTGCATAGCCCCTCCCATTAACGTTATCCCGGCAATCTTCAAAGTGTTTATATGGGCAATGGTATGCTGTGTCGTTATCAGAAGCACTAGATTGATCAACAGAAACTGCAGATGGCCCTGCAGAGGAAGATGCAGTAGAAATGCTACTCAAATTAGTGTTCAAAATGGCGTTGATGATAGATTTGCCAGAGTGTGCTCTTGTAGTTGGCATATCTCAGAATTTGAGAGAATAACTACCGTAACCGTATTCTGCAGAAGAAGGTAATGGAGAGTATATATTGCAGAATAGGGTAAAAAGGATACCAAAAGATGCGCTGATAGGAGGGGAATCGATTAGGGTAAGCATTTCGCTCTGCTGTCTGACGAATTGATGTTAGCATTTATCAATTAGTACCATATCAAACTTAACTAAATTCTCAATAAGGATATATAAGGATTAAAATAATAATTATGATTAAATAATTATGGAAAATTGATAACGCTTATTTACAATTAAGCTTTGTAAATCAAATTAATTAAAAATTAGGGATATATGTTTTTCGTTTAAAACTAGTAGATAGTTAAAATAATACTTATCATTTGTTAGACTTTAGAACACGAAGATACAATATATAAAATAAAAGACTTAACTTGTTAGAAATCTTGTGGTAAAATTATATTTAGGCTAACAAATGATCCAGTAAATCTTTAATAAAATGAAACAAATTTACATGAAATAGTATTAATAACATTCAGATATTTATTGTAATATTGAAAATAAAAGGAAATAAATTCGTAAATTGATAGGACCCTTCTTCGTAAATAAATGCAATCATCTTTTAAAATGGAAAATGAGTATGACGAAATTAAATTGTTAGAATTTAAATTAATATTATATTGAACATAACTTAAATTAAAATCTCATTAACAAATATATAGCGATAAAATAATGATTATGATTAAATAGCCATGGAAAATTATTAGTGCTCATTTATAATTAAGTCCTGCAAAGTTAACTAATAACAAATTTGAATTATATGTTTTGCATTTAAACCAGATAGATAAATAAGACTTATTAAGTAGGATTAAAAGAACGTGAGGTCAAATAAGGCAAAGAATAAAGACTAAACTTGTTAACAAATCTTATACTTAGATTATCTTTAGTCCAATAAAGGATTCACTAAATCACTAAATTATACAAATGAAGTGGTATTTATGGTATTTGGATACGTATTACAAAATTAGATTTAAAGGAGAATAATTTGCCTATGAATAAAATACTTATTATTAATACCCATAATCTGAAGACTATTGAGGCATATTGAAATTTTATGCGGACTCAAAATTTAAATTACCAACGCCAATATGTAACAAGATATACTATACTACCGATCCAATATGAATAAATAAAATCTATTATATAAATCTTTACGTGAATATAGAGTTACATTTAGAAGATTAAAGCATTATGTACCATATGGACTCTTAACTTAAGAATAATGAAAATGATAATATAATCAAGACAATAATTTTTATAAGATCAGCAAATAATAATATTATATAATACTAATTACTGTAAAGTTAGAGTTATTGTAATATCATTTGTATAATAATTATTGGATAGTAACAACAAAATGTAATTTTTATTAATAATACAACTTAAGGATTACTTGGCACTAGAATAAATTTAAGAAAATAAAGTTAGATCAAATCAAATCTAGTATTAATAATAAATTTAAACTTCTCACTATGACTAATTACGATTTAACTTGTATCGGTCTAAGAAATAAGAAATAAATGTAATAATAGTAATAAAATATTAATACCAAACGTGTATGAAAAATGATTAGTGGTTATTTACTTATATCAAGTCACATAATCAAATAAACAATGGATACATGGGAAATAATATGTTGAAAATAAAATAATAATGTAACATTTGGATAATGGTTATAACATTAAGTTATTCGTAAATAGTTCATGAATCTAAAAAAAATATTTATATATGATATCACAGCAAAGTTAAAAATATCAGATATTATAAATTAACCTGAAATCGAGTTTGGATTACTTATATTGATAAAATAAGTAAATAATAAAATACAATAATTTTTTGATGATTAAATTGCTTAAAATGATGTGAACTATTTATATAATAATCTACGAAGTAAATTTATCAGATTATACCAGTTAAGATAGAAGTTAAAGACTAATTAATCTTGATATATAAAACAAAATTAACACTTAGTTAATCGTAACAAGTTTGCACTTGGTTAATCCAGCACTGGGGAATAGTGAAGGTTGTGTCTTCTCTGTTCGTAGGAAGGCATTGTTGGGATTGGCCAACCTTGACAGGGCAACCGCATTCAGAGATGACCGATCATAGAAGGATGAATTAGTTTTTTTTAGAGAACCGATAGTTTCAACTTTAGAAATATTTGTAAGACTCTTCCTTGAAGTTAGAGACATATATGTTATAAAATAGAAATTTGCAGGGGAAACGTTGACTTCCCTATTTGATAGGAATTAAATTAGTATAGTTGAACTTAGAGCCACAAATTTTAGTTGTAGAAAGCCTTATAGGTTTGTGCTTTGTTTCTTGTTGTTTGCGCTTAGACAAAAGATATGATTCTTCTATAAGGTGGGGAGTTTCTGAAGACCAGAAGGATGGTTTGATTTTCGAGGACGAAAATGTTATAAGGTGGGGAGAATGTAAGGACCCTCAAGCTCGCCAACGCTATTTGACTAGTCTAACCAGGGTTAAGATACGATTTTACCATTAATGACTCAATTAGTTTAGCATGAACGTTAATTAATATAAATTAATCTAACAATGATCTAGATATGAAACTAGTATCATTGAATAGAGATCGAAAAGTTGCGTGGAATGGACTACTCGAAAGTGTCGTTCGGATACTGGACGAATAAGAAATCATCAGATATCATAAATGGAAAAATTAGTCTTTTTGCCATTCAACCGACTCGGACTTCCCTTATCACTTCTAGTGTGTGTTTAGTGCTCCCCATTGGTCTTATCAACCAAAACCAAATCGAAGAAAAATATTTCTTCTTATCTTTTCTTCCTTCTTTTTTCTTCTTTTTTCTTCAGTCTCTTCTCTTCTTCTGCTCTGCGAGAGATTGTGAGATGAGAGTGAGAGTCGATTGAGGGTAATCAATAATTGGGTTGTATATATGATGAAGGAGTTGAAGTTGTTATAGATTAGGCTAAGGAGGAAGAAGAAAATGTGGGTCTGAGAAAGAGTTAGGGTTTCATGAAGAAGGATTAAGAGATGAAATTGATATTCTGGAAAAGGGACTAGATATGGGTATGTTCTTGATTGATGTTTGATTGAAGTTATAGGATTATTTGGAGTTTCTGAGAACAATGAAGGTAACGAGAATTATGGTTTCTTTGAGATTCGATGAAGGAGAGGATGGCTGTGAGTCTGAGATCAAGAGAAGAATCATAAAATTGAGAACAGTTGATGGAGGTGGTGTTGGTTTAGGTGTTGAATCAAATTTGGGAAGAACATAAAAAAAAAAGGAATTAGGGTTGGTAAGAGAAGTCACAGATAATGAAATTGAGGATTAAAACGATTGATTGGAGGTGGGTTTAACCTGAATTGGAGTATGAGGTTGCAGAATAATACGAATTTATGGGTGCAAGAGAAGATGTTTGGAGTTGGAGGTATGTTGATTGAGAATTAGAACTAGGATGAGAATTTGGTATTACAGTTGATATATATTGTTGTGACTGTATTGATATGAACTGTTGGTGGAGTTGAAATTGTCGTTACAGCTGGAGCTTTGGTTGTGGTTTGAATTTAGATTGAGTTTTGACTGTGTGTTGCTGTGTTGAATTATTGGTGGTTGTGAATTTAAGGTTTAGTGGAAAATGGAGTTGAGTTTCAAATGATAATGAATTTGAATCCCAGTTGAGTTATAAGTTGTTCTGGTGCTGCTGAAGTTGCAGGGAATATTGAGTTGATGTTACTAGTAATTGCGGTTGCTGATTTGAAGTTATGGTGGATTGGGATTGAACTGGATTGTTTGAATGGTTTGCTTGGTTGCAGTTCATGGAGTTGAGAGTGAAGTTATAGATTTGCATCGGTATTTTTAGTGTGGTGAATGGAAATGAAATATGGAAGTATGCAATGTTAGTGAAGTTGCAGTCTAGTGAAGGGAGCGGAAATGTGTATGCAGAATTGCTGGTAGTTTCGAATGTAAAGTGTTGTTATGGATGAGGCCTTAGTGAAAGTCTGCATTTGCAGAACTGATGTAGATGTGGTGTTGTAGTTAATAAATGGTATGAATGAATCTTGAAGTGATTAAGCTGAGATTCATATTGGAGTTAATTTGAGACTAGTGATGATTCAGTTTGGTGGATTGTGTTGCTAAAAGCTGGAACCGCAGGTAATAAGAGTTCTTAATTGAAACTGAAATTTGAAGTTGTTTAAGATTGATTGATTGAAGTTAAGATGTTATGTAATTGAGTTATATGAATAAAGGTTTAATGAGTGTGTGGAGTTGAATCTTTTGTAGAAGCTTAAAGCCTGCAACAGCAGATTAAGGTAAATAGATGTTGTATTTGTAAATGAATTTTATAGTTATTTGAGTTGATTTTATTGCTGTAATAGATTTAGGTCATTAGTCATCCCGATCGTCAGATGTCTGACTGAGTTAGTTTAGCTGACTCAGTGTTCTGACTGAATTGAATCGGTGTTGACTCACCGAGTTACCTTATCCTGACATGAGATGACCCAGTTGACCGATTTAGACTTTAGATTTAGACTATTTGATCCTGGACCTTGACTTGACTATGGGCGTTGACTGTTAGTTGACCCTTGACTGTCACTTTGACCGTTAGTTGACTCAGATGGACTGGGCCTTGGATTAAGGGATGAATTAGTGGACTTGGGCTTAGGATCAGTGTTTCTTAATTAGATGTTTTGGACCTCTTGTGGTCCGAATTAGACTTTGGTTTCTTCTACAAAGTTGTAAATATTCATAAGACTTAGATAATGGACTACAAAACCAACCTAATTCAATTAGTAAATCTTAGCTATGCTAAAGATAGATAAATAAAGATGGAGAACCTTAATTGGGCCTAGAAATGTTAGATAAAATTGTATGATTCTTGTGTGAACCATTTTGGTTAGATTCTTAGAGTGCTTGTGTCAATAACCGTTAATATATTAACAACGATCGATCTAGTGGATCGTGGATCTCGAGGTAGGCGTGGCCTGTCATCAAAAGAGGTGTGGGAATGTATTTGACTCTTTTGTATTCATTATTGTTGTTTTTATAAAAATTTATGCTTAACAAACTCATGCATTGTCTGTCCGTGCATTTCATGCTTTGTTTAAAATGCATTATGATAATCCTGTTGATTCTATGAATCTTTCCACGATTTGGAAAGGACTTGTATTGTTTGTTGTCAATATGAATTGTTATGGGAAATGAGAATTTCCACTTGTGGTATATAAGATACGCTCCTTCACATTTATACCTACTTTAATTCAGCTTTTATTATTTAGAGTTGGTCACCATGGTCTTGGTGGCATCCATAGATAAATAGGTGTGAATTGCCGGTTAGGAATTTACAACCATATTAGTACATTGTTTGACGAATGAGTTTGTTCCATATATATGTATGATTATTTATTTGACTTAGTCACTGTTTAATATTTCGGAAAAACATGTATTGTTTTCCAATTCTTGCTTATGACTACTTAGAATTTAAATGTTAATTATTCCCACTTCAATTTCTTTGACAAATCAGGGTTGCGCAGCGAAAGCTCCGAGAAATTGACTTCGCTAGTTGATTAACTTCTGTTATATTTATTATGTTGTATATTTTATTTTAAAAACCAAATGACTATTACATATGTATCATTTGAGAGAAGATCTTGCATATATATTTCTGAGAGGGGTTAGTTTTGGGTTACGTTCTGTATCGCATTTCTGAATTGAATGCTTAAGTGCATGTTTTGGATTTTAGTAACTCTATTTTTAGTTAATCTCTTGGATTAGTCAGTTGTTAGCTTAGGGGGCGCTACAGTTGTATTTTATTTGTTGAGATGATGAGATCATCTTGTAGAAGACATTGGCTTGTGCCCGTCCGTCATGCAAGCTTTGGAAATACTTTCATGTGAACATGTTTTCATGTCTAGACATATTGATATGAATCATTAGTGCTTGGAGAAGTCCGCTTCATCGAGTAACATTTCAGAGAATGGTTAGTTCATGAATCCATGTCATGAGGATGTTACTCCTGAGACTGTTGTTGCTGCTGAGATCATGATTGAATCTTCTCCAAACATTCTTGTTAATGCTGATACCATGGACAGAGTTCCTCTAGATATCCTTGTCGATGCCGATACTATGGTTGGAGTTTCTCCAGAGACTGAACAGGCTAGAACCATGATTCATCGACATAATCTTTGCTCCTCCATCCGGTGAGCACTTACATTCACGAACTAGTTGGTGGGTTGAGTTTCCCTAGGATGAAGGTGTACTAGGAGTTCAAACCGAATTTCACGAAAAGTATGACTTTACTATAAAATCAGTGAGTCGACGTTGTTGCGGTAGATAGCAGCATCAGTCTTCATTTTGGATGTGATTGGTGAAGAGAGGAAGTTACTCATTCGTGCAGGATCTTATGATGTAGAGAGATCCCATTGATGAAGTTTTATGGAATCACATAGGTTGCAATAACTTGTTATGTGGATAACATTTATTGAAATGGATTTGAATCGATTTCTCCAATAAGATCAAGTCCCCAGTGCATGTTTAAGGAGTTTGTGCCATCCATGGAAGAATGATGTTGCATATGCTTTAGAAGTCTTGTCATGGAGATAGTGAAGATGTAGTGAACATCACTACAATTTGATATACAGATACAGACCATATTGATAGGGTTAGAGATTACTGAAGAAGGATAGAAGGAATTAGAAGGTTAGAAGGACAAACAAAGGAATTAGAGGAGGAAGAATCCATAAACATGGAAATATTGAGAGATAATATTAGATTAGTTCATTCATTATTCGATAAAGCCATCATCCATACAACCAGTCCCTATATATCTATGACAATTACACCACTACTACTGACAACACCCTGGATGTCCTTAACCACAATGGATACCTCCCCTTGGGACATGACAAATACCCACCCCTCCAAATCATCCTTGTCCTCAAGGATGAGACTGAGTTGCAACACCCTTAACCACAACAAGTACATGATATTCCCAGTAATGCGCATTAGGATAAAATAAAATAATGCCCACTAGGGCCCAGAATATTAGAAAGCCAAGCCCAGCGAACCACTGATCAACTTGGAAAGTGTATGCTCCTAGCAGCACCTCTTGCTGCTGAGTTCCAGAAATGAGTAATTCTTCCCTTTCATGTAGTTCCTGTAATTTGTGGCTGTATATAAACTGAGATGTATTGCTTCGCAGAGTATATCCGCCTCTAAAAGTTGAGTCCTGAAAAAGTTCCCCGTTGACAGTATAAAGACTGCAGAGATCAAGTTCTGCCATGGTTCTGTAGTAGCCACAATTAACACAAAAGGGGAACGCAATTGACTGCATAAGCACCCTTGAACATATAAGGTCTTCAAGCACAAGATGCTGCAACCAACTATTTAAGCACCCTTGAGCATACTATATTTATTGTAATAACCCGGCATGTGGAGGAGTTGTTGTCGAAAACGTATACCCACTGTTGAGAGATTAACTACTGTATTGCTGCGGGTAACTCTAACTCCCTACCCTGCTCAATAGGAAAAAATTTCAACTGTTGAATTTGATACTCAAGAAGTTATGGTCCTTCATCACTTTTACATCGTTAGCTGTGTATACTGAAGCTGGATGAATGAACAATAAGAAGGAACATCGCTGGCGATTTCTAATGGAACGTACAGCTGAAGTATTACAACTCTCATCCTTAACAATATATTGACTTGAAATCAACCTGATGACCTCCCACTGAGTCTTTAACATATTATCATGCTCATACCATTTACCATCCTCATTAACTCTTATAAACACTTGTTTAATCTCCACCGCCTGGACAAGGTCATTCCAACTACTACTTTCCTTTCTTGGAGGGAAACACAAACCCCAAAAGGCTGAGATATTCGAAACCCATACACGAGAAACTCCAACTGCAACACCAAAGTTACAACCTTATTTATTGATTTCAGTTTCCCTGAACATATTTGTTCTGTAGTACCATGTTGTATCAAACAACACAACTGAGATAAAACTCAAATCAATCCAACAAATATTTTTCCATACTCTGTAAATTAGTTGAGATGATCAATCGGAATTTACACCTCAAGTACCCTACCCACAACAATACAGTTGGAATATGACATGTCGCAAGCAAGACCTGTATTCCACTTATCTTTTCCAGGAGCTCCAACTTGGCAGAAACAAGAGCAAGCAAGGGACTGAGCATAAATAAAGATGTACTTAAAAGTCTAAAATATCTTATACGAATATGACTCGCCACAGGAAGAAAAACACGGAACTCCACAAAGGAACCATCTGAATTCAAGACTTGAAGCAATTGGGTAGATAATCGATAAAAAAAAACATTATCATCAGGCCACGGCTGCAACATGTGATGCACAGAAATACAAGGGTGCATCTGGAAAAAACTATGAGAGAAGATAGCCGAAATATTGAATGCATGTGGATGTACCAATTCAGTCCTGAGATTGAAGACTGTACAACAATAATAACATAAAATGTGTTCTCTCACAACTCCCTTCTTCACAAACATACCACTCTTAAGTTGTAATAGTAAGTGGTTCTCATTCCCATAAATACCAAGTACAATAGATCTAGGTAATCCCAGTAAAGCGATGAAAATCAAAACGTATCCACAAATATTTTTAGTACCTCTTAAATCGTAAATGAACAAGGTTAAAAGTAGTACCTCCCATAATTCACTAACACTACATGAAGCCGGAGCTGGCATATTCGCATTGACATGACCATCACTACCTGAACATGAAATGAATATAATAACCTCCAACTGAGTCTTTGATATACTGTCCATCTCAGTCCATTTACCACCACCATCAACCTGCGGAGAATCCATCTCCATGAAACCCTCTCCAGTCCCTAGTTGTATCGGAATACTGACATATCTAACACACAGCTGATCAGAGAGATTGTGTGCACTACTCAGAATTTCCATTTCACAACCAAGCATTTTTAATAAACCATATTTTAGCTTAAACCTTATAGAACCATTATTACCATTGAAACTTCATCTACTGTTAGAATGAATTTGAAGACTTAGGTTATCAGTGTTGCCAGACTCACATTTCTTTGTCACATAAGATCTCGAAATTGTGCAAAAAAACATTATTCCCATGTGAAAAAGCGGGGGTTTAACAACCACACCCAATATTTCGATTAGCAATCTGTATGGACAACTCCGAGTTGTTTTCTAGAGAATCAACTAGACAGTTAGACTCAATCAATAGATAATACTCAAGGAGTTATTATCTCAATCTCTCAATTTGATTTACTCAAGCAAATACAATTCGCGATTCTTAATCAAAGAGAGATAACTTGGATGGTACCAAAGACCAATATCCAAGTGTCAATCAATTTAAATCAACAACCAATAAGGTCGGATATTCTAATTGATTGAAAAACGCACAACCTGTATCATTTCAATTATATACCGAAATATAATGCGGAAAGTAAATAACACAGACACCAGAATTTTGTCAACGAGGAAACCGAAAATGCAGAAAAACCCTGGGACCTAGTTCAGATTAAACATACATTGTATTAAGCCGCTACAGACACTAGCCTACTCCAAATTAACTTCGGTCTGGACTGTAGTTGAACCCCAATCAATCTCACATTGATCCAAGGTACAGTTATGCTCCTACGCCTCTGATCCCAGCAGGATATTGTACACTTGATTCTCTTAGCTGATCTCACCCACAACCAAGACTTGCAACTACCCAAAGTCGAAGACTTTAATAAACAAATCTGTTTCACACAGAAAAGTCTACAAGATAGATAAATCCGTCTCCCACGAATAAACCTATGAGTTTTACTCCGTCTTTTGATAAATCAAGGTGAACAGGAGCCAATCAATAAAACCATACTTATATTCCCGAAGAACATCTCAGTTTTATCAATCACCTCACAATAGTCTTAATCGACGCAGCGAAGAAAGATATTTTGGAATCACAAATGATGAGACGAAGATGTTTGTGATTACTTTTATATCTTGCCTATCAGAGATAGAAATATTAATCTAATTATTACAATTGTACTCGTACGATAAAAACAACAAGATCAGATCACACAACTACAAGAAAAGTAGTATCGGTCTGGCTTCACAATCCCAATGAAGTCTTTAAGTCGTTAACCTGGTTTTGGAAGAAGAAAACCAAAGGTTAAAGGAGAATCGACTCTAGCTTAGCAAACTAGTATCACACAGAATGTGTGGAGATTAGGTTTCCCAGTTGCTAGAGTTTTCCCTTATATAGTCTTTCAAATCAGGTTTTGCAATCAATGTTAGCTTAGTAACAAAGCATTCAATATTCACCGTTATATGAAAACCTGATTAGATTCAAGCTAATATCTCTCAACCATTAGATCGAAAACTTAGCTTGCTATACACACATATACTTGACAATTTTGTGTTTGTGTAACCGTACCAAAACGTGTACAATAGTTGGTTCAAGATTAGTCAACCAAATGGTTAGCCAAATTGTTAGAGCATTGCTCGGTTGAACCCACCAAGCGTTGGTATGTCAAGTTTGGTTGTCATATTTTAGGGAAGAAAAACTCATTTAAGAGTCGCTTGATTTATATGCACTAGACTCAACTTTGTATAGGTTAGCTTGAAAGTATTAGGATGAGACATTACAAGTATTGTGAAGACTTGAAGAAGTGAAAAAGAAGACGGAGCTACAACAACAATATAATCCTTCCACTTGAGGTTAGTGATATTTGACTTGAACTGTTTCATTCCCTATCGTATCTTTCAAGTCGTGCATATTGAAAACATAAAACTGCGAAGCATGAACACTCTAGATAGACATAGTATTAAGGAATACAATATGAAGTTTCTTGCTTAACCATTAAACTTTGTATATAAGACATCAACATAATCGTATGAATGCTATTGTGATTATGTATGGGTATGAGGTGAGGATTTCATCCTAGGGAACACTATTTATATGTGTTCTAAGGAAGTAAGTTCATGATACGTGTTGTGAACCGAAAGGGAAATCGCCAGGCGTTATTAGGGTTGTTCTTCATTACATATATTATGAACGACCAATATGTGTGATATGTATAATTATTCACAACTTGTTTGTGTTTTTGATAAAACTGTTCACATAAGGCCTGACTTTTGTATTGGTATGACTTTTATTAGTGAAACCAATCTTAAGTAATCACCTGGGGTATGATCGGGTTGTGTATGTCTGAACCTATTACTGGGAAGAGGGGAACCGATCCTAGTAAGAGGTGTAGTGCATCACAAGGAGGAACCGATCCTTGTATGAGGTGCAGCAAGGTTTATGGAATAAAGGGGAACCAATCCTATGAACATGTGCAGCAAAGTTTTGGAAAGGGGGAACCGATCATATGAACATGTGCATCAAATTTTTGGGAAGGGTTAACCGATCCTATGGACATGTGCAGTACATACAAGTTAGAAACCATATATATGTGGGGAACCGATCCTAGTACCTAGTCAACCGTTTCTTTGGTAAGCTAGTGTAACTATGCACAATACTCACATGGAAACCCATGAGGTGTGATTGAGTGGAACTTGATCAATCACATAGTTCTTGAAAGTCAGATGAACCAATTCTAAACTTGTTTGGAAGTGTGGTAAATCCGTTTCAAGTGAGCAAGCATGGTAAAGACTTGCAAGAGTAAGATGTTGACACTCTTTGAACACGGTGCATTAATGCTTATTCTATTTTGTTCAAAGATATTCTTTAAAGGCTAAGAAGGAAGTAAATCCCAAGATCGAATTTAAATAAGTTAAGGATCTTTTTAATTAAGGGTTTTTAATTATATATGGAAAATAAGAATTAGTAATGTGCATTTTCTAATTAGATTTTCCAAGGAGATTTCAATCATTGTTTTTGGACAGTGCATTCACAGGAATTATGAAAACTGAATTTGGTAGAGTAATGAAAATATCTTGAGAATATTTTCGGTTTTGGAAATTCCTTGGTGCCCAAACTTCCTTGTCTATAAATAGTTTGAGTTTGCATTTCTAGCAAACTAATCCTACGTAACCTAGACTTCCTCTTTTGTCTTTGTTACTGGTGAGGCGCCTATCGGAGAGGAGAGTAATCTAATTAGGTGAAATCTCTTATGGCCACTCATTTTAAAGTCTTCTTTGGGATTGAGAAGCTCTAGCGCGACCCGTTGGTGGGAAACTAGATATTGCAGTTTATCTTTAGTTTTCTTATTGATTTGATTGACTAACGGAGCAAAAGAAAAGATCATTAATTTGCTAAAGCATTACCAAAAAAGCAATTGTTAGCCCATCAATTCTCCATTTCTCTTCTGACCACTTTTAAAAACCTCATTAAGAATCCAACCTCCATCTGAAACATAGATGAGTTAAAACCCAATTTTTTTTTTTTTTTTAAAAGGGTTTCTTTTAATGAAAAACTTCAAAATTAAAACAAAATCAAACGATTTGAATCAAAATCAGAAGGAAATAGAAGTAATCATACCATTAAATTACCTTATTGGTTCTCAAAATTCAACCACTCAAACACATTCAATACTCATATACATTCAACCCTTAATCAGTAAGTTGCTCGACCCTTGCTCAACTCTTCATCATTCCTCACTCCTCACTCACTAATATGTCTTTGTACAATCCAAAACCTAAGCAAAAAAATTCACAAACACAATCTTTGTATCTGTCATTTTATCAAACACCTCAAACACAACAATAATAAAAACTCAAAACAAAAAAAAACCCACTTAAGAAATCAACAGAAAACTAAAAAGCTCAATTCATAAATCATTCAAAACGTAAATTCATATTTAAAACATGAAAATAAGAAATTAAAATGGAGGTTAAAGAGAGTAGAATCGTTACCTAAGCAGCGAGATATCAAAAACGACAATGATATTGAATCGTCAACCTCAGACCAACATTGAATTGAAATCTAGGGTTTCAAATCCAATGAAAAAAAATTGAATTTTCAAATATAATGATTTGTAACCTTTGTTATTGTTGTGAATGGTGATGGGGGTAATGGTGGCCGGTCGGTAGACGATGGTGAATGGTGGTGTTGTACTCAGGGTTACATCTTTAGAGGAGTAGAAGATGTAGAGGCCTAAAAAATAATGAAGAAAGAAGGAGAAGTTCCTGCTTTATACTTAGGGTTACACAGATGGAGGTTTAAGATTAAACTACCTAAAAAATCAATGGGTATAATTTGTCCGATTTAGATCAGTTCGAGTTGGCCGCTTTTGAACCTCAAACCGTGCACCGATCCCGGTTCTCATTTCATGAGTCTTCAATGACCATTGCGTGAACGTTTTGTCTCGGTTCGGCTCAAAATTGCCCAGTTCTCAGCTGGCTCGGTTGCTGTGAATCCCTACCTATATTGGGGGCTTATAATTTGAGAAAAATAATTTTACGGATTGACATTTGTTTTTACATGTGACACACCAAATTTAATCATAAGTTCAGAAGAAAAAAAAGATAAGAATTGAATATCGTTATCAATTTTCAACTAGAGATAATATAAAGAATGAGAATGAATCTAAAAAGTGAATAATGAAACCATTTTAATCGGATGTTAACCTTCTCCGAAACATGAATCCTAAAATATGTATAAGAACGAGAATGGACCCCGAGAATGAGTAATCATGGAACTAGGCATACTTTGGAGTTCTGCTATAGATATTTCGATTAACCAGAGATGGAACGAGGCATATTTTGGTTCACATTAGTAGATATTAACCTATACATTCTGCTCGACCGGATATTGAACAAAAACCGGTTCGGTGGTTTATTCCTAGATTTAGAGTTAATGTGTAGATATTTTAACTAATCGGAGATATGACAAGGCATATTTTGGTTTACACTGCTAGATATTGATTTTTAGTATACTGTAGTTGCGGATTATCTCACAACTACACCCTCATAAGAATCCAATATGATGATCTCAATTATTTGATGTGAAGATGAAGATTAAAGTACTAAAATTATAAAAAGACACAAAGATTTTTACGTGGTTCGATCAATGTGATCTACATCCACGATGCTTCACTAGTAATTGTATATGATTACATGATTTTACAATTGAGACTCCATTAATGAATATTTGGAGCTCTAGAATTTTGGGGAAGAAGATGATAAAGAAAATAAATCCCTCTCTAAATTTTTCTCTCTCCTCCTAAAATTATCCTCATCTCTCAAATTGTGTCTCTCCCTTTCCTCTCATGCCTAAATGGCTATTTATATGATTTTACACATTGGATAACAACTAATCTTTCCCTTAATTTCGGATCAAAGAATCATCATACGAACCTTCACAAATTTACTTCACGAACTTCCTTTACTCGTAAAACGTTCTTCGTGATTTCTTTATCTTCGCAAAATATTCTATACTCGCAAAATGTATTTTCTCTCCACAATTTCGTAAGTTATCATTTGTTGTGATATTCCGCTCCTACATCTTGCCTCTTTTTTCTTGAATATTGCTTGAAGAGCGATCTTTAAGAAAAAATCCATTGTTGTAGTAATCTTTGATCTTTGTTGATGAAGGAACGAGCGAAAGAATACTAGTCTTAAAAAGTATATACTTGCCTCTATTCTTTTGCGAAGTCCCGGAATGTTGCGAAGTAAATAAGAAGTATCAACCATTGAAGTATAATAAGTATGAAGTATCCTTGAAGAAGTATAAGAAGTACTTAATCCTCGAAATATATAAGAAGTATGAAGTATCCTTAAGAAGTACTTAATCCTCTAAATGTAAGAAATATTGTGAACCCATCATGCGAACTCTCACTCCATGTTCTTTGCCTCATGCTATGCTGTAATGCAAATAAAAATTTAGATTAGTATTCAACATTTCTTTTATCAAAATTTCTTATTTTTTATTTATATGCTAATTCAAAATATTTTTGTTTGTTTTGATTTCCTTTGTATTATCTATTTCATCTCTCTTGAAAAATATTTTTCCATGGAAATGATCCTAATAGGTACCCCCTCATATGACGCACTGAGGTGCTTTGCCTTTTACGAGTATACGCCATAAAGGTTTTCCAGCTACTACTCTCCATGTCGAATATCATATCATTGGAAATAAAGTAAATTTTTCAAGAGAAATATATAAATTGATTTGTGCGAGATGTTTTTCTCGGTTTCTTTTGTAATTGTGAAATCTTGAGATCTTTGTAATTGTATCATCTTTGTAATTGTGTGATTGAATCGCTTTTTGTAAATCAAATCAAAAATCTTTTATTTTTCGTAAGCAAATAAAATGTTTAAGGAAAGAGGTACTTAGCTTTTATGTGAGTCGTTGTTGTCTCTTGCGAAGTATGTGATTTGCTTGCGAAGATAGCATCGTCTTGCATGTTATCATAGCATACCAATTATTCTAGCCCACTCTCGCGAAATAAAATTCTGCTGCTTTGCGGACTTTAGCGAAGTAAAACATTTTCGCGAAGTAAACGAACATTTGCGAAGTGTTGGTGCTGCGAACGTTCGCAAAGTGAATATTTGCGAAGTGTAAAAAAGTAGAAGTGCTGCTTCTGCGAACATTCGTAAGATTTGACCCTACGAAGATGATATTCGTAAGTATATGACAAAAAAGAATTTTTATGGGGACCATCTTCGTAAGAATTTTGATGGGGATCATCTTCGTAAGTATATGGGACCATCTTAGTAAGTATGTAGTTGTTCGTAAGCACCATCTTCGTAAGCATGTAGTATATCTCCAACCGATCCAAACTTCATGAGTAGACCTTCAACTATTCCTGGTGACAAAAGGTGAAAAGGAACCCTTACAAGAGAAATCCACGCTGGGTTAGTGGCGTTAACATATGGCCACCACCGCATGAATTTAATTTCTCCGCTTAGAAATTCTATACTCTTCTGATTGATGATCATATCATACTCTCTTGCAGATGAGGTGAAGAAGATTCCAATATCAGGACCAAAATTTTATCATGAGTATGAAAAGAGGCTTTAATTCGATCCTCCACCATTCTCCAATCTGTAGGTTCCTGGTTATTAATGTGTGTTGGTAGTAGGGAATCCTTCTTGTTTAATATTGTTGTTGATTCCTTTTCTTGCAACAACGAATTTTCTTCCAAATTTCCCCATTGACAATCTGTGCTTGGTAGTATTTCCCCTCTTACATCGCAGTATTGTTTTAAAAATTCATCGTGAATCGTTTTTTGAAGATGAAATCGTGTTGCTGATAAAAACTTTGGTTGCTTTCATGTTTAGTTGTATTTTCTTCAACTCCTTCGAAGTTCTGCTGATGTGTTTGTGAATGCAAATTGTTCCCTGAAATTTCCACTTTTTGCCTTGAAGCTTATGGATATAGTGAGATTTTTTGATAATTGTACTAAACTTTACTGGAACTTTCTTGAATTAAATATCAGGTTGGATAAATCCATTACTCTCTTCCCTGTTTCTAGCGCCAATTATGTAGTTGCGGATTATCTCACAACTACACCCTCATAAGAATCCAATATGATGATCTCAATTATTTGATGTGAAGATGAAGATTAAAGTACTAAAATTATAAAAAGACACAAAGATTTTTACGTGGTTCGATCAATGTGATCTACATCCACGATGCTTCACTAGTGATTGTATATGATTACATGATTTTACAATTGAGACTCCATTAATGAATATTTGGAGC
This sequence comes from Papaver bracteatum, assembly GCA_023529315.1. Lineage (NCBI taxonomy): Eukaryota > Viridiplantae > Streptophyta > Magnoliopsida > Ranunculales > Papaveraceae > Papaver > Papaver bracteatum. The sequence goes on from JAJJWX010003101.1 coordinate 2,046,501, forward strand.
TCTAGAATTTTGGGGAAGAAGATGATAAAGAAAATAAATCCCTCTCTAAAATTTTCTCTCTCCTCCTAAAATTATCCTCATCTCTCAAATTGTGTCTCTCCCTTTCCTCTCATGCCTAAATGGCTATTTATATGATTTTACACATTGGATAACAACTAATCTTTCCCTTAATTTCGGATCAAAGAATCATCATACGAACCTTCGCAAATTTACTTCACGAACTTCCTTTACTCGTAAAACGTTCTTCGTGATTTCTTTATCTTCGCAAAATATTCTATACTCGCAAAATGTATTTTCTCTCCACAATTTCGTAAGTTATCATTTGCTGTGATATTCCGCTCCTACATATACATTTTGATCAACCAGATATGCGTCAACCTTATAAGATGATGCATTTATATCATCTAAATGCTCTAGCGATAAACCCGCCAAGACAAATTTTAATTGTTTCAAAAGAAGAAACTTTTCAAACTCTAATATCTTTACGCACTTAATTAATAAACCATGAAACTTGGTAGTTATCATATCCTGGTGGTTGAAATCTACTAACCACACCAACAAACTAATGTTTTGGTACAAGTGTATACCAAAAGATTGACTTGGTGGCTACTCGTGGTGTCTTGAAGTATTTACCTTCTAGTGTACTTTGTAGTTGTCAGACTCTCGTGGATGAAATCTATTAACAACGCCAATAATTTGATGGTTGGATAAGGTGTCTACCAACAGGTTGTTTCGTGGGGTAAGATGAGTGGAAAAAGATATGTACCTTTTAGGGTACGTTTTGGTTTCCCACACATGATGGCTGGAGGCTAATAACAACAAAAACAATATTTCGGTTGTTAGGTTCTTCATGTTATATCCTTCCACCCACTATCGTTGCTGGAAAACTGGTGGTTAGACATTTCCGCCCACCAGAGTTATTTTTAGTTACAAACAATTGTTGTTGAAGAATTCCATCTACTGTAGTTGGTAAGAAAATAGTCGCTAAAGCCAAATTTTCTTGTAGTGTCTTGATTGCACCTAGTTTTTTTATGCTTGAGAATCTTTTCTTCTGATAAGATTCACTCAAACTACTTCAAGGTTTCGACAGGGATATTTAGACTGTTGTTAGATCTAAAGACGATCTTGTGATAATCCATTGTTAACAGACTCCGTTCTGTGTGTAATTGATCACAAGAGATTCAAGTGATTGTGTACAGGTGTTTATTGAAGATCTAAGAAGATTTGAAGACAAAGAAGATATTGAAGATTTCTTACTTGGTGTTTTTATAATCTTTGGTGTGCACAATAATTTTTTGGTAAAAAGAGGATCCAATTAATAATCGGTTTATCCTTGTGGTAGATTGGATTGATTAATTGAGGAAGATCGACATCAACACATATCACTTGGTTGAAGAGTGTTGTTGGCTTAATCTTAGTGATTGCCTTTGGGTGATTTAACGTAAGATAGATCTTGGAACCTGGCAAAGGAGTTTATGTTAATATAAACAAGGGAACCTTTGCGAAACTCATATCACTTGGTTGAAGAGAGTTGATACCAAACAGATTTGTTATTCCTTTACTGTTTGGAATACAATCCAAAGGAATTGGTCCAAGTACGTGACTTGTTTACAGGTTGGAGGCGTAGGAATACTGAGGGAACTAGGTGAACTATAGGTTTAGTTGCTTGGTCTCAACTATACGAAGTTGTATTATTTTGTATAGCGGCTTAATTCTGAGAGTATTCAATTCTGGACTAGGTCCTGGGGTTTTTCTGCATTTGCGGTTTCCACGTTAACAAAATCTTGTTGTGTCATTTTCTTTATATTTCCGCATTATAATTATTTTATTATAATTAATGTAAATTACACAAACGTTAATTCATATTTACTTGATACGTGAATCCTATTGAGTTTGGTTAAGTCCGAACCTTTGTATCAAATAAACACACTTTGTTGTTGTATTGTCTCGATCTAGTATCCATAGACGATCAAACAAAGTGTGAACCGATTTGTTGTATTGTCTCGACTCAGTCTATAGACAATCACTTTCGGGGAAAGGACTTATAGGAAGGAAAAGTTATAGCTTGAGGTATATTTGGGGTACCCTCACCTTTTCAATTGGTATCAAGGCATGCAAACACAAAAATATCTAACAATCTGTGTTTGGTGCGATCCATCCTATAAGAATTGAATCCATGTCTGATTCAGTTAACGTTGAGCAAGAGCTTGACTACTCAAAGGTTGAAGATGTTACTACCTCGTTGACTCATGACCCTGGAGTTGCGAAAACATCTATGTCTTTTTATAATTAAAAATAAGATGCTGATAAAGAGTTGGTAAAACTCCTAAAGCCTATAAAAGCTCTGTCTTCTAAATTGCTGATTTTAAAGACAGAGTCAAATCTTCTTAAACAGGAGATTAGAGATAAAGACAGTCAACTGAAGAGAATATGAATCTCACTGAAAAATTAAAAGCTCTTGTTAATTCTCTTGATAAAGAGATAGGTCCTATGACTCTGACAAATGATGATGTTGTATTAGTCGCATCTGAAACAGATCAAGATGATGGTAGTTTTCCGAACTAAATCAAGTCAGAAGAGGATGAGAAACAAGCTTATATGTCTACTGATGATCAAATAAAATATTTTCCATAGGAAACTTTGCACCGATTCCATGATAATGATCTTATGGAATACACTTTTCAGTTACTTGACAGGAAACTTATACTTCTTTAACATACAGTGGTAAAGATTTTGAAGGAAGTTTCTTGTCTTAAAAGACTGAAAGATCATTCCTCAGTAGAAAGACAAACGGTGCCACAACCCTATAAGATCAACTCAATAGCAGAGGAAAGAGTTGACAATAGCTTCTGGAAGAAGATTCGTCCTCATCCATATCGAAATAATTCTTTTTTTGATGAAGAACGATTCCAGAAGGAAGGAAAAGAGAGAATCTCTGCCAAAAGAAACAATGAGGAGCTCCTAATAATTGTTTCAGATAATCACACTGATGTGAATCATAAGGAAGTCCTTAGAATGAGAAAATCGTATGAAAATCTCATTGAAAGAATTAAGAGAGACCTATCAATCTCTGAGAATTCTCACATTGGTACAATTTCTCCACATGATTATATCTCTAGAGTTAGAAAAGATTATCGGCTTGGGAGAAAATATATTGGGCAGAAATTCCCTAAAAGAAACATGAACTTTGTTTATGATAATAAATATAAGCTTGAAAAAGCTTATTCCGATAAAACCTAGTTGTATCAAAATTGTGCATTCTCATCCCCTTCTGTGCTCGCTTGTATGGATGGGAATGGCACAATAAATCTGGAGCACATGTAATTTGTGTATTTGATTATCAGAAAAGTTGAAACCTGTTGGATGGTTGTATATCCTAAAATTGTTCATGTTTATCATGATTTTTATTTGGAAGTTTAAATAAAAACATGAAGTTCGGACAAATGGAAGTGAAATATATTCTCTAATATTTTCGGATTCCACAGATGTATTTTGGTCCGAGTGTTGGGTCCCTATAAATGGAAACTAGTCTTTCAAGTTTATTGATACCCTAATCAATCATTATTCTTATATAACCAAGTATGCCTCCAATAACTCGCAGTGTCTCAAATACTAATAAGGTGGAGGAACAAAGGGTTAAAGATTGTCCAGGAATCAATACTGAAAAGAAGAAGAGAAGCAGATCATCAATCATGTCTGATTATGATTCTGAGAGTTTAGTTGGATCACAAGATGAGTCATGTTTGTTGGCCTACAATCTACAAGATCCAACCAAAACCTAGTGGGTTCGTTCAGATAGTATGATTGACTATATCCATGGTTTTGAAGTTTTAAGAACCAATCTCATATCAACGATTCGAAATCAAGATTGGCTCAAGGATAAGATTGAGGAAACTAAAGCTGGAATAGTTATTTTAAAAATTCAAGTTGAAAAACTTGAAAAGCAAGAAGTGGTTGCAGACAAGTCTCTTGAGACATGCTTTAACAATTTGAACACTGAAGAAACTTCGGTGAACAATAAGAGCACCACTAGAGATTAAGATTATATACTGTAATACTTAATCTTGAAAAATAGACATCAATTTTTGATCGCTTTCATTGATTGTATGAGTCTATTATGAATAAAACTATTATGAATAAAGTTATTTGATTTATAATTTTTCTTGTGATAGTTTTGATTTACATAGCCGGTACTTTAATGATTTATTTTATATTCTATGTATGTTTATGGGATGTTTGATTTCGTCTTTATGCCTTGATATTCGATCTCATAATATGTTGTGTACCTTTATGGTTTGGGTGACTTTTTGATTTAGAGGGATTAAGTTCTAGCCCAAGTTAGTAGGCTTTATCAAAGGATCATGAGGGATTCTTGTAGAAACAATATGTGAAAAAGTCACAATATGTTGAATCGGTTTTGGTTTAGCATAAAAGCATATGTGTTTCGACGGTTTTTAACTTTTGCTTGCAATTGTTAAAAACGATTTTCAACCTTTCTATGGTAAAGGTTGGTTGTTGTTATTCTTTTATTTTTGGCATGAGAATGACAACATGATGGTATTTCGATATCAATTCTCCCGGAAGAAGAAAGTGATGGAATCATATTTGGAGAAGTTGGATGCGAAATTGAGGTAACAATCTTGTTAGTTAATTATTTTCCTTTTTTAAGAAAAGCCTATTTTTATTTGATATATATATATATATTGCTTTTGCTTAAAAGAAATTGTTGGTACAATTGATGTGTTTATTCCATTATGATTGTATGGATGTGTGTGTTATTCAATTGTTTCCGGTTAAGTAAAACTTTTGCTATCTTGCTTTGTTTGTGTGATATCAATAGTTTAGACTTACAAAAGTTGGTGCAATTGCGGTGCTTTAATATTATGTTGATTCAATTGCTTCGAGTTAAGTAAAACAATTGTTACTTTGCTTTATTGTATAGTATGAATTGTTTAAGCTTACAAAATTTCGGTGCAATAGTAAAACTATGGTTATGTTATTTCTATTGTATCCGGTTGAGGTGAATAGTTATGCAAGTTGATTTATTGGTTTGTATGAATTATTTATGGCTTAACGAATGAATATATTTACGGGACGAGTTGTTTAGTCCAATTCGATTCCAGATAAGCTAAGCTAAGTTAATTCTGATCTTAGTTAGACTTATCAAAGTGGAGGTTTTGGTTATTCAAGTCTAGCCAAAAGCCTGAACAAGGAAATTCTAGTTAACTAACCTAGTATTTGGCTTGTTCGAAATCCAAAGGTCTAAGTTATATGGATAATTAGAACCCGATGAGAAAAATGGAGTTCATCTTTGTTTTTGTCTTAACGAATAAAGCGGTTGTATTTATACAATCGGTTTAGCAAAGGAAATAAGTTGCTTAGTTGTTTTTTGGTTTGCTAAACTAGTTGGGAAAATTTCTTTGGACAATTATTTCCATGATAACATATTAAAACGTAATTACTTGTAGTTTCGGTTTTGATATTGGTTATCAAAAATGGTGTGTAAAACCCTCATGCTTGACTCAACAGGTTGCAAGTCTATTCTTAAGATTTGTAAGATCCTTTTCGTGTTGTCCATTGTTTGTTCTTTGCTTTGTCATTTTTGTGACAAAAAGGGGGAGAAATATATGGAGTAAACAAGTGATGCTAGAGTCAATCTATGGTTGATTGGTGTCACTAGGGAAGAGGACAATGGTGCTTGAACGTTTATCTAACGAATGAGGAAAAGCACATACTAAGGGGGAGTAACATATCATATAAATGGGATAACAAAGATGTACGGATTGAGTATCTACCTAGCTCACCTTTAGGGGGGTATAAGCTTTGTTATTATTGTGCAGCTGCTGCATTTTTGAGGATTGAATGAATGCAGGTTATGTGCTATGGATTCGGAATCAAGCGTATGTGTAATGAATTCTTGTAATTTTTTTATCCATATGATTGTAAGAGTTTTGTCACTAAAATTGACAAAGGGGGAGATTGTTAGAGCATTGATCGATTGAACCCACCAAGCATTGGTATGTCAAGTTTGGTTGTCATATTTTAGTGAAGCAAAATTCATTTAAGAGTCAATTTATATGTACTAGAGTCAACTTCGTATAGGTTAGATTTAAAGTATTAGGATGAGACATTACAAGTATTGCGAAGACTTGAAGAAGTGAAGAAGAAGACGGAGCTACAACAATAATATAATCCTTCCACTCGAGGTTAGTGATATTTGACTTGAACTGTTTCATTCCTTATCGTACCTTTCAAGTCGTGCATATTGAAAACATAAAACTTCGAGGCATGAACACTCTAGATAGAAATTGTATTAGGGAATACAATATAAGGTTTCTTGCTTAACCATTAAACTTTGTATATAAGACATCAACATAATCGTATGAATGCTATTGTGATTATGTATGGGTATGAGGTGAGGATTTCATTCTAGGGAACAATGTTTACATGTGTTCTAAGGAAGTAAGTTCATGATACGTGTTGTGAACCGAAAGGGAAATCTCCATGCGTTATTGTGGTTGTTCTTCATTGGATATCTTATGAACGACCAATATGTGTGATATGTATAACTATTCACAACTTGTTTGTGTTCTTGGTAAAACTATTAACATAAGGCCTGACTTTTGTATTGGTATGACTTTTATTAGTGAAACCAATCTTAAGTAATCACCTAGGGTATGATCGGGTTGTGTATGTCAGAACTTATTACTGGGAAGAGGGGAAACGATCCTAGTAAGAGGTGTAGTGCATCACAAGGGGGAACCGATCCTTATATGAGTTTCATCAAGTTTTATGGAAGAAAGGGGAACCGATCCTATGAACATGTGCATCAAAGTTTTAGAAAGGGGGAACCGATCCTATGAACATGTGCAACAAAGTTTTGGGAAGGGGAACCGATCCTATGGACATGTGCAGTGCATACAAGTTAGATACCATATATATGTGGATAATCGATCCTAGTACCTAGTCATCCATTTCTTTGGTAAGCTAATGTAACTATGCACAATACTCACATGAAAACCCATGAGGTGTGATTGAGTTTAACTTGGTCAATCACATGGTTCTTGAAAGTCAGATGAAGCAAATCTAAACTTGTTTGGAAGTGTGGTAAATCGGTTTCAAGTGAGCAAGCATGGTAAAGACTTGCAAGAGTAAGATGTCGACACTCTTTGAACACAGTGCATTAATGCTTATTCTATTTTGTTCAAATATATTCTTTAAAGGCTAAGAAGGAAGTAAATCCCAAGATCGAATTTAAATAAGTTAAGAATCTTTTTGGTTAAGGGTTTTTAATTATATATGGAAAATAAGAATTAGTAATGTGCATTTGCTAATTAGATTTTCCAAGGAGATTTCGATTATTATTTTTGGATAGTGCATTCACAGGAATTATGAAAACCGAATCTGGTGGAGTAATGAAAATATCTTGAGAATATTTTCGGTTTTGGAAATTCCTTGGTGTCCAAACTTCCTTGTCTATAAATAGTTTGAGTTTGCATTTCTAGCAAACTAATCATGCGTAACCTAGACTTCCTCTTTTGTCCTTGTTACTGGTGAGGCGCCTATCGGAGAGGAGAGTAATCTAATTAGGTGAAATCTCTTACGGCCACCCAGTTTAAAGTCTTGTTTGGGATTGAGAATCTCTAGCGCGACCCGTTGGTGGGAAACTAGATATTGCAGTTTATCTTTAGTTTTCTTATTGATTTGATTGACTAACGGAGGTTGAATCTTGATTGCACCTAGTTTGTTTATGCTTGAGAATCTTCCCTTCTGATATAAGATTCACTCAAACTACTTCAAGGTTTCGATAGGGATCTTTAGACTGTTGTTATATCTAAAGACGATATTGTGATAATCCATTGTTAACAGACTCCGTTATGTGTGTGATTGATCACAATAGATTCAAGTGATTGTGTGCAGGTGTTTATTGAAGATCTAAGAAGATTTTAAGACAAAGAAGATATTGAAGATTTCTTACTTAGTGTTTTTATAATCTTTGGTGTGCACAATACTTATTTGGGAAAAAGAGTATCCAATTAATAATCGGTTTATCCTTGTGGTAGATTGGATTGATTAATTGAGGAAGATCGGCATCAACACATATCACTTGGTTGAAGAGTGTTGTTGGCTTAATCTTAGTGATTGCCTTTGGGTGATTTAACGTAAGATAGATCTTGGAACCTGGAAAAGGATTTTATGTTAAGATAAACAAGGGAACCTTTGCGCAACTCATATCACTTGGTTGAAGAGAGTTGATACCAAACAAATTTGTTCTTCCTTTACTGTTTGGAATACGATCCAAAGGAATTGGTCCAAGTACGTGACTTGTTTACAGGTTGGAGGCATAGGAATACTGAGGGAACTAGGTGAACTATAGGTTTAGTTGCTTGGTCTCAACTATACAAAGTTGTCTTATTTTGTATAGCGGCTTAATTCTAAGAGTATTCAATTCTGGACTAGGTCCCGGGGTTTTTCTGCATTTGCGGTTTCCTCGTTAACAAAATCTTGTTGTGTCATTTACTTTATATTTCCGCATTATAATTGTTTTATTATAATTAAAGTAAATTACACAAACGTTAATTTCTATTTACTTGATACGTGAATCCTATTGAATTTGGTTAAGTCTGAACCTTTGTATCAAGTAAAATTTAGTAGCAGGAAATCCCACACTACACCCCTCACAAGAATTCATAATAATCAACACATCTTTAAAAGATTAAGAACAACACTTTTATTAATTGATTCACATAAATATTACAAGAAATGTAAGAAAACAAGAATACAATCGCTTTTTTAACTTTGTCTCTCCTAATGACTTGCTCAATACTCGAAAAATATCTCTCATTCCTTACGCTTATTCAACTCTTTATATAGGGAATTACATAGTAGATGACAGCTAATCTGTCCTTTATTTTAGGATCTGACTTGCGATATTCTTGCAAGCTTGTTAGTGATACTTCCTTGCCAGCCTATTTCGTTCGCAAGATTATCACACTTTCTTCATGTTTATACCACCGCCATTTATTACGTCACTTTCCTAACCATTCTGCGATATTTGTAATGAGTTGTTAAAATTTTGCAAAAGTGATGTTGTTAACTTTGCAAGACTGTTGCTCCTGCGATATTCTGATCCTACATCTTGCCTCTTCTCATATATTCTCTGAGAAGGGGAGAATATCATGAGAATCTTATTTCTACTTCTTCGGGATGTTGCAACCTCCCATCTTTCCATATTCTGCTATTCTGACACGATTCTGCATTCTTCGCAAAATTTACTAAATGTATCCCTTCTTCCATTTAGCTTCTGACACGTCCTTTTCAACCGCTATATTTCAATCGTTCATGTATAATCTTCGCATTAAATGTGTTTATCTTCTCGAGTATTCTTCTCTCTATATATACTCTTTTCATTCTTCTCTCCTTTTATTTTTTTACTTTCTTTCTTATTTACTATGCAACTTTCTTCACCGTTCTTCCGCGAATTCCGCTCCTACTACTGTAGTTTTTCTTGATTATTCTTCTTTTCAAGGTTTTACTTTCTTCTCCATTCCCATATTAGAAAATGCCTCCATCCGGTCGTAAGAATGAGACTGCCTTTGAAAAGGCTCAAAAGAAACTTCAAAACAGAGGTTTCACTCTATCTCGCATTCCCGGTAAGAGCCCTAAATCTGAGTTGTCTGACAAATTATTTTCTGATCATCCCTGCAATCAGGAGAAGATCATAGTCTCGCTAGGTCAGCTTGAAGCTGGTCTTCCTATTCCCCTCTATGATCCTGAGCTCCCCTTATTTTATGAAATTATTTCTCATGCGAAGTTCTCACGAGTTGTGTACCAATTGAGTGGGGATTGCATTCGTCTAATGCACGAGTTTTCCACTCGCGGTGCTGGTAAGGAATCCCTTTACCCTACTGAAGTTAAGAATCCTAAATTCATTGAGGTTGCGATTATACCTGCGAAATATACTGTAGAAAACTTCTTTGCGAATTATGAAGTAATTCTGATGAAGAGAGACAGTACTTGTTGGGGTGTTCGCTTACATAAGAGAGATAATGTTTCTGATGACGAATTACACATGCAAGACATTGACTGGCATCCTGGCGATAATTCTACCCCGCGTTATTCTAATTATAACAAGTGGTGTGTTTTCCCCTTAATTATAGAGGGTCCGTATATTTCTGGTTCTCATGTCTTACCTGCGAATCTCGCAGAGTTTCATCCCTGGGTATTCAACTGGCCCGAAAGAGATGGAGAGGTATATTTCCACCTTTTGTTTGAATCATTATTATTATTTTGTTATATTCTTATATGTGTTCTCGCTAATCACTCCAAAATTTTCGCGTAATTGCGAAATTACCAGATTGAAAAGCTGAAAGCAAGATACAAGAAATTTGGGAAAGCTAGTACTTTATCATCTTTTCAATCAATCACAGATGAAGTAAGAAATATTCTTTTAAGATTATTGACAATATATTATTGCCTCTATTTCTTATCTTTATCTGTGCTTGAAGGCTATTGGTGAGATAGAGGAACCTTCCAAGGTTGCGAAGAGAAAAGGTAAAGGTAAAGGCAAAGGTGCTCCTCGCAAGGAGAATTCTGCTCCTCCTCCTTTAAAGAAACAGAAAGTCCAATCTCCCTCTCCTTCAAATCTCCAATTTAGTGAAAGTTCTGATAGTGATGATGACGAAGATGAAGATATTAATACTTCTTTTGTCCAAGAAAAATCTCCACCTGAATCTTCTATGGCACAGTTGTCTGGTATTTTCTCCAACACTATGCAGGGAATTGGTGATACTCCTCTTACCAACGCCTGCAACTCTCTAGTAACTATCTGTGATGCCTATCTCTTAGAGAATAATGAATCTGTTTGCGGGGTTTCAAGATCTATTTCTGCGAGTTTCTTACATTCGCTTAATAGCCTGGTAAGTTTTCATTCTCATACTTTTCTTCTTTTATTTTTGTCTTGAATTCATAATTAATTCCTAAAATTCGCTATATTATTTCGCAGGCTGGGAAAGCTTCCTTTGTTGTTGTCTCAGATTTGGAGAAGAGGCGTTCGGCTTTCGCAAAGAAGAATCTTAAGCTTCTCAACAAAAACGAAGAATTGGAGGTTGAAGTTGCCGGTCTTCGCGAGAAGGATAAGCAAAATGAAAAATTAGAGACTGAAGCTATTGATCTTCGCTAGAAGATCAAACAATTGGAATCAGATAATTCTCTTCAGGCGAACAAAATATCTAGTCTTCAAAATTCCAATAAGCAACTCTATGGTATAGGATTCTTCTTCTTTCCCCTTTATTTTATTTTCTCAAAATTTTCTCCTTATAGAGTTCACCATTTCGCAGACGTCTATGGCCTTACTGATGAAGCTATTCTTCTTCATACATTTCCCAGTATTGTTGATGGTGGATTTCTATTTAAAGGCTAAAATTGTAAAAAGCCAATTTTTGTAAGCTGACGTCCTGCAAAGGATAAGGCCTTCATGCGGTGAATATCCTCACCATATTAATTCATTGGAGCATGTGCAACCATCCCTGAGAATTAAAACCTACCCAGAGCGGAGCATGTAGCAACCATCCCGATTTTATGTAGGTTTGCAGCATTACTATTAATGCTTTAATTAAAGCCTTGTGTTCGACATGCAAACACCCGTAGGCTACCTGACGGCGGGTTATATTAGCCCCGTTGAACGCATGCAAGACTACCCATGTTAGTCTCACCTGCTGAAAACAAACCCAAAAATAGATCTCATCCGTCCAACTTCGCAGGCATAGATGGAGGGTGTAGATATAGATTCAGGGGGTCCTGAGCATGCTACCATGATCACCTCGGACCCACCTTCATGCATGACCAAACGGTCAAGACCAACTACAGTTGGTCCTTCCAAAGACGTGTGCTCAAAGTGAGCATGACGCACGGCTGGAACCTAACTAGGGTTCCTTTTAATCGTGAACGTCCAACTTCGCAGGCATAGTTGGACGGCTTAGATTATACCCTAAAACAAGTAGTGAAGTGATGGTACACCGTTGGCGGGCCCACTTTCTACCTACATGACCGATTCCCTCATAGGAAAGCCGTGGTACAAGAAACGATTGCCCAAACAAGGCTAGGTTAACGCCTTATGCAGGTTGAGAAGATCCAAAACGATCACGACCATCCAACTTCGCAGGCATAGTTGGATGGCTTAGATTGCGCCCAGGGTCATAGAGCAAGCATGTACATGCTCACTGTCGGCACAAGATTTTGCATACATGGTCGGTCTCCCCAAAGGAGGCACACGCAACCCAAAACCGATCTCCCAAAGTGGCCCATCCGAAATCCTAATTAGGGTTTGCGACGCATATGTCGCAGAAACATCTCGAGCGTCCATCTTCGCAGGCTTGGATGGAAGGAAAAGATGGAGACTTAGAGGGAACCGAGCATGCTAGCATGACCACAGTGGGCCCGAATTCACGCCTAGTTGATCGGCCAAGACCGGCAGTGGTCAAGTTCCTCGGTACGCGTGTTCAAAGGTGGAATGTCACGGCCCCTCCATAAGTTCTAATCTCGACCACCCGTCTTTTCCACCTATAGTGAATGGCTTAGATCAAATCTTTGCAAGTCAAGCAGGCATGGGCGTAAACACCATTGTACCACCTCCATGCAGGGCCAATCGGTTCCTCCATAGAAACTCCCTTAGCATGCAAACGTTTGGGTTGAAAGAGGCAGCATGCGCGCCTCCCATCCAACGATCGCAAGTAGGGTTACAAGCCATCTCGTCGGTCCAACTTTGCAAGCTTGGACGAATGACTTAGGGTGCGAATATACCAGCAAACAAAGTATCACCATGATCACCATCCGTCACTCTTCTTCACAGGGTGACCGACCAAGGCGTGGCCTGCCCATACATCCTCCAAACGGTCAGCTGAAGATGGCTGCATACGATGACATACCAAGTTCACGATTCACCATGCACTATTTTATATGGGTCCCACGATCCACACACTCGAGACATCAATCATGTCACAAACTGGGGTATTGGTCTGGCGGTTTACAGCGTGCAGCGTGCAACACGCCATCACAAGATCGTGTCAGGGAAACATGAGCGGTTAGCGATGATAAGAGAAGTGGGCAAGCAACCGTGTGACACTAACACACAACTCCACTTCCTCCACTTTCCCACGAGAGACGTGATGAAGGCTTATCGACTTGTATAAATAGGTTCTCATCCCTATTTCCAACAACAACACAGAAAACCAAGTGTTAATACCATCGTATTCAACACCCAGAGCCTGCCTGAAACATTTGCTAGCCTGCTCAACCTTCTGTTAACAAGTCATCAAATAGCCTTCACCTTCATACTCTCAACACCTTCTTCGCTTCCCTCCCTAAGATCAACCTCACATCCTTCACCTGTGACCGAAACAAATCTGGAACGGCCGTGTCTTCGGTTTAGGCCAGAATTGTACAGATTATCTTTCGAATCAAAGTTCTCATCGTGCATCACATTTTTTGAAGGTTTAAATTCACTTCTCATCCACACACACCCAAAATTACCTAAACCGGCAGAAGTAGTTTTCTCCCACAAACAATTGGCGACCACAGTGGGAGGTTAATCTCTCGGTTGTGACGTCGATTTCTTCGATACCTAACCCTATTTAGTTGATTTCAATATGGTCGGTCTTAGGAATACCTCGACAGCCTCAGCTCATGATCAAGTTCCCTCCGACGTCACACCTAATGGTCTGGCTGGAAGAATCCCGACTTTGATCGAGTTAGCACGAGTAAAGGAGGTTCACACGAGAAACATGAACCTGATCAAAGAAGCGATCAACAACATACTCGATCTCCTCATCAAGATAACGTCAGAGATGGGAGGCCCTGTCATGGAGGTCCCGACACTGGGGACTGAACACCCCCAAATTAACAGTTTCACTACAGGCCAAAGACCTGTGGATCAGGAAGCCGCTTCTTTAGTGGAAAGTTTATGTGAACTCCTACACCTCTCAAAATAGCAGCGAACAGAGATGTTTGCAGCCATCAACCAGATAGCCTTGGATGTACATTTAACTCCCTTGCGCCCAGAAATTTCAAGCGCAATGGAGGCATCGGTAAACAATGTTACTTTTATAGAGGAAGACATGATGGCAGAAGAAGGCCACAATCGGGCCCTACATGTAACCGCACGCATCAAAGATTCAGAATTCAGACGGGCCCTCATCGACACAGGAGCATCTTCAAATGTTATTACCCTCAAGACACTCAAGGAGGCTAAGGTTTGCCCAAACAATATTGTGCAGCGGTCTACCACAATGACGGAATTTGAAGGGAACCAAACCAACACATATGGGTATGTAAATCTGAACTTATCCGTAGGTCCTGTTCAATCAAAAGTGAAATTCGAAGTCATAGAGAAGGAACCAGACTACCACATGATACTGGGTAGGCCATGGCTCCACGAGAATAGTATTGTTCCTTCAACCTATCACCAATGCCTGAAAACTACGCTGAACGAGGAAGTCATTCGTATACCTGCATCGTTGTCTCCATACGCACCCATATGCGGAGTAGAATTGTTCAAACCGAAGGAAGCTCTGAAGGAAGAGCCAGGAGAAGTACATTGTACCCCACTTCCCACGTGGGCGTCAATCCAGGAGGAGGACCGGCTTGCGTTATTAAAACTCAGACATGATGCATCCCAGCTGACGAGGAACTCCCCTTCACCTAGCGGAGCGGGAAACCACGTTACCAAGAGAGGACGAACATTTGTGGAAACTCAAGATCAGAAAGGAAAGACTGTCTACCGCCGCCGCTGTTAGCAATTAGCAGGAGAGACTGATGCTCGGTCTCTCCGCCTAATAGAATGTTGTCAAAACGGAGACCCACAGGAAGAGGTGTTGGACGCCCCCAAACAGCTGCAAGACGGTACCACCTCTACAACTAACGAACTCGAAACTTTTAACATCGGAAGTGAAGAGTCTCCCAGGCCCATTTCTATTAGTTCCACTCTGTCCACGGAGTAGCGGACGAATCTTGTGCAACTCCTCAAAGAATACCAAGATATATTCGCCTAGACGTACGATGAAATGCCTGGTCTGGATGAAAAGTTGGTTACTCATCACCTGCATATCAAGCATGGATCCAAGCCTATCAAACAATCTCCAAGACAATTCAGACATGAGGTGGAAGATCAGATTAAATATGAAATCCAGAAATTGCTAGCTGCCGGCTTCATCAAGCCCATCCACCATCCAACCTGGCTGGCTAACGTGGTTCCGATAAAGAAAAATAATGGGCAGATCCGATGCTGTGTAGATTTCAGAGATTTAAACAAGTGCTTCCCCAAGGACGACTTTCCTCTACCTAACATCGACATGTTGGTAGACGCCACGAGCGGGCATGGAATGTTCTCCTTCATGGATGGATACAGCGGCTACAACCAGATAAGGATGTACGAGCATGATGCAAGTAAGACTTCTTTTCGAACTCCTCTCGGAAATTTTTACTATACAGTTATGCCTTTCGGTTTGAAGAATGCCAGCGCGACATATCAACGCGCCATGACAACAATTTTTCACGATATGATGCATAAACAAGTTGAAGATTATGTAGATGACATAGTAGTCAAATCGAAAACCCGAACGGAACACACAGGAGTCTTGCGACAAGTATTCGAGAGGTGCCGTGAGTACAAGTTGAGGATGATTCCCTTGAAATGTGCCTTTGGTGTCTCCTCTAGAAAGTTTCTGGGATTTTAAGTGACTGCTGAGGGAATCAAGGTAGACCCATCTAAGACTCAAGCCATCCTCACTATGCCACCACATCGAACCGTGAAGGAACTGCAAATTTTTATGGGAAAGGTGAATTACATTCGATGTTTTATACCTGGTCTGGCTCAACTCGTTGCTTCCTTCACCCCCTGCTGAAGAAAGGAGCGGATTTTAACTGGACCAACGTCCAACAGGAAGCGTTTCGGAAAATTCAGCATATACTATCGTCTCCAGCCATCATGAAGTCTCATGTTCAAGGGAGACCGTTATATCTCTACACCGCCTTCAGTGACACTGCCGTTGGAGCCTTGCTGGCTCAAGAGGATGATGAGGGAGTCGAACGTCCTATATACTACTTCAGTCGAATATTGAGGGACGCTGAACTCAGATACTCGAGAGCAGAGAAAGCATGCCTATCATTGATACATTCCATCCAGAAGTTCAGGCATTACCTACTATCCAACAAGGTAACGCTCATATCCAAATCAGACCCTACGAAGTTCTTACTGTCAAAACCAGTTCTAATGGGAAGGGCTACCAAGTGACTCCTCCAAATGTCAGAGCTAGACATAACGTGTACTCTGCCCAGAGCTGTTAAGGGTCAGGCTGTCGCGGATTTACTAGCAACTTTCCCTGGAGAAGGTACCACAACATTGCATGAAGACCTGGATGGAGAGTTTCCAGACATCTCTTTTGTCGAAGAGGAAGCTTGGCTGTTATATTTTGACGGATCCGCTACTCCAAGCAACAACATTGGAGGAGCAGGCATAGTCCTAGTATCTCCAACTGGCGAAGTCTTTTCACACTCCTTCAAGTTAGATTTTCAATTCACTAACAACTCAGTGGAGTATGAAGCCTTCCTTATAGGGCTGCTATTATCCAATCAGGCGGAAGCCACACGTTTGGAAATAAGAGGCAATTCCAAATTATTGGTTAATCAGATGAACGGGGTGTATGCACTAAAAGAGATAACTCCAGCTCCGTACCGGTCTGAAGCTCAGAGACTGCTGAACTACTTCGCTGACGCAACCATAAATCATGTCAGCTGCAACAACAACAGGCATGCCGATTTCCTGGCAACATTTTCTTCTAAATTGCAGTTCGAAGGCATGGAAGAAACCCTGACAGTGAAAAGAAGGACAGTGGAATCAACATGGATCTCACAATGCAAGGATGCTAAAACCTGTGACTGGCGGACTATGATCATTCAGGAGCTTAGAATTTCACTTTCTCAAGGAAAGGTCGGCCTTAAAGCCTTACAAAACTTCTTTATGCTCCACGGCATGTTATACCACCGAAACCCGGATAGTTCCTTATCAAGATGTCTCAGAGAGGAAGAAGCACAGCTGAAACTTGACCGTGTTCACAAAGAGATTTGTGGACAAACATTGGTGGTAACACTCTATCGACGCCTCCAACTTTTAGGCTATTACTGGCCAGAAATGGAGACACAGTCTCGAGTGCTCCAACAGTCTTTCTCAAACTGCCAGGCACCACCTCATCAACTAGAGGTACTCAACATAAATCACACTGGGGATTGGAGGCAGCCATATGTTAACTACCTTCGTGATGGCACAGTTCCTGCTAACCCAAAATAGGCAGTCAGAATGAAACAGAGAGCGAAGCGTTTCGTGTTCCACGAGGGGATTTTGTACCAGAAAATCTTTGGAGGTGATCTGCTACGGTGCCTGGCTGAAGGAGAAATCTCAACAATATTGAAAGAGATGCATGAAGGATAAAATCAAGGAAAGAAGAAATTGTTTCTCCAGATACACGGGAAATATTACTGGCCATCCATGGAAGATGATGCAGCTGCCTTCGTTCAAAGCTGCCACAAATGCCAGATTCAAGGGAACCTCGTCCATGCACCATCCACTCCCCTACATTCGATAAGTAGCCCGCTGCCATTCTATAGCTGGGGACTTGATATTGTTGGAAAGATCAACCTGCCATCATCAAAGCAGCATGAATATATTATAACCGCAACTGAATACTTCACAAAATGGGTCGAAGCTATTCCTCTGCGTGGAACTACATGAGCAACGATTGCAGCGTTCATTAAAGAGCATATCATCTGCCGCTTTGGAGTACCTAAACATATCATTACCGATAAAGGCACTACCTTCGCCAACAAGCAAGTACGAGAGTTGCTTAAAGGATATGGAATTAAACAAGTCTTCTCCACCATCTACTACCCTCAAGGGAATGGGCAGGCTGAGAGCACCAACAAAACATTAATCCGGATTCTCAGTCGGACAGTACATGACAATCCCAGAGAGTGTCATGAACAACTACCGATGGCACTATGGGCATACCGAACGGCACCTAGGAGCTCCATTGGAGTTTCTCCATACTCACTCATTTACGGGGCTGATGATGTCCTCCCGGCAGAAATCAAAATCCCATCAGCCAGGATTGCATCAACAAGTGGAGTCCACTGGAACGAAACTGAGGCGTCTAACTTCAGGATCGCTGAGCTCGATACTCTAGACTACAGAAGAAGCAAGGCAGAGGAACACACTCAGGTGTACAGAAACAGAGTCTCCAGAGCGTATGACAAATCTGTAAGGCCACAAAGTTTTAAAGTGGGAGACCTAGTTTTGAAGACAGCCAAACACATCCAACAAGACATGTCTGCACCAAAATTCTCTCCAAAATGGGAAGGACCTTACGTGATTACCAAGGCTTACAACACTGGATACTACAAAATTGTTAAGGTGGATGGAGGCAAGTTGGAAGAAGTCGTCAACGGAAAATGGCTCAAGACATATCACGCCTGACCATTGTTCCGTACTTGTCCCATGACATGACAGTACAGGCAT
Organism: Papaver bracteatum; assembly: GCA_023529315.1. Classification (NCBI taxonomy): domain Eukaryota; kingdom Viridiplantae; phylum Streptophyta; class Magnoliopsida; order Ranunculales; family Papaveraceae; genus Papaver; species Papaver bracteatum. The sequence goes on from JAJJWX010003101.1 coordinate 2,065,066, forward strand.
TCTCATTTTATGTCTAACTTGTTAATTTATTCAGAAAAAACTAATGAATTTTTCCCCATCCATCTACACAAAAGAAAAAAGAAATCTCGCATCTCTCGATGGTGTCCAAAAAAAAAAGGGAAGGAAATCTCTCAATGCAGCTCAGAATAGGTCGTCCAACAGGTTGTAATCCCTGGAAAGCATCATCTTCAACCTTGACTGGTACCTCTTTTTCCGGGCCTTAAAGCTTTGGATCGCCTGATCCACCTTCTCTGACTCAGCAGCCAGAGCCTTCTCTTCCTCCAAGATAGCCTTCGCCGTAGGGACTACGTTTACCAGGATACCAGCTCGATCGACCTTGATGATGTCAAGACGCTGCCGCAGCCAACTCACGTTGAAATCCATGGACTCGCAGGTAGAGAGCATATTTTCCCACTTCTCGAGATTTGATTCAGCTACCTTGCGGATAGAGACACCTTCCATCTCAGCAATCATGGGAAGCAAGCAGTTTACCACAGTAACCAAAGCAGACAAGCAATGCCGAATTACGTTCCTGGTCGCGATATGGTCATACTTTCTCCATATCTTTGTGTACATGGAGACGAACTCCTTTCGTACTAAAAAACCACCGACAGTCTTGTAGCTAGAAGACAAGCATTTCATACCAATATCGAACGAAAGGCCGGCATTGGGATATTCATAGGATGAAATACCCAGATCAGCATTCTCGAGGTCGTCCAGTGAAGGTGTAGCTAAATTCGAAGAAAGTGGACTATCCAAGTCATCGTCATCAATGACTGTTACACATGTTCCAGGTGGACATCTCTGCAAAAGAGGAGATTATTCACCTGATCAGGAAATAAGGGTGACTACTCGTAAAAGAAAAGAGAAAAGAACAAACCGGTATGACACTCTTAACTCTACGCACACGAGCTGGAGAATTGTCACGAGTTTCAAAAGCGCACTGGAATGCAGAGTGGGTACGCTTGACAGACGAACCTGGGTGATATGAAGAAGATGACTTATTGTTGCCTGACATGATGGAACTCTGCAGAGAACAAATTCTATCCCAAGATGTAGAAGAGGATTCATGTGCGTACGTATATATACACGCCAAGGGAAACCCTATAAGCAACTATCTCGGAGTACGTCCGGCCGGCAAGGGATCAACACCAACCAAGTCGCGCTAGCTTCAGAAACCTAGCTGAAATCGGAGAAAAATTCGTTGAGGGGGAACAACTCCACCAGCGCTACAGGGCATTCTTCATGAGCACCCTCCCCATGTGGTAAAAGTACGTTTACCCTATCCTTAGTTATTTTTGTGAAAACTGTCACCATCGCATGCCTACCCTACAATAGTGTAACCATTGCATGCTAGGCAGGGGACTTAATGTTGATGGTGGATTTCTATTTAAAGGCTAAAATTGTAAAAAGCCAATTTTTGTAAGCTGACGTCCTGCAAAGGATAAGGCCTTCATGCGGTGAATATCCTCACCATATTAATTCATTGGAGCATGTGCAACCATCCCTGAGAATTAAAACCTACCCAGAGCGGAGCATGTAGCAACCATCCCGATTTTATGTAGGTTTGCAGCATTACAATTAATGCTTTAATTAAAGCCTTGTGTTCGACATGCAAACACCTGTAGGCTACCTGACGGTGGGTTATATTAGCCCCGTTGAACGCATGCAAGACTACCCATGTTAGTCTCACCTGCTGAAAACAAACCCAAAAATAGATCTCATCCGTCCAACTTCGCAGGCATAGATGGAGGGTGTAGATATAGATTCAGGTGGTCCTGAGCATGCTACCAAGATCATCTCGGACCCACCTTCATGCATGAACGAACGGTCAAGACCAACTACAGTTGGTCCTTCCAAAGACGTGCGCTCAAAGTGAGCATGATGCACGGCTGGAACCTAACTAGGGTTCCTTTTAATCGTGAACGTCCAACTTCGCAAGCATAGTTGGATGGCTTAGATTATACCCTAAAACAAGTAGTGAAGTGTTGGTACACCGTTGGCGGGACCACTTTCTACTTACATGACCGACTCCCTCATAGGCAAGCCGTGGTACAAGAAACGATTGCCCAAACAAGGCTAGGTTAACGCCTTATGCAGGTTGAGAAGATCCAAAACGATCACGACCATCCAACTTCGCAGGCATAGTTGGATGGCTTAGATTTCGCCCAGGGTCATAGAGCAAGCATGTACATGCTCACTGTCGGCCCAAGATGTTGCATACATGGTCGGTCTCCCCAAAGGAGGCGCACGCAACCCAAAACCGATCGCCCAAAGTGGCCTATCCGAAATCCTAATTAGGTTTTGCGGCGCATATGTCGCAGAAACATCTCGAGCGTCCATCTTCGCAGGATTGGATGGAAGGCAAAGATGGAGACTTAGAGGGAACCGATCATGCTAGCATGACCACCGTGGGCCCGACTTCACGCCTAGCTGATCGGCCAAGACCGACAGTGGTCAAGTTCCTCGGTACGCATGCTCAAATGTGGAATGTCACGGGCCCTCCATAAGTTCTAATCTCGACCACCCGTCTTTGCCACCTATAGTGAATGGCTTAGATCAAATTTTTGCAAGTCAAGCAGGCATAGGCGTGAACACCATTGTACCACCTCCATGCAGGGCCAATCGGTTCCTCCATAGAAACTCCCTTAGCATGCAAACGTTTGGGTTGAAAGAGGCAGCATGCGCGCCTCCCATCCAACGATCGCAAGTAGGGTTACAAGCCATCTCGTCCGTCCAACTTTGCAATCTTGGACGAATGACTTAGGGTGCGAATCAACCAGCAAACAAAGTATCACCATGATCACCATCCGTCACTCTTATTCACAGGGTGACCGACCAAGGCGTGGCCTTCCCATACAGCCTCCAAACGGTCAGCTGAAGATGGCTGCATGCGATGACATACCAAGTTCACGATTCACCCTGTACTATTTTACATGGGTCCCACGATCCATACACTCGAGACATCAATCATGTCACAAACTGGGGTATTGGTCTGGCGGTTTACAGCGTGCAGCGTGCAATATGCCATCACAAGATCGTGTCAGGGAAACATGGGCGGTTAGCGATGATAGGAGAAGTGGGCAAGCAAACGTGTGACACTAACACACAACTCCACTTCCTCCATCACTCCACTTCCTCCACTTTCCCACGAGAGACGTGATGAAGGCTTATCGACTTGTATAAATAGGTTCTCATCCCTATTTCCAATAACAACACAGAAAACCAAGTGTTAATACCATCGTATTCAACACCCAGATCCTGCCTGCAACATTTTCTAGCCTGCTCAACCTTCTGTTAACAAGTCATCAAATAGCCTTCACCTTCATACTCTCAACACCTTCTTCGCTTCCCTCCCTAAGATCAACCTCACATCCTTCACCTGTGACCGAAACAAATCTGGAACGGCCGTGTCTTCGGTTTAGGCGAATTGTACAGATTATCTCTCGAATCAAAGTGCTCATCGTGCAGCACATTTGTTGAAGGTTTAAATTCACTTCTCATCCACACACACCCAAAATTACCTAAACCGGCAGAAGTAGTTTTCTCCCACAAACAAGTATCATGGATGATGATACCCTTTTTGAATATCTAAATACTTCTCTAAATAGTTTTTCAAATAATAGGATTGACTCTCTTCCTATAGATGAACTTAGATCTAAATTTCTCTTCTTAGAAGTTGACCATAGATCCACCTTGACTATGTCTAACAAGTTTAAACGTTTCTTCCATAACTCCAAAGAAGAAATCAATAATTTAAGAGCCAAATATAGTGATGTTATAGATGAAAAAGATCTTATTTCTCTCCAAGGTGCTCAGACTTTAGCGAAATTCCAAGAAACTCTTATTGAAGTCCAAATCGAAAGAGATGATCTCAAACGTAAAAATGTTGTACTCCGCGAAAGAGAAAACCAAATTCGCTCCCGCCTTCTCATAAATGATGATGATGAATTTGCTTGGGCTGCGAAAGTTCTAGATAATGCCAGGAATAATTTAGGTGTAGATGTTAGTCTTCAAGTTGAGCAAACGGCTTTGATTAGAGATATGATTTCTAATAGATAAGGTTGTTAATTGTTCTTCCTTATTTAATTATCTATTTTCTCAACTTTCTATTAAATTTTTGATTTATTGTTGTATTTTCGCAGAAGCTGAAGAGAGATATCACAGTAGAATTGAAGAACCTGAGAATGAAAAGGCGAAGCTCACAAAGGATCTATCCTCTCGCAATGATAAGTATTCAAGGTTAAAGGCTCGGATGAAGATTACTAATATAAATTTTCGGAATGATGCAATTTCTTTCCACAATGACACCATCAAAGGGATTTGTGATGACAACAAGATTCCTCACTCCAAGTATCCTTGTCTCCTAGACAAAGTTCCAGAGAATATTCCTAATTTGGTCATCTCTGATAGTAAAGCGGATGAAGAGACGGAGTACGATGAAAATGAAGAGGAGAAATCTGATGGAGAAAAAAATTCTGATGAAGACCTTGATGATGATAATGAAGAATCAAGCAAAAAATAACTTTCGCTTCCTTATGCTTTTTCATTCAATTTTTTGTAAAACTTGTATATCTGCTCTTGATATTTCGTTCTTATATACTTATAATCTACCACTGCGAATTTCTCCAGTCTTCTATACAAGCTCTATTTCCTTTGTTCTTTCCTGTGTGTGTTAGAAAATTTTTCTGTCTTGCAATATGACTAACCAAAATACAATTAACTTTTTATGCATAAATCTATCATGTGAAAACAAATAACATTTAACTTATTCTATGCATTCCCATACTTGCCTCTGTTATTTGTATTCAGATGAGTGATTGAGCCAGCTACCTCTGTTTAATAAAATAATTTGCGACAAAATCGCAATTCTCTATGCATAATCTCGCAATCATAAACTGTTATAAAATCACAATTATCTTTGTATAATCTCGCAATCATAAATTGTAAAGTTGCACTCTTTCTTATATTCTGATGTGGTCTTATTTTGCCTTCCTAAGTAAAGGTCTTATTTTGCCATCTTTTTTTTTTGTTTGCGATAAAATCGCAGGACGTCTCTACACTTTCATGTATAAACTCATTGATCTTGCCTTAACTTTTTGTTCTTTTGTATTTTTGCTGCGACAATATGACATGTCTAAATTATCTCTTGCGAAATTGAAGCTCCATAACATTGCCGTCTTGTGACGAAATCGCAGGACGTCTCTATACTTGCATGTAGTGACCCCTTGATCTCGTCTTATATTCTCTTTTATATTATTGCCTATTCAGGAATATTGCAAAAATATGACAAGTCTTAATACTCCCGTGAGTAAAAAGTCTCATGATATTTGCGTCTTAAGACACTTATCAGCTCCCTAATGGAGGGTGTCGCCCTTATCTTTCCCCTGGTTGCCCTTTTAAGGATACGTACATCGGCCATACAAGACTAGCTCCTCCCTTCCAGTCTTAACAACAACCAGTTATGTTCGCAGCCTCTAATCCCTTTTGCCTATATGGCTTATGGTTACGATATTGCACCCTAAGTGGGGTTTTCTTCGGGCCGAGTGCATCATAGCCAAGACTTTCCAAGAATGGCCAGGGTAGTTTCATACGCCCCGGGCACCCTTGGATCAACCGTGTACCTCGGCACCTTGGTCATACTCTGCACCCCTTAGGAGAGTCCTTCTTACCTTAGTCTCCCAACTCAAGTCTTATGCTTAAGTTGAGAATCCAAGGTGCCTCTCCTGGATGGGCTTTCATTGACCCCAAATCTCCATGACTCAGGTTCCAGCAGTGGTGTGACCTTATTACTGATTCATGTAATAGATACCCCCTTTTATGACGTACTTTAGGTCTTACATTTGCCTCTTGCGAAATTTTATTCGCGAACTAGGATGTACGCCATAAAGGTTCGTCCCATTCTGGATCTTAAATGATCGTTTCTTGCGAAATTTTCGCACATTTTCATTATGCCTTTGATATTTGCAATTTTGCATCTTTCTTTTCATAAAATTTTTATATTCATATATTTCATTTTAATCATTAAGGAAAACAAGTGGAATGCACGTGCTTTGCACGTCGGCTGATACTACTTTCACTGTCAGTTGCAAGAGATGACTACATTGTGCGTGTAACAAAAAAAAGACCATTGTGAAGTGTGAACTAAGGCCTGGGGAAAGTATAAAAGTGTAAAAACTAAGGCCTGGGAGTCGAACTGAACTTGTATGCATTAATAGGCAAAAGTGTAAAAGCTAAATATTAACAGTATTTACTATCTAGTTTATATAATGTCTGCCAAGGGATTGATAAAATTAACATACATCAACAGACCATCTCAACACATCTTAGATACTCCTTAGGTACGTTTGGATGTTACCATACCTTATGCAAATTTATTTCAAGATTCTGATCCACAGTAGTATAAAAGTGTTTCTATTGCTACTCCAAAACCTCAATCTCCTAAAAAGAACACCTTCAAAAACTTGTCCAGTGGTTCTGCTTCTTTCCAGCACGTAGTTGTTTTGAAAGTTTCCAGTGCAACAATTTGATTAATGCATAACCCAATTTAAAGTTCCAATTTATCTCATCGTTGTTCTACCTGCATGTAAATAAGAAATGATTAATAGCAGATATTTTAGCTGTAGGACGCGTGATGCGTCAGCATTGATTAGTTATGCTATGTATAACATAACTGCCTAGATTGCTCCAACATAAGAAATGGTCATAAAACTATGCATGACAATATCCATATCATCATCACCTCTTTTCACCGATATAATCAAGTGCTACTACCGTACCATATTCAACAGGTTGCTAGGTCTCTTATTCTTACAACTCGTATAAATACAAAACTATAGCAGGTAAATCTCCACCTTGACTAACAATATGTAATTATCAACCACAATTAAGCACAAAGTCATTATCTATACAAATTTGCATACCTAATATAACTCCTAGAAAAAAAATTAAACTTGGCGTTGGTGCTTTGGATGAAAAATATTTACATAAAATCCCCATACAGACAGAATCTCTTTGTGGCATAACAAACAAACACAGGAACAAAAGCTATAAGTTTGAAAATTTGATAATCCAAAGCAAAATCTCTAAAAAAGAATGAATACTAAAGTACTAAGCTGCAAGACTAATCAGGTGATTACCATCCGAGTGAAATGTTTGCAAATTTCTATACGAAAGCATATTGCCTGTAGTCCATATGTGGATAAAAAAAAAAATTTGAGCAATACCTAACATACAGAACAAATAAAGAGGGGGTGAGCGAAAGTGAAAAAACCTTCAAGGAAACATAATAAAGAGCCTTAGCTGATTAGCTCATTCATGTTGCAAATTCTCATAGTAAGGCATTCTAAAAGAAAAGATGAATGCTAAAATTAAGTACACTGACCTCCTCATTGCCCTATTAATTCTTAACCTAGCTAAGACTATTAAAGTTATGTAAAATGGCTTATATATACAGCCCTGCACTTCCATGACTGCCTCACTTTCAATCTATCATACCTGCCGAAATTGGGTGCTTTCAATCTATCAGTGAAAACAATTTGGTGAATTCAATTGAATTCAGTGTGAAATTTTCCGATACATATGTAGAGGTATGTAAATAGATAGTAGGATTGAACACAAACCCTTAAAAATCATTGATAAATAAAATCCCCAAAAAATTTACAAAAACCCTAAAATTTCAAATTATAAATTAAAATCAAACAATTTGAGAAATTTGGCATAGAGGAAGTGATAAAATACCAATTCAATTCTTCATCTCCGTTATTGATTCAGTTGCAGGGATGGATTCTCCGTGATTGATTCAGTTGGAGGGATAGAATTTTCGTTGTTTAGAAGAGAAAGAGATGAGAAATACTGCATGCCCAATCGAGGAAGGGAAAAAAACCAACTCAATCCTTTATCTCCATCATTGTTTTTCCGCAAATCTCTTGAAACATAGGTGGATATTCAGTTGCAGAGGTTTTTTAGTTTAGAACTTAGAAGAGAAAGAGAGCGAGAAGAGAACGAAGGAAGAGAATAGGGAAAGAAAAGAAAAAAAATCGACGGTTGTGGTTAGAGAGAAAAACAATCCAACGGGTGATTTTATAAACGTCGCTGGTCAAAAATATGTTGGTGTACGAAATATTCGGCGGTACACGAAAAGTACGGCGGTACACCAAAAAATGGTTAGTGTTTTCAAAGAAAGCTTGTTCTCATTAAAAGGGGTGGAGATATATTTTTTGAAATTTTCGCAACAAACCAAGTACACATCTTTTTTATTTTCCTCAATATTTCTTTCACTTCACAGTTAATTTTTTTTTTTTTTACCTTTGTTATTTTATGCCTTTGTTATTTTGTTGCTTTTCGCTACAGTCTTTACTTCTGCGACATTTTCATCATTGGGTTTTTTCAGCAAGTTTTGACTTCGCAGCATTTCTTCTTTTCTCTGTTATACTTAATCAACCATAAATCTCTCACTTCTTTGTATTTCTTTGATGTTACGCTTCCAATTCCCATTCTCCGCAGCTCTTTCTTAGCAAGATTCTACATCAATTTCATAGCACTTATTTCCATCTACCCAATCTCCTTTTATGATTCCAATTCCATTGGGATGAGGAAACTTGATACACTGGTGGAAAGTTGATGCCACGCATAGAATTCCATGTAGACAAGGTCTTCCAATCAAGGCATTATAAGGTGACTCTACATCGAAAATACAGAATAGAATCTTGGAAGATATCCCCTTTAATGGAATTCGCATCGTGATCTCCCATTTAGGTTTATTGGCAGTGCCATTAAAACCATAAATTTTATAGGTTGAAGGTATTAGATCCTCATCTCTGCCTCCCATTGTCTTGTAAGTATGATAAAATAGGATATCTACAGAACTCCATGTATAAATTAAAACTCTATTAATTGCCCATGAATCTTCGGCCTCATCATCTTCATCTTCTCTTTGTTTTGGGTTTATCTCTAGTCTTACCACCAATGGATTGTCATGCATTTCGCCAGGTTCAGGTACTTATTGTGCAGTGAAAGAAATAGTTTTCTTTTTCCACTCTTCTAGTGGCAAAGCTTTCGAAATATTCATTATTTCCTTTCCATCAGCATCTCTCGCGAAAACTCTACTTAGAACATTGTCGTGGAAATCTTCGATTGTTTTGTATGAATGTACAATAGAGTTACAAAACATATTTTTTTCCTTCGCTCCGACTTCTATAACAAATGTTTCTCCTCCTTTTGGCACATTAACTCTGCGAATTTCTGGTGGTGGTGGCAAGAGTTGAGATTGTGGGTTCCCTATTAGAAAATGATTTAGCTTTCCATGGTCTATCATTCTGAGAATGATTCTCTTTATCTTTCTGCAGTTATTTGTAGAATGTCCATGAAAGTGATGATAAGAGCAAAATTCTTGGCTCATGTTATTTGAAAGCGGTTCTTTTCCCATGTTCCAAGGTGTTGGTATATTCTCCATTAAAATTATTGCTTCCCAAATTTTTTCCACACTAGTATTCAAATGCAGCATCTTGATCTCCTCCCATGTCATTGTTTGGCTTCCTTATCCTCTCTGATAGTTTTGTCTTTGTCCTCCATATGTTTCTTGTGGCTGATCAAGTGTTTGAATTTTATTGTTCCCTCCTTGACTATAAAGATTTCTTTCTCTTTAGAATTCTTCTTGATCCATGCTTCCCATAGCTGCCAACTTCTGTTGATTATCATTCTTATTTTCTTGTTGGACCTACGAAGTGCTCGCAACAGTGTTTATCAATTTTGGTAGCAAACTCGCATTCGCTGCTGATGAGCTTGTATTTGCAACATGATACGATTCCATTTCATTATCTTTTTCTTCAAGAGCAATGTACTCCTCCTATAGCTCCCGTAGTTCAGTCATAATGATTGTATTTTTGATTCTAAAAATTTGAATGTATAGAAGATTGGTTGCGAACATTGCATTGATGAAGGATAAAATGAGATATCATCCACACGTACAACTATCTCACTACACATTGTCTTCCATCTTACGGTTAGATACTTCAAACTTTCTCCAATCCTCTGCTTTAATCCAAATACATCTTCTATTCCTGGCCGCGATGAGTTGTTAGATATATATTCCCCTAAGAATGTAGTCTGTAAATGGTTGAAAGATGTTATAGTATTCCTGGGCAGACCCTCAAACCATTTTAGCGCCTCTCCTGTTAGACTTGATACAAAATACTTGCACAACACAAAGCATCATGATTCTCCCATTGTAACATACATCTCACATAAGCTTTAATATGTTGAATCGCACAAGTTGTTCCATCAAAGATGCTAGTTAACGCAGGCAAATTGCATTTTGGTGGTATTCCTCCTAATTGTACTTCTTGTGAGGACGAAGTTTTCGCAGATTCTTCTATGGCTTCATCCAATTGTCTCCTACCTCCTTCCCTCCTATTATTCAGCATTCCTCTCATTTCTTCCAGTTCTCTTAAGATTTGTTCATTTACCCCGGACATTGGTTCAATTGGTCTTTTCAATTATGCTTCTCTTCTCCTGCGTTCTTGCCTGTTTTGTGCTGCGAGAGTTTGATTTCCTTCCCCAGTATTTTCTTCTTGTCTTTCTTTGTGATCTTCTCTTTCATTTCTTTCATGAATTCGCATACCATTATATCTCTCATTTTCTCCTCTGCGATTTTGCTCACTCCTTATCAATTCTCTTTGTTGCCTTTCGATTCTCCTTTGTATTCTATCATATTCTTCATTGATATTACCATTTTTGCGGTTTTTCTCGCATTTTCTTTCTCGATTATCATGGTTGTTCTAACGTATTTCTTCTTGGAATTCTCTTTCCTCCACTTCTGCTCTCAATCTCTCTCTCGCATGTTAAACGTGCTTGTTCAGCATAATGTCTCTCAATTTCTTCTTCAATTACTTGCTCATTTCTGCGATTTTCCCTCCCATGTAATATTCTTCTTCCTTCTTATTGGTTTTCTTCATCACCTTTGTTATTTCGTTCCCGACGCTGCTTGTTTTGTGTAATTTCGCCATGTGGAATGTATCGATCTTCAATCATTTCTCTATTTCCGCGACGTTCTTCATCTAAATTTTGCACCTATTGTCGAATATTTCCATCAACATTTTCTACAAATGAGTTTCGTCTTTCTTCCTTTCTGTTTGATCTTGAACTTGATCTTGTAGTACTTCTTGACCTTCTATTTTTTAGTCTCATATTCTCCATTATCAATTCATGATTCTGTCTTGTCAAATTAGCACGTTCTTCTGCTTCTACTCTCCTTTCTTCGTGTATTCTTTGTCTCAATTCCTCTAATGCTTCTACTTCTCCATTTCCATGAATTATCCCTTCAACTACTTCTTGATCTTCCGCTATTCGCCTATTGTTTCTTAATTGTTGCTCTCTTCCGCTTTACCTGCTGAGTCTGACTGCCATGTGTGTATACTCACTCTATCATAATCCATAGTTCAATTTTGCGCTGGTTTATGCTGAATTGGTTGTTGAATTTTATTTTCTCCATCATTTCTTGTATTCATTCTTGACGGTTCTCCAGTTTTATTCTTCTTTCTCCAGCAAGTCTCTTACTCCTCCTCACAGTTGTTGGTTGTCTTGAAGCAGTTTTTCTTCTAGCCATCTCTTCAACCTCAATGAATTGTTGAAAATTATATGAAATCTATCACAAACTGCTCCAAATTCTTTCAAATCACAATATTAATTTTCACACTACAACAAGGACAAGTCCCTGTTTCTAGCGCCAATATGTAGTAGCAGGAAATCCCACACTACGCCCCTCACAAGAATTCATAATAATCAACACATCTTTAAAAGATTAAGAACAACACTTTTATTAATTGATTCAGAGAAATATTACAAGAAATAGAATAAAACAAGAATACAATCTCTCTTTTAACTTTTTCTCTCCTAATGACTTGCTCAACACTCGAAAAAGATCTCTCCTTCCTTACGCTTATTCAACTCTTTATATAGGGAATTACATAGTGGATGACAGCTAATCTGTCCTTTATTTTAGGATCTGACTTGCGATATTCTCGCAAGCTTGTTAGTGATACTTCCTCGCAAGCCTCTTTCGTTCACAAGATTATCACACTTTCTTCAAGTTTATACCACCATCATTTATTACGTCACTTTCCTAACCATTCTGCGACATTTGTAATGAGTTGTTAAAATTTCGCAAGAGTGCTATTGTTAACTTCGCAAGACTGTTGCTCCTACGATATTCTGATCCTACATAAACACACTTTGTTGTTGTATTGTCTCGATCTAGTATCCATAGACGATCACACAAAGTGTGAACCGATTTTTTGTATTGTCTCGACTCAGTTTATAGACAATCACTTTCAAGGAAAGGACTTATAGGAAGGAAAAGTTATAGCTTGAGGTATATTTGGGGTACCCTCGCCTTTTCACAAATGATAACTTTCATATCAACCATATTCTTCTTCACCATAACTAGTCAAAATGACTCAAATGAACTAGTTAGAGAGTTGTTCAATTGCTATGAGATCTTATATACTACACAAGACACAATTGAACCAAAAACGATGTTATTCACTCGAATCGATTCATGAACTATAAAGCCACGGATTGCAATAGCATTCCTTAGATAATTTAAATATGTTCACGAATATCATTTTTAGACATAACCACTCAAGTTCGCGGACTCACATAACCGGTTGGAGTTCGCGGACTTGGTTCGCGGACTCACATAACCGGTTGGAGTTCACAAACTCCAGTAGAAATTCTCGGGTTCGAGAACTTCTGTCAGTTTGCAGACTGGGTTCGTGGACTGAAATCAAGCTTCAACTCCAGCAGAAATTCTTGGGTTCGAGAATTACGTACGTTCGCGGACTGGGTTGACTGCTCAAGTTCTGGTTTTTCACTTGATCAACAAAGTTCGCAAACTTCGGTTCAAGTGCTAAGGACTTATACATATATGTGTTACCACAACAGTGTTTATATCCCCCAATGGTTATATTTTTTGAACTCTCATTTCAATCATTCAAACATTCTCAGAGGACGTCATATAGTTGTTATTCACAAACTAGTTTTCGTCAGAGCAATTTCCAAAATGATTGAAACATAACATGACTTTCGTCACTAGGAAAAGATGAACTTGTCTAAAGAGAAAGCTTTACCAACACACATTTCGAGAAATAGATAAGCGAGATATACTCAACTCGAAATGTCACATGTGTATATCTTTAGTCTATATAGTAAAACGACTTTTGTCTCAAGATAGGAGATAGAGTAGATAAACTTTTGAGTGATAGATAAGTTCAAGTCTCCACATACCTTTTAGTCGATGAAGATCCACTGGTTCCTTGAGTAGTCCTTCATCTTGTATGATGATTTCCATGGAGTTATTGAGCTCAACTACTCTTTCTATCCTAGTCCGAGACCTTAGCTATAGTATACTAGAAATCAAGACTTTATAGTTTTGATCATTAACATTGACAAACATGTTTGAGATAGCAACACATGCGAGTTCGACCGAGCCGTCCTCTAAAAATCTCCCCCTTTGTCAATTTTAGTGGCAAAACTATTAATACATATGGAATACAAAAAATATATAAATAAACTTTGTAGCTCCTATTCCACATGTCTAATCTTCAAAAATACTCGAAATCTTCGTCACTTCTAAGTAATCGAATGATCCCAAAGGTTGTAAGTTTAGCATCATCGTTGTTAAAAATCCGTAGCTATAACATTGAGAAAAGCATCGGTTCTCAATCATTGTTATACAGTGTCTTTGTATTATTACACAACGTCAAAGTGCAATTACATCCCAACTTTAACAACAATACAATGGTAATACTTTACTCCCCCTTAGTCAATACTCCATCTCACATGAAAACCACTCCCCCTTACATAATGATCCGAAAACCATATGTATTTGTAGTGTGAACTATAATTAATTCTCCCCCTTTTTGTCAATAAAATTGGCAAAGGTACAAGAACGGGATCCTAATGAAATTTCCGTAAGAGACATTTCATGACCAAAGGTATATATGTATCATCTTGTTTAGATGCAATCCTAAAGCCGAATCTAAATGCATTCATCAAGGAGTTTATAAAGACGCAAGATAACCCCTCTAATATTCCATAGCCGCACTCCCCACAAAGATTTGGCAATTAAGCACAAGTTCAAAAGAACTCTCCCCCATAATATGTCATTTCCTAAAGAACAACAAGAGCGACCTTAATTTCAAAAGAAAAGAAAGATTTCTTTAGACTCAACAAATTACATACAAGTATGAATTTGGAATCCAACAAGAAATATTAAATCAAATTAACCAAGGAGAACCAAGATTAATTTGACTAAATATGCTCAACACAAGTAAACTTATGGACACTTAAAAATAAATTAAATTAATCACAAGAAAACTTGCAAATAATCTAATTGTCATACTCAACCAAACTAATTACAAGAGTAATCAATTTAATTGGCCACACTCGACATAAGAATATATATGGAGAAATGACTAAGTTAATCATAAAAATAACCATCCAAATCAATTATGCTCAACATGAGAAGAACTTATGGAGTGCTAACTAAATAACCATACTAGATGATTGATTTAGTTCATTTGGGCTCAACATAAGAGATTATGGAACCCCGACTAAGATTATCATAAGACATGACAACCTTAACCGTATATGTACTCAACATAAGAAAACTTATGGAATACAAACTAAATAACCACACAAGTTGATTAATTTAGTTCTTAATGCTCAATCATATAGCATCTCATGGAATAACCAACCATGCCAATAAGAAATCGACTTAGTTGTATCGTGCTTAACATGAGATACACAATGGAGCCTTCACGGTAATACATAAAAAATGGATCAATAAGGATCTATATCGTGGATAACACAAGGATTCATTCTATGTTTCATCACCATTTGCACAATGACACACAATAGACATAATCCTTTAATCACAAAAGATTTTAACCTATCTTACATCAATAATTGACAATATATGCTTAACTTTTGTGTTTGTCAAAAGTCTATTCATCCTTTTATCAATATTTGCATATCAATTTACGAACGACTTTACTTTTGACAAAATATGGGACAATCAGGTTCACGGACGTAAACACAATATCCCATCAAAATATTGCATTATATAAAACCATAAAGATTAATACTGCAACCATCATCTTCCAAACAAACTTAGAAATTTTTAAGCCAAAAAATCTAAAAACAAGAAGATGAAAACATTGGATATAGCTATGTGTAATCACAATAATGGCTATTCCAAAACACTAGTTATTCTTCTAAACAAAAGAAAAATAGAATATTTACTAGACATTAATACCTTTGAAGAATTCATTATCGTCCCCGGACTCCTTGTCGTCAACATCCATGGGAACATAAGGTTCATTAAGAAAGGAGTTTATATCGATGAACCTTCTTGGTTGTTGTTGTCGAACCAGGGCTTTCTGAATCTCATGAGTCTTATACACAAAAGCCTTCATTTGCTGAATCTCCTTTCGCAGCTCCTTCAACACTTTAAGAACATCAGAAAACTTCTGAGAATTTGAAGGATCATTTCTTGGCTTCCTCGTATTCCTTATTTTTCTTTTCAAGGTTGGATGCAATGTAGATTTTTCTTTTTCCTTCATGATTGATGGCTTAACAATCACATTACCTTCTTTTTCATCAGAAGACATCATTCTTGGAGCGTCCATAAGCATATGGGTTTGTGAGAGGAATTCACAATTAGATCAACAAGTAGTCTTAAGATAATGAGAGGTTTTAGAGAAGGAAAAGGAATGTAGGGTTCGAAACCTAAAATAGGTTCGTGGACGATCAACTCTTATCCCTATAAAGAGCAGAATTGTCGATAATACACTTTTTTCTGTTTGATAGACAAAAAGGAAAAATACTCCTAAGAAAAGAAAATAAAAAACTTTTCCTAAAGCCTGAGAGGTACACAATAATTGTCTCTTTTTATCAGGTACATGAGACATGATTTTAAGAACAACACAATCATGTTGCATTGTGGCGAACTATAATTTATCCACCAATTTCCTCTTGTGGAGAATCCACAGGCTTCGGTCTATCAAAACAGTTTGACCATATTTTCTTCTCAAATGGTCTTGATTTTTCCTTGGAAACTAACTTCTTAGACGAAGATAAAGTCTTACATACCTCTGTGGTCTTCTGAGCAAGTTTAAGCTTTCTTGCTAGATGATTTTCTCTTCGTTGAAGTTTGTTGACGTGTCTTTGCTTGTGTTTGAACTTGTAACACCTTGAGAGTTCATGACCTTTTAATGAACAATATGAGCACGTCACATTTGGATAGTAGGCTTCTGAAATGTGCAAGCAACTAGGCACATAGTGGATCCTGAAACATTATAAACACAGTTTCCAAGAAAAGGGTCAACGTTTTCTTCCAGAATGGTTGGATTATCTTCTAAAAGAATATCAAAATTGATATGTGTATTGCTACAATTATCAAAATTAATATTTTCACCAAGAAGTGCAACACTTGATTTCACGTCTTCATTGGAGTCATAGCTATCAGAAATTTCATCTAGAGTTGCTACAAGACCTTTGTTCCCAGTGTACTTTCTACGATTTGGACACTCGTTTGCAAAATGACAAAATCCCTTACACTTAAAGCACTGAGGCATATCCTCATCATCAGTTTCATCAATATCCCTATTTTTAGGAGGAACACGATTATGAGGTTTGACTGATGCCTTAGGCTTATCTCTGTAGAACCGTTTACTTCTATTCAATAGAAGATCCCTAAACTGTCTTGTGATCATCGAGACTGATTTGTCAAGATCTTCATCCGATGAATATGTCTCAGAGTGATCATATTCAGAGATATACACTTTTTTACTTTTATCAAGTAATTTAGTGTTCTTTAGTGCTTTGAACGCAACATCCTTATATTTGGATGAATGTTCATGATCAAAGATCTTAAGCTTTCCAACCAACGTGTTTCTGGAGAGATTATCTAGGTTATTTCCCTCAACGATGGCATGCTTCTTAGCATCGTATCTAGATGGAAGTGATCTTAGAATTTTCATCACAATGTCCTTTTCAAGAATAGTCTTACCCAATGCAAAAGATGCATTAACAATTTCAGACACTTTGGGATTAAACTCATCAAATGTTTCTTCATATGCCATACAAAGGTTTTCCCAATTGGAACTAAGGTTTTGAAGCCTAGCTTCCTTTTCACTGGTATTTCCTTCAAATACGGTTGCTAATATATTCCAAGCTTCTTGCGACTTAGTGCAATTAGACACATGGTGCTGAATATTTGGGGTAATGGCATGTATAATTTCATTCAAACCGTTGGAGTTCTGCTTTGCAGCAAGAATCTCTGCAGAAGTGTATTCCGCAATATTCTTTGGAACATTTACATCTCCAACTACATCAATGGGAGTATTATAGCCATTAACAACATATACCCATGATTGGAAATCACGTGCTTGAACAAAAGCGCGCATAGAAATTTTCCTCCATAAGTAATTAGTTCCATCGAAGACTGGTGGTACATTTATTGACATAACACCTCTGTCCATAGAGTCAGATTGCTTACAAACACAGACTTATGATGTCTTGAACGTGTTTTCCTGCTCTGATACCATTTGAAAATGCGGGGGTCTAACAACCTCACCAAATATTTCGATTAGAAATATGTATTGTAGTGGCGGAATATCACAACAAATGATAACTTACGAAATTGTGGAGAGAAATGACACCTCGCGAGCAAAGAACATTTTGCGAGCAAAGGAAATCACGAGGAAAGAAAAAGAAGTTCGCGAAGTGAAGTTACGAAGGTTCACAAGTTTATTCTCAAATCCTAAATGGCGGGACAACACAACTGTCATATTTTGTAAGATCATATAAATAGCCATTTAGGCATGAGAGGAAGGGAGGATACATTTAGAGAGACACATTTTGAGAGAGGGGATAATTTTAGGAGGAGAGAGAAAATTTTAGAGAGGGATTTATTTTCTTTATCATCTTCTTCCCCAAAATTCTAGAGCTCCAAATATTCATTAATGGAGTCTCAATTGTAAAATCATGTAATCACATACAATCACTAGTGAAGCACCGTGGATGTAGATCACATTGATCGAACCACGTAAAAATCTTTGTGTCTCTTTATAATTTTAGTACCGTAATTCTTAGTTTCATATCAAATTAATTAGGTTTAGGAATCATTTCAATGGATTCTAATGAGGGTGTAGTTGTGAGATATTCTGCAACTACATAATTGGCGCTAGAAACAGGGAAAGATTAAATGGATTTATCCTTCCTGTAACTTGCGGGATCAACCATTTCGTTTAATAATTGGGATCAGCTTCACTAACTCGTGTGAGTTCATTTGGATCTGTACAAGGATCTCCATCTGTTCATTTCTCAATGGAGGATCATTCAATTCCACCGAGTCGATCAATTACATCTTCAACTTGTGAAAACTACAAGTAATTGATTAAACGTTCCGTCGTCGACCAAGAAAGCATGTATGTGTTCGTTGAAAACTCATCCAGGAAGATAAGTCAAATTCACGAAGAAAGATGAAGTTATGTACTTCGCAAAATGATTATACGTCCCAGCTTGGAGTATACGAAGTCCAGTATACAACTACTTGGAGTATATACTTTAGTGAATATTACCCCACTTTAGTGTTACCACATTAATTCTTACGAAGATGGTGCTTACGAAGATGGTCCCCATCAAAATTCTTTTCTTTCATACGAATATCATCTTCGTAGAGTCAAATCTTACGAACGTTCGCAGAAGCAACATTTCTACTTTTACACTTCGCAAATATTCACTTTGCGAACGTTCGCAACACCAATACTCCGCAAGTGTTCGTTTACTTCGCAAAAGTCCGCAAAACAGCAGAATTCTATTTCGCAAGAGTGGGATAGAATAATTGGTATGCTATGAGGACATGCAAGACGATGCTAGCTTCGCAAGCAAATCACATACTTCGCAAGAGACAACAACGACTCACATAAAAGCTAAGTACCACTTTCCTTGAACATTTTACTTTTACAGAAAATAAAAGATTTTTGATTTGATTTACAAAAAGCAATTCAATCGCATGATTACAAAGATTTCAATATTACAAAGAGCGATACAATCGCAGAATTACAAAGATCTCAAGATTTCACAATTACAAAAGAAACCGAGAAAAACATCTCGCACAAATCAATTTATATATTTCTCTTGAAAAATTTACTTTATTTCCAATGATATGATATTCGACATGGAGAGTAGTAGCTGGCAAACCTTTATGGCGTATACTCGTAAAAGGCAAAGCACCTTAGTGTGTCATATGAGGGGGTACCTATTAGGATCATTTCCATGGAAAAATATTTGTCAAGAGAGATGAAATAGATAATACAAAGGAAATCAAAACAAACAAAAAGATTTTGAAGTAGCATATAAATAAAAAAATAAGAAATTTTGATAAAAGAAATGTTGAATACTAATCTAAATTTTTATTTGCATTACAGCATAGCATGAGGCAAAGAACATGGAGTGAGAGTTCGCATGATGGGTTCGCAATATTTCTTACATTTATAGGATTAAGTACTTCTTAAGGATACTTCATACTTCTTATATATTTCGAGGATTAAGTACTTCTTATACTTCTTCAAGGATACTTCATACTTCTTATACTTCAATGGTTGATACTTCTTATTTACTTCGCAACATTCCGGGACTTCGCAAAAGAATAGAGGCAAGTATATACTTTTCAAGACTAGTATTCTTTCGCTCGTTCCTTCATCAACAAAGATCAAAGACTACTACAACAGATTTTTTCTTAAAGATCACTCTTCAAGCAATATTCAAGAAAAAAGAGGCAAGATGTAGGGGCGGAATATCACAACAAATGATAACTTACGAAATTGTGGAGAGAAATGACACCTCGCGAGCAAAGAACATTTTGCGAGCAAAGGAAATCACGAGGAAATAAAAAGAAGTTCGCTAAGTGAAGTTACGAAGGTTCGCAAGTTTATTCTCAAATCCGAAATGGCAGGACAACACAACTGTCATATTTTGTAAGATCATATAAATAGCCATTTAGGCATGAGAGGAAGGGAGGATACATTTAGAGAGACACATTTTGAGAGAGGGGATAATTTTAGGAGGAGAGAGAAAATTTTAGAGAGGGATTTATTTTCTTTATCATCTTCTTCCCCAAAATTCTAGAGCTCCAAATATTCATTAATGGAGTCTCAATTGTAAAATCATGTAATCACATACAATCACTAGTGAAGCACCGTGGATGTAGATCACATTGATCGAACCACGTAAAAATCTTTGTGTCTCTTTATAATTTTAGTACCGTAATTCTTAGTTTCATATCAAATTAATTAGGTTTAGGAATCATTTCAATGGATTCTAATGAGGGTGTAGTTGTGAGATATTTTGCAACTACATGTATGGAAAACTCTGAGTTGTTTTTCTAGAAAATCAACTAGAGTCAATCAATATAAAATACTCAAGGAGTTATTATACCAATCTCTCGATTTGATTTACTCAAGCAAATATGGTTCGCGAGTCTAATCAAAGAGAGATAACTTGGATGGTACCAAAGACCAATATCCAAGTTGTTTGTGGGAGAAAACTACTTATGCCAGTTTAGGTAATTTTGGGTGTGTGTGGATGAGAAGTGAGTTTAAACCTTCAAAAAATGTGCTGCACAATGAGCATTTTGATTCGAGAGGTAATCTATACAATTATGGCCTAAACCGAAGACACGGCCGTTCCAGATTTGTTTCGGTCACATGTGAAGGATGTGAGGTTGATCTTAGGTAGGGAAGCGAAGATGGTGTTGAGAGTATGAAGGTGAAGGCTATTTGATGACTTGTTAACAAAAGGTTGAGCAGGCTAGCAAATGTTGCAGGAAGGCTCTGGGTGTTGAATACGATTAACACTTGGTTTTCTGTGTTGTTCCAGCTTATGTTTTTGGAAATAGGGAGGAGAACCTATTTATACAAGTCATTAAGCCTTCTTCACGTCTCTCATGGGAAGTGGAGGAAGTGGAGTGATGGAAGAGTGGAGTTGTGTGTGAGTGTCACACGATCAGAGCTGCCCACTTCTCTCATCTTGACTTAACCGCCCATGTCTTCCTAATACGTTCTTGTGATGGCGCGTTGCACACTGCACGCTGTAAACCGCCAGACCAATACCCCAGTTTGTATCCCCCAGTTGTGACGTGATTAATGTCTCGAGTGTGTGGATCGCGGGACCCACAGAAAATAGTGCAGGGTGAACCATGAACTTGGTATAACATCGCATGCAGCCATGTTTTGGTAACCGTTTGGAGGCTGTATAGACAGGCCATGCCTTGGTCGGTTACCTTGTGAAGAAGAGTGACGGATGGTGGTTATAGTGATACCTTGTTTTCTGGTTGAGTCGTACCCTAAGCTATTCGTCCAAGCTTGCAAAGCTGGACGGACGAGATGACTCGTAGCCTTGCTTGCGACCGTTGGATGGGAGGCGCGCATGCTGCCTCTTTCGGCCTAAACGTTTGCATGCTTAGAGAGTTCCAATGGAGGAACCGATTAGCCCTGCATGGAGGTAGTACAATGGTGTTCACGCCCATGCCTGCTTGACTCGCAAAGATTTAATCTAAGCCACTCGACTCATGAGGCAAAGACGAGTGGTCGAGATTAGAATTTATGGAGGGGCCATGACATATCACCTTTGGGAGCGCGTACCGAGGAGCTTGATCACCGCCGGTCTTGGCCGATCAGCTAGACATGAAACCGGGCCCACAGTGGTCATGCTAGCATGCTCAGTTCCTTCTAAGTCTCCATCTTGGCCTTTTGTCCAAGCCTGCGAAGATGGACGCTCGAGATGTTTCTGCGCCGCAAACCCTAATTAGGGCTTTAGACCGGCCACTTTGAGCGATCGGTTTTGGGTTGCGTGCACCTCTTTTGGGGAAACCGACCATGTATGCAGCATCTTGGGTCGAAGGTGAGCATGTACATGCTTGATCTATGACCCTGGGAACAATCTAAGCCATCCAACTATGCCGGCGAAGTCGGATGGTCGTGATCGTTTTGGATCTTCTCAACCTGCATAAGGCGTTAAACTAGCCTTGTTTGGGCAATCGTTTCTTGCACCACGGCTTGCCTATGAGGGAGTCGGTCATGTAGGTAGAAATTAGGCCCACCAATGGTGTACCATCACTTCACTACTTGTTTTAGGGTATAATCTAAGCCTTCCAACTATGCCGGAGAAGTTGGACGCTCAAGATTAAAAGAAACCCTAGCCGTGCGTCATGCTCACTTTGAGCGCACGTTTTGGAAGGACCAACCGTGGTTGGTCTTGACCGTTCAGTCATGTGTGAAGGTGGGTCCGAGGTGATCATGGTAGCATGCTCTGGACCCCCTGAATCTATATATACACCCTCCATCTATGCTTGCGAAGTTGGACGGGTGAGATATATTTTTGGGTTTGTTTTCAGCAAGTGAGACTAACATGGATAGTCTTGCATGCGTTCAACGGGGCTAGTATAACCTACTGTCAGGTAGCCTATGGGTGTTTGCACGTCGAACACAAGGCTTTAATTAAAGCATTAATAGTAATGTTGTATACCTACAGAAAACCGGGAAAACTTCGGGATGGTTGCCACATGCTCCGTCGGGATGGTTGCCACATGCTCCGTTCTGGGTAGGTATGTTTAATTCTCAGGGATGGTTGCACATGCTCCAATGAATTAATATGGCGAGAAGTATTCACCGCCTGAAGGCTTTATCCTTTCCAGGACGTCAGCTTACAAAAATTGGCTTTTTACAATTTTACCCTTTAAATAGAAATCCACCATCAACATTAAGTCCCCTGCCTAGCATGCAATGGTTACACTATTGTAGGGTAGGCATGAGATGGTGAAAAATATACGTAAAAGAAATAAAGGTAACTAACCTTGGAAGGAAGCCGCTAGTGATTGTCCATGTGAACGCATCGTTGCAGGCATGAAACCTTTGGTGGGCTGGTTTCCCTTCTTGGTTTTTTGGGAGCAAAAGGGAATCCTTCTCTAATTAGAATTCTTCAAATTTTGCCTATAAAAGGGAGAACCCTTTTTGTTTTCCCTTCACAATTTTTTTTTTTTTTTTTGTGAACGTTCAGCTCTCTGCTCGTGCTGCTGCCACCGCCGTTGCTGCCGGAGTCGCCGTCGGATTTGTTCCCGCCGGCGCCGTTAATCAGGTACGTGCAAAAAAAATTTTTTTTTTTTTTTTTTTGCAAACCCTAATTATTTAGTTAGAGTTTCTTTTGCATTTTGAGAGGATTGTAGGTGAAGCAAAACATACCATAATTAATTCCTTTACCGCCTGTTAGGGTTGCGTAGTAAAAGAAATCATAAACATGTCGTTTGTTCCCTTTATCCTTGCATGTCAAAACCCAGGTTGTAGCTTGGTAGAACCGTTGTCTTGAACTTGTAGACATGATAACCGACTATAGAAAAATATGTTGACATGTTGGCTTAGCTTTAGGGACGCGCATGCAAACTTTAGTGCCCGCCTGCGTGATTTTGAGGTACTCCTGCGCGTGCGTTTATTGAAATTGCTGTAGAATCTTCATACAAACTCGGATTTCGACGTTCCGCATATGTAACTTCAAGCCCAGAAAATTTCCAAGCTTTAGTAAAGAAGCTTTTCGTATTTTGAGCGTGTTTAGGGGATAAAAACCGCGAAATAGTAAACTTCCAGGAGGTTTTCAGAATTTTTCAGGTTGCGTGTCTTCTGATGTTTTGGCCACCCATTCTTGCTCTTTCATCCGATTGTTGTGAAATTTTGATATGTTGTAGGTAACTTCCATATGAAGAGAATGGAACATAACATAACACTAGATTCTATACCCATTGCTCCCAGATCATAATCGAACACATGGTAGTGTAAATTTCCCTCAACTGAGTTTGTTCGGAAGACGCTTGAACTATCCCAATCCCATGTAATCTCCGTATTAGGTGCCTAACAACGAATTTGGGAATCACGAGAATCTTTTATTGCTGAACGACTCCTTGGAAACATGCTAACACTTCCAATCTTATTGCAGTTGCTCAATGATGAACGCGGAGGATAATGTTGTGAAGGGAGGTGTCGACTCTTTCAGAGATGTGCCAAATATAAATGATGGAATGCTTACCAAGTCTTTTCCAATCATCAAGAGGCACTCCAGACATAATATAATCCTTATTACCGGTTCAGAAAGCGAAGAGAGTCTACCATCGTCTTTAGCAGGCGTGATGAGGCTTTGTATCCAGAAGAAAGAATATCCACCTTCCCCTATTGACTTCAGAATTTGCCAGAATCCACTTTACTCATACGAAGGATGGATGTGGCACATGTTGGGTAATGAAGAGATTAGAGGCAACTTAGCCAGGGCGCGAATTCTTGATGTTGTTAAGGCGTATGCAATTCTTCATGTCAAGAAGGATATCCCAGGTTTGGTCGCTTTTGCTGCTCGATGGCGTCCTTCTACGAACACAGCTTTATGCACATGGGGTGAAATGACTATCACTCTTGAGAGCGTGTTTGCATTAATGAGCCTTCCTGTTGCTGGCAGTCTTAATTACAAGCTGTCTAAAAGCGAAGACACCATCTATTAGGCTATAATTCAGAAGGTGAACGAATACGATCAGTTAGAGAAGAAGCCGAAATGTTTCTACACTTGGTGGGTAGGTGAATGGTCTTCCATGCAAGGTAATGATGATCTTAGCATAGCTGCATTCTTGTCCTTGTGGTTGTCCAGAGATATCCTTGATGACGGCTCCGGCACGAAAACTATCAGAAAGAAAATCATCGTATTCGCCATTAAACTGGGCAAAGGTATAACTCTCCCTTTGGCTTCGTTATTCCTAGGCTCACTGTACGGTCACCTGAATTCTTTAGTGGAGGAGATATATATTTCCAACGGGTACATGAAGGTGGAAACATATGTGCACGTCGCCTTTCTTCAGGCATTTTTGTGGGAACACTTTAAGGATTACGCTCCCACTCCTACAACCTCAGTCCCCAGCTTATATGGTGATTCAAGAATACTCCGTTGGCAGAATAGATGTCCAAAAGATGGGTTGAGGCTTGTAGATTTGCTCGATAGTGTGAGCTCCATAGACTTTTGCCCTTGGGGGCCGGTTCATCCTTCTGATATCGTCCCTGTCATTGAGCTTCCTCCTGAGGGGAGAGATATGATCCCTGAAGAAGTGGTCTTCTTGCGGAGCTGTATACGAGGGTATGTTCCTTCTTTTTGTGATGACAAGCTAAGCATTATTCCATATAATATTGATAGAGCCGCTCGCCAAATGGGTTTTGATCAAGGTGTCCCATTTCGTCGTCCCGCAACGCCTTGAGAAGAACTTAACTCATCATGCCTCGATGTTGATGTTTTCTCGCCGGAGCTGAAACTTCCTTTCCCTTCCCCGGGGAGAAAGCCGGTAGATACTTCTGGTTACAAAGATTTTTGGAGGGGGCAATTACTGCTCTTTAAATCATTTGCTAGCAAAGTGGTAGCTGACCTTCGTGGTAATCCTCTTGATGACGTCTTGGCTGGTCATAGGCGATTGAAACCCCTTCCAGGGATGTAGTTGCAGAATAACCTACAACTACACCCTCAGTAGAATTTGTAAAACTTAAGAAGTTCTTGATGATGAATGACAATTTTCTTATTAATTCTCTCAATTGATTACATAAAGATATTTAAATGGAACTAGAATAGTTACAACTTTCTCTATTCTCTTTCTTAAGATATATTCTGACACTCACTAAAAGAACCTCCTCAATTTTACATTTGAACTCCTATTTATAGTGTAATTTGTACATCTATATATGTATTGCGAAGTATCGCAATACATCTTCGTAAGATTATTCTATCTTCGCAAATCTTCATACTTCCCCTTACTTCCTCTACCATCGCATCGTTTTATAACTCTTTCTTCTTATATTTATTACGATGTTCGTAAGCTAATGTCTTGCGATATTCGGTACCTACATCTTGCCTCTTCTCATGTCAATTCTGCGAATAATAAATGTCATGAGAACCTCTATTCCCGTAAATTTAATATAGTTATCACCACCTGTTAAATTCGCAACACGTATTTTCCTTTTTCATTGAATTTTTGACACGTTTCTTCGTAACCGTTCTTTTCAACCGTTCACGTCTAATCGCATTGATGAGTTTCTATCTTCATCGAACTCTCTCTTCTTTATAAATATTATCTTTTCTTTTTCTTTTTATTCTCTTATCATATTCATCTTCCTCATCACTTCTGCCTCTGCAATTTATTCCCTTTTCCTGCTACTATGATTTCTTATCTCTTTCACCTCTTTTCCTTTCTATTTTCTATCCTACATCCAATGGCTCCAAAGAAGAAAACTATTGAACAAATTAATGCAGAGCTTGCTGACAGAGACCTCATTCTTTCTGAAATTTATGGTTATGACAAGAAGTCTTCTCTCTGTATGGAGCTCTTTACCAATCTTGCTTGGAATGATCAGAAAATTTTAATCTCACGAGGTCAAATCCTCGCAGGTCTTCCTCTTCCTCTTTATGATGTCAATCTTCCTTTATTCTATGAAATTATTTCCCACCCCAATTTTTCATGTGCCATTTATCAATTGACTGGTGATTGCATTCGCATTTTGGTCGAATTCGCAACTCGTCTTTGCTCTTTTGGAAAATCTTTGTATTCAGTTGACCTTAGGAAACCTGGATTTCAAGATATGGAAATTATTGCTGCAGACTATACAGTTGAGAGTTTCTTTAAAAATTACGCACTAATTCCTGCGAAGAAGGAAGATAAACGTTGGGGTGTTCGTCTTCATCGTAAAGCCAATATTGCAGCAGATGACCTTCTCATGCACGATATTGATTATGCCTTAGGAAATAATAGAACCCCTCGCCGTTCTCATGACGAAGATTGGTATAATTACCCTCTAACATTATTGGGTTCTTACATTTCTGGGATAGTAGATCTTCCTGCGAACCTTCGTGATCGTAACTATCAACCTTGGGTCTTTTCTTGGCTGAACGAAGATAAAAATGTATGTATCTCTATCTTCTTATTTTCTTGTTATTCTTCAACTTATTTTCAAATGAGGTAAGAAACACTCTTATATGCTTTCTAAACAATATATTGTTGCCTCTGTTTCTTATCCTTATTTGAATTTGTAGGCTCTTCCTGATTTTCCTGAGGTTGTTGCGAGTGAGAATAAGAATTCTACTTCTTTCAAAAGGATAACTGCAAGACAAAAAACACTTCGCTCTGCGAAGGATACCCAAACTTCTGGTAGTCAAGATGATGCTCTTCTCAAAGGAAAAAGTAAACTTGAGGATGTTGTTTATGAGAGGAAGAAGAATAAACTTTCCACCAATGTTTACTCCAATGTGATCTCTTCTAGTAAGGATGTTGACGAAGATCAAAGTGATGAAGATGATAAATTTCCTGAGAAGGACTTTAATTCTAATTCTGATACCATTTATGATAAAGGAGATGATGATGATGCTGATGAAAATGAAGATGAAGATTATAGTAATGCGGAAACTTTTGATTCAGCAATGGTTCGAGTATCTGAGGCTTTTCTCCATTCTTCTCGTGGGTTAGGAAACTCTCCTACTGCGAATGCTCGTAAGCTTATTGCGAAGACTTGCAAAGTTCCTACTGTACTCAATAACAATTCTCTTAATGGAATTTCAAGATTCGTCTCTCCTGTTACATTATATGCTTTAGGGAGTATGGTAAGTTTCTTTTCTATTCCTTGTTTGTTTCCCTTATTTCATTAATTTCTAACCCTTTTTATTCATTCAGGTTGGAAGGGTTAGCTGCGCAGCTGCTTCTGATTGGGAAAGACGTCATTCCATTGCTGAGAAGAAAACTTTAAACCGTTGTAAGAAGTTAGAGGCTGAAAATTCAAGACTTCGTCAGAAAGTAGAGGATCTAAATATTGATAATGCAGAATTAACATCCCGTCACGAAGATAATCCACAATCTGTGAGCATCGCAGCTGATAGTTCTTCTCTTCTCGAGGAGAATAATCAACTAAAGCTTGAAAACTCTTCTCTTCGTAATGATAAGAAACAATTAGAAGGTAAATTCTTCGTAATGGTAAGTATTTTGATTACTTTTTCTTCGTAACTTGCTAACCAATTCCTTAATATCTTCCCTTGCTGCAGAAAATTATACGAAGATGAATGATGATTTGGAAACTATTCTTGCCAGTCGTAACAAGAAGATTTCTGATTTAAGATCTCAATTTATAATTTCCCAGAACAATCATAGTTTATATGTCAAGGGTTTCCGAGCTAAGATGACTCGCAAGATTTGTGAAGACAATCAAATTCCTCTCAAGAAGTACCATACGCTCCTTTCTGAAGAAATTCTTGAGGATACTCCATATCTGGAAATCTCCGATAGTGAAGTTGAAGATGATCCTTCTGAAGAAGAAAAAAAAGATCATTTTGATGGGAATAAATCACCCGAAAAATAGCTTCATTCTTTTTTGTATATCTTCTCTAGTTCTTTTCATATTGTCTGTTTGAATACAATACTTTCTTCTTTCCTGCACTTTTGATCAATCAACAATTTCTTTTTTGAAGTTTAACTAGTATTAATGTCTTAATTTTGCGATGATGAATTGATATTTCTTTGATTGAGTGTTTCCCTTATTCGCATAACTTGATCATGTGGAGAGAAATAATATATCTTAAAGACTTAGCTTAGTATCCCTTTTCCCCCTATTATTGCTCTTCAGATGATCAAATATTGTTGGAAGTATTAATATATCTGCCTCAATTAATTTGCGAAGCTTCATCTTATTGCAATTGTGAATAAGAAATACTCCCTTTGAAATATAAGAAATACGAAGTATGAAGTATCCTTACGAAGTATAAGAAGTATAAAATATTTTTGAAAAAGTATTAGAAGTATTCAATCCGTGAATAATTATCCAATGTGTGAAGAAGTGTAAGAATTATTCAATTCATGAAGAATTATCCAATGTATGAAGAAGTATAAGAATTATTCAATCCATGAAGAATTATTCATTGTATGAAGAAGTATAACAAGTATTTAATCTTCGCAAAATTTACTAAATATGAAATATCCGTTATAGAAATATAATAAGTATGAGACGTTTTTGAAGAAGTATTCAAACTATGGAGAAATATTCAATGTATGAAGAAGTATAAGAAGTATGTAATCCTTGTAAAATTTAATGAATACGAACTATCGCATCTTTTGTTATGTATTCGTGATATATATATTCTTGTAAAAATTCTTCAATGATATTGATGGAATTGTCTTCTTTGAAGGACTTCATGATATATATTCTTGTAAAAATTCTTCAATGATATCGATGGAATTTCCTTCTTTGTCAGAACTTCATGATATATATTCTTGTAAAAATTCTTCAATGATATTGATGGAATAAATTTCATTAATTGTTGTGGTCTTATCATGCCTTCCTAAGTAAAGGTCTTATTTTGACACCTATTTTGTGATAATATTTTTGTATTTGCGATAATATGATAAGCTTAAACATTCTTGCGAATATAAAACCTCGTGACATTATCGTCTTGCGATGAAATCGCATGACGTTTTTACACTTTCATGTAATAACCCATTGATCTCATCTTAACTTCTTTGTTATGTTCTGCGAGTTCTCTTTTTTATGTATATATATATATATATATATATTTTAGAATGCTCGCAGAAATTCAGTTGTTGCACAAATATGACAAGCCTTTATGTTTTCGCAAACAAAAAGCCTCGTGACATTTGCGTATTATAGCACGTATTAGCTCCCTAATGGAGGGTGCTTCCCTTTATCTTCCCCTTGGTTACCCCTTCAAGGAATCGTACATCTACCATACAAGGTTAGCTCTTCCCATCCGGTTATGCAAACAACCAGCTTTTGATCGCAACCTCTTATCCTTTTTGCCTATAGGGATTATAGTTACGAGGTTGCACCCTATGGGGTATCTTTGGGCCAAGTGCATCATTTGCCAAGACTTGTCAAAAATGGAAGATGTACTTCAAGCCCACCCGGCACTCTTGACTCAACCGTGTACCTCAGCGCCTTGATCGTTTTCTGCACTTCTTGGGAAAGACAGTATGCCTTAGTCGCCCAACCTAAATCATGTTACATCGCATAATATTGCGTAATGTCGCAAGATTAGGTGAGAATCCAAGGTGTCTAACCCGGATAGGTACCTCGTTATTGGGTTGTACCCCGTAAAGTTCCATGTACTCAGGTTCCTTGGTGGTGTTCCGGTGTCCCTGAGCCATGCTTATACGTACCCCCTTAAATGACGCACTTTAGGACTTTGCCTCTTACGAAATGTTTCTTCGCGAACTAAGGTGTACGCCACAAAGGTTTGCATGTGTAATATTTCTGCGACTTTCTTTCTTTTTTGAAAGCTGATCACAAATTGCGGTCTTTTATTCGCAAATTGATGTGTGCGTCTTTCTTTAATGAAAGTTAATCGCAATTAAAATTTTGAAATTCGTAACTTTTGAAAATTTCCTGCGAGCAAACAATATTCATAAAATTTATCATGAGTTTTATGGATAATACCTTTTCAAATATAGTCTATTCCAAGGTCTACCAAGTTTCAAACCCATGTCTCTCCCTTCTGGATCTATTAGCCGCAAAGCATATTGATTACCTTTTTGTTTCATTACCTTCTTTTTTCTTTCTTCGCAAATCACAACCCTTTGTTATCATCATAAATTTCATGTATGATTAACATTGCAATTTTATTCTTTCGTGCCTTAATCCTCTGCCATTAAATTTTCACTTCTTTTCACAGCCTTTGCTCTTTTTCTCCAACTTTATTTTTCAGTAGTTTTTCCTTCGCAAACTTCTACCTCTGTATCGTAACATTTCTTCCCCTTAGCCCAATCACCCTTGATAACTCCAACACCCTTCATATGAGGAAATTTTATGCATTGATGTAGAGTGGAAACCCAGAATTCCATGAAGCCAGGGTCTTCCTATCAAAGCATTATACGGGGATTCGACATCAACAACGCAAAACCGAATTTCAGTTCGCATTCCACTTAAGGGAATTCGCATGCTTACTTCTCCTTTAGGTTTATTAGCAGTTCCATTAAAACCATAAATCCTGTAGGTAGAAGGTATTAGATCTGCGTCTTTTCCCCCCATAGTTTTGTAAGAAGAATAGAAGAGGATATTGACAGAACTTCCCGTATCAATCAAAATTTTATTAATACCAATTGATTCTTCCTCCATATCATCTTCACTTTCTTCCATATTCATGCAAATTTGTAACCTTACTACCAATGGGTTATCATGTACTTCACAACCTTCTGGAATTTCAGTAGCTTCAAAAGAAATTTCACGCTTCTGCCAATCTTCAAGTCGCGAAATTTTTGCGATGTTCATTATCTCCTTTCCTTCACCATCCCTCGCATATACTATGCTTAACACATTATCATGAAAATCTTCTATGGTTTTATATGAGTGAACAATAGAATTACAGAAAACATTCCTTGCTTTTGACCCCACTTCTATATGTAGGGTTTCTTTTCCCTTTTCTTGTACTGTGTTCTCCCTGCGAGTTATGACTGGAGCCTGTGGTAATTGTTGCGACTATGTTTGCTTAAGTAAAAAGTGATCCAGTTTTCCTTGATCAATCATTCGCAAGATAATCCTCTTGATATTATTGCAGTTATTTGTAGAATGCCCATTAAAATGATGATACAAACAAAATTCATGACTTCTTGGACCTATTGGTGGTTCCTTTCCCATATTCCATGGAGTTGGTATATGTTCTATCAGGATAATTGCCTGCCATATCTTTTTTACACTTGTATTCAAAGGTGGCAACTTTATTTCTTCTCTTATCATTCTTTGACCTCCTTGACCATTGTTATAATTTTGTCTCTGATTCCCTTGTCCAAAATAATTTTGCCTTTGTCCCCCGTAATTTTCTTGTTGTTGATCTAATCTTGGGATCTGGTTATTTCCTCCTCGATTATAGAAATTCCTCTCTCTATCATACTCTTCTTGATCTTTGCTACCCATTGCTACCATTTTTGGCTGGCTATTATTGATTTTCTTCTCTTCTGAAATTTGTCAAGAAGTTTGCAAGGATGTTTGCGAAGTACCTGCTACAACATTAATTATTTTAGGAAGTAAGTTTGCTCCTGTATCTTGATTGTTAGTGTTTGCTACTGGGTATGACTCCATATTGTTTTGCTTTTCCTCTAATATAATGTACTCTTCTTGCAACTTTCGTAACTATGTCATTATTATGGAATTCTTTCTTCGGAAGATTTGAACATACAGTTGTTCAGTTGCGAACATCGCATTTATGAAAGATAGAATCAAATATCTCTCATCTACGCGCCCTGCCATATCACTGCACATAGTCTTCCATCTTCTTACCAAATGCTTCAAACTTTCACCAATTCTTTGTTTTAAACCAAACACATCTTCAATACCAAGCCGTGAGGAATGATCTGTGATGTATGCTCCAAGGAAAGTTGCTTGTAAATGATTAAATGATGTAATAGTATTCTTAGGAAGTCCTTTGAACCACTTTAGAGCTTCTCCTGTTAAGCTTGATGCGAAGTACTTGCATAATACAGCATCGTGATTCTCCCATTGTAACATGCATCTTATATATGCTTTAATGTGCTGAATAGCACATGAAGTCACATCAAAGATACTGGTAAGCGTAGGCAGATTGCATTTGGGTGGAATCCCTCCCAATTGTACTTCTCTAGAAAATGGAGTCCTCGCAGCTTCTTCTATTGCTTCATCTAATTGCCTTCTATCTCCTCCTCTTCTATTGTTTATCATCCCTCTCATTTCCGCTAATTCTCGAAAAATCCGTGCATTTGCCTCAGAATTCTCATCCATTGGCCTCTTCAACGCAGTCTCTCTTCTTCTACGTTCTTGTGTCTCTTCTCTTGCGATCCTTCGCATTCTATCATATTCTTCATTAATGTTTTCATTTGCACAATTTTGCAAATATCTTCTTTCTAAATTATCACAATTGTTTTGTTGCAGAGCATCTTGAAATTCTTGTTCTTCCCTTTCTATTCTTCTCATCCTTCTCATGCGAATATCAGGAATTTCTTCTTCTTCATTTCTCCTCCTCTTGTGATTTATTTCTTCTTGATTTGCTTGTATTCTGTTTCAAAAGTTTGGTTTATTCCTCGCTTTTTGTGTTTGTTGATTTCCAACTCTTCTCCTAATTTTTTCACATTCAATATTTTGATTGTTACGAGCCTCTTCACGTCTTCTTACTCCATTCTCGTAATTGTTTTGATGTACTGCTTGTTGTCCCTCAGCTGACTCTTCCCCTCGATTTTCTTCACCATTATGATTGTTCTCTCTAGGATTTGGCCTGGTTCGTAAATTCTCCATGTTTTGTTCGTGGTTTGGTACTAAAATGAAGCGATTCTCTTGATTTCTTTCAACTTGATTATGTGCTTGTCCTTGCATAGTACTTTCATTATTGATTGTTGGTGAATTTTGTCCTTCTCTTTCTGGTCTAACATTTGATCTTGCAACACTTTGAGATTTCCTCCTCTGTAACATCTCATTTTCCCTCCTCAATTCTTGATTTTGTCTTGTTAGATTAGCACGTTCTTCAGCTTCAAACCTTCGTTCTTCTTGAATTCCTTGTCTCAATGTTTCTAATACTTCCCTTTCTATTTCAAGAATTGTTCCTCCCATCAGTCTCCCATTTTCTCTGATTTGTGGTGCTCTATATTCTTCTGCTGGTGTATCAGTTCTCCAAGTGTGTATACTCACTTGATCATGATCTATTGTTTGTTGAGCTTGATTTCTTCGATTACTCCCTCTCCTACTAGGTTCTCCTGTCATATTTGCTTCTCTCTCTGCGATGAGTCTTACACTTCTTCTTACTGCAGTTAATGGTTTTGATATATTTCTTCTTCTTTCCATTTCTCTCGATCAGAATTCTTCAAGTCCTTGTTTCTAGCGCCAATTATGTAGTTGCAGAATAACCTACAACTACACCCTCAGTAGAATTTGTAAAACTTAAGAAGTTCTTGATGATGAATGACAATTTTCTTATTAATTCTCTCAATTGATTATATAAAGATATCTAAATGGAACTAGAATAGTTACAACTTTCTCTATTCTCTTTCTTAAGATATATTCTTACACTCACTAAAAAGAACCTCCTCAATTTTACATTTGAACTCCTATATATAGTGTAATTTGTACAGCTGTATATGTATTGCGAAGTATCGCAATACATCTTCGTAAGATTATTCTATCTTCGAAAATCTTCATACTTCCCCATACTTCCTCTACCATCGCATCGTTTTATAACTCTTCTTCTTATATTTATTACGATGTTCGTAATCTAATGTCTTGCGATATTCAGTACCTATAGGAAGCGAGGAAGGGTTAACGCCACCGACTGTGATCTTAAGTCCAATAAAAATAAGCAAGCATGTAGTCCAGTAATTCTCAACTCTTCCAATATGCAGGTATTCTGAATTCCTTACGCTTAATTTTCAGTTTCAACTTCCATGAGCAGCTTTTACTAATCCCTGTTGGTGATCAGGGGATTCCTGAATAAAATTCCTTTGCCGCACTGGACCGAGTTTATAATGAGGAGCGTGGAGGTAACGGGAAGTCTAGAAATCTTCATGCTGAGAAGCCTGGAAATAATGACCTTCATGTAGAATAGTCTGGGAACACTGAACCTCATGCGGAGAAGTCTGGAAACATCGATCTTCATGTAGACGAGTCTGGTAACACTGATCCTATCATATACAATGATGAAGATGCTGCAAGCTCGATTGAATAGAATTCCTTTCAGAGCGGTAATTTTAATGAGCTTGTAGATGAGGCCGTGTCAGCAATCCAGACCAGCACTTCGAGGAGTTTGGAAGGGACATCTGCTGCGATGGTTCCTTCTAAATATATGTTGTCTCCAGCAGTCGTTCCTGGTGTTATGTTCGACCTTCCCTTTGATAATCCACGTCCTGATCACGTGTTGGTTGGAGGGTTCAGCGTGCCGGCCCAGTTTGAGGAGTTTTACACCACAATATGGAAGAAATATGGCCACATTGCTACCACCATGAAGCTGAAGAGTCTTATTGCTTTGGTAAATCGCGTTCAGGAGGCATTACCCTCTATTCGGGAGATGAGTGTCGCAATCGGTCGTGACGTTTCTGAAGATGTGATGGAAGACTGGAAGTGCCAATTGGATGTGTTTGCGCAGTATGACTTCAATGCTCCTTGGTTCTTCAAATGGTTTCATGAGATTCAGAAGAAGCAAGGTACGGTGCTCTCCACTGAATGCGTCGTCCGTCAGAAACAAAAGGTTGGTAGGTTGGCCGAGGAGTTGAAATCTCAGCAAGCCGTTCTCCGGAAGATGGAATCCGCTCTTGCTCAGAAGGATGAGGTGTTGCTGAAAGATTTTCCCTGAAGTATTCATGCCGTCTACTTGTGTTTTCTCTTTAGATGCTTCTCGAGTGATTGTGAGGATTTCCTTTCACACAGTTTGGTTTTAGGTTTTGAATTGATAGGTGATTGAATCTTGGACTGGTTTATTTACGACATGCTCTTATGAATGTTTGACTTTCGGAAAAGATTATTCTAAAATAGGATCTGAATCTTATATTATGAGTGGTTATACATGTCATGTGAAATTGAAAACGCAGTGTGAAAGGGAAAGGTGAGGGGTGGTGAGCATGTATGGCGCTTGCTCATTGAGTATCCTATTCATATATGTAGGACGCCAAGTCCCCAGTAGGATATATAATTATCTTACAGTAACGTTTGATGTGACTTACTTGTCTTTCGAAATCCGTGTATGAGAATGAGCATTCCTGAATACCCTCTCTCCAAAGAGCGCGTGCTAATTTTTTGAGGGGAAATATTGCTTCTCTGAATTTATCTTATCGTGGAAAATGCGTTTCAATGCCTGGCACTCGCTGGTGGGGTGATGGAGAAATAGATGGTAATGACAATACCTCGGGTTGGATGTCTCTTGATCGGTGGGTGGACGCCGCGCCGACGGCAGTTGTACCTCTCCATCACGTACCCATATCTCCAACAACTCCACAATCTTATTTGCGGGAAACGGGAATCGTGGATCTTTTGAGTCTAAACTTTCCTGCGTCGGCGTGTGTCATGGCTCTTCCCTTAGGTTTCGGTGTGAAGCACGCTTTGGAGACGGAATTGAGGCGTTGTCTCATGTCACTGCATCCGCGGCCCTCTTGGTCGGGAGATTCTGCTGAAACATGGGGGATGTTGCACTGGCGATGGCATTGTCATTGAGCTGGTGATTTGAAGGCTGCAAGCTCCTACGTTCATATGCTCTCTGATTTATTTCGCCTTCCTCCAGCGTTTCTTCCCCTGGATGAAGAGTCAACATGGGTGTAGGTACTGAATATCGCAAGATAATAGTTCACGAGTATCGTAATAAATAAAGGAGAAAAGAGTTATAAAATGATACGATGATAGAAGTGGCGCGGAGAAATATGAATTTTTGCGAGGATGGAGTAATTTTACGAGTATGAGTTGCGATACTTCGCAACTCATATACAACTGTATAAATTTTACTATAAATAGGAGTTCAACTGTAAAATTCGAGAGGTTCTTTTAGTGAGTGTTAGAAAATATCTTAGGAAAGAGAATAGAGAAAGTTGTAACTATTCTAGTTCCATTTAGATACTTCTTTGTAATCAATTGAGAACATTAATAAGAAAATTGTTATTCATCATCAAGAACTTCTTGAGTTTTTACTAATTCTACTGAGGGTGTAGTTGTAAGTTATTTTGCAACTACATAATTGGCGCTAGAAACAGGGAACTTGAGAATTGTGGTAGCCAAAATTTGAGGGAATTGTGGAAAATTTGAAGATCAAATGAAGTTAGTAGATGGAGATTGTAAAAAAGAAGAATGTAATGTGATCACAAAGACAATGATTGATGAATTTCATAGTAATGTGAAGGGAAAAATATATAAGCGTGATTGTAGAGGAAGAAAGATCATGGAGGAAGAAAAGATAACAACTTTAGAAGAATGGGAAAAGCAGAAAATCACATTTTCAGTAGCAGAAATTCCAAATGAAGACTTGAACCATACTTCACCATTGGTGATCACAATGCCGATCATGCTAGAAGATAAGAAAGCTGTAGAAAAATGGAAATTAAACCGAATTTTGGTTGATACAGGGAGTTCTGTTAATATCATATTCTATCATGCACTTAAGGGGATGGGAATTAAAGATGAAGAAATCACAAATTCAAAATGTCTTATTCATGGATTAGGAAAATCTACGACAAAATCTAAAGGGGAAATCGCGCTGCGAATATTACTAGGCGAAATCGAAACACATGTAACCTTGTGTGTGATAGATATGGAATCTCCATATAACATGCTGATAGGAAGGCCGTGGATTCATGCGATCAAAGCTGTTGCTTCAACATTACATCAGAAAATCAAATTTCCTACACCAAATGGAATACAAGAAATAAAAGGAGATCTTGATAGTGCAAAATTTTGTTATCAAATTGAAGTAACGCAATGCGGAGGAAGATCAAGAAAGAAACAGCTTCGTAGGAAACTTGCGAAGGAAACAAAAAAGGAAGAAGAATTCCGAGTGTATACAGTAAGAGCAAAGGAAGGGAGAGGTATACCAAATGAGATTCCAGAAAAAGAAGGGGAACCAGCAAAAATAATCAAAGAACCAACACCTATGGGGGAGCAAAATCCAAGCTATGTTGCAGCTGAACCAACTAAAGAAATAAATATTGGAAGTAAAGAGGAGCCTTTATTCTTGCGAATTGGAACTAAGATGGATGAAGAAGAAGAAAAAAGAACTATTGATCTTTTACGAGAATATAAAGATATCTTCGCAGGAAGTGTAGATGAGATACCAGGAATTGATCCATCAGTGGCTTGTCATAGATTGAACATAGATAAAAATGTAAGACCATTCAAACAAAGAATAAGGAAGATATCGCAGAATTATCATGTACAGATAAAAGAAGAGTTACAAAAGATGTTGGATGCATGGATCATAAGGGAAGCAAAATATCCAGAATGGATTGCAAATATGGTCATTGTTCCGAAAAAGAATAAAGGAATAAGAATTTGCATAGATTTCACTGATCTAAACAAGGCATGTCCCAAAGACAGTTTTCCATTACCAGATATACCACAAATGGTGGAATCAGCTGCAAGTCATGATAGAGTCACTTCACTTGATGGATATAAAGGGTATAATCAAATATCACTCGCAGAAGAAGATCAAGAACATACCGCCTTTTTTGCTCCAAGGGGTTTGTATTGTTATGTGAAGATGCCATTTGGTTTGCGGAATGCGGGTGCTACATATCAACGTATGGTTGAAAAAGTGTTCGCGAAGTGGATACATAAAACTTTGGAGGTATATGTAGATGATATGTTGATAAAAATCAAGGAAGCTAAAGACCATGTGCAAGATTTGAAGGAAATATTTGAGCAAATGAGAAAGTTCAACATCAAATTAAATCCTGAGAAAGGTATAATTGGGGTTTCATCTGGAAAGTTCTAGGGATACATAGTATCGAAGGAGGGAATACAAGTTGATCCAGAAAAGTTCCAAGCAGTTCGTGACATGCCAACACCTGCAACGGTAAAAGAAGTACAAAAGCTAAATGGACTCTTGGCTTCACTTGGAAGATTTATTTCGTGAATGTCAGATAAGTGCAAGCATTTTTTCAACATACTTAAAAAGGGAGCAAAATTCAAGTGGACTGATGAATGTGAAAAAGCTTTTCAAGGAATCAAAGAATACCTCGCAAATACATCTATACTACAGAAACCAGAGAGAGGTGAAGAATTATTGGTATACCTCGCAACAACTCCATATGCTCTAAGTGCAGTTCTGTTGCGAGCAGATTCAGGAGTAGATAGGCCTATTTACTATATTAGTAAAACCTTTAATGCAGCAGAGAAGAATTATTCTAAAATGGAGAAGTTAATCTTAGCCCTGGTTTATGCATCATTCAAGTTACGAATATACTTTCAAGCACATGTGATAAAAGTGGTAACCAAAGTCCCAATTGAATCAACCATGAAGAACACAAAAAGGTCAGGAAGAATAGAAAGGTGGAATGCACAAGTAAACCATTACAAGATAAAATACGAAGTATTATCATCGCAAAAATCACAAGTTGTCGCAGATTTTTTGGCAGAATTTCCTTTGGAAGAAGATGAAGCAGTAGAGAAAATGATGGATGTTGAATAAGAATTTGGAAATCCAAAAGACTTGTTAACAAAACCAGATAGATGGGAAATTCTAGCGGACGGATCATCCAATAGTGAGGGAAATGGAATTGGAGTCGTGTTTATTTCACCAGAAGGAGAAAGAACATCATTCTCATTCAGACTAGAATTTGCATCCACGAACAATGAAACAGAGTACGAAGTTGTAGTGCATGCATTAAAGATCGCAATAGAAAAGAAGCTCGAAAGTATAAGGATAACAAGTGATTCACAGTTAGTGATTTGTCAAATTAAAGGGGAATATACCACAAATGAATCTTCTTTGAAGAAATACAAGAAACTCGTTGAAGAATTATCTGCGAAGATACCAAAATTAAAATGGAGACATATATCTAGAAAATATAACCGTCTCGCAGATGCTTTTGCATTTATTCCAAGCATGATGACAAATCCAAATACAAGAAATATCCAAATACAGACAATTCAACACCCATCAGTGGACAAAGAGAAAGAAATTGAGGAAGCTATTGCGATGGAAGTAGAAAGAGAGTTATCAAACAACATCGCATATTGGAGAAAAGAAATTCATACATATCTCGCAATAGGAGAAATATCCAGGAACAGACTAGAAGCACATAAATTAAAGAGTCGTGCAACAAACTATGAGTTGCGAGAAGGAATTTTATATAGAAAGTCTTTCAATGGACCACCTCTCAGGTGCTTAACTCGCTAAGAAGGAGAAAAAATATTGAAGATGTTACATGGAGGAGAAGCTGGAAATCATAGTGGGGGAAGATCTCTAGCATATAGAGCAAAGATACAAGGATATTACTGGCCTTATATGCATACAGATGCAAAATTGTTCGTACGAAGATGCAAGGAATGTCAACGACATGGTAAAAGAATTCATGCACCAGGAGCCACGTTAACTTCTTCAACAAGCTGCTGGCCTTTTGGAAAATGGGGTTTGGATATTGTTGGACCATTTATACCTGGATCTGGACAAAAGCGATACTTGTTAGTTGCAACAGATTATTTCACGAAGCTCTTGAAGTAAAAGCAAAGATACAACATATTCGTGATAAAGATGTTTTTACATTCATATTTGAGAACCTCATTTGCAGGTAAGGGGTTCCAGCACAACTAGTATCCGATAATGGAAAACAATTTGAGGGGCAGAATATAGAGATGTTACTCAGTGCTTTTAGAATAAAATGTGGGAAGTCAACCCCGTTATATCCACAAGCTAATGGACAAGCAGAGGCAACAAATAAAACAATCGCAGATACAATCAAAAAGAAATTAGAAGGACATCTCAAAGGGTGGTGCGAGCAAGTACCTAGCGCAGTTTGGGCATACAATACAACTAGAAGAGAAGCAACTGGAATGTCTCCTTATTGTCTAACATATGGAGTAGAAGCAGTATTACCCACAGAGGTTGTAATTCCGACAACAAAGAAAGAAGCTTGGGAAAGAAATTTAAGTGCGGGAGTAATATTAAGAGAATTGGATGATTTGGAAGAAAAAAGAGAAAGGTGTTGCACCATATGAAGATTTATCAGGAACGATTAGCTCGAGAATACAACAAGAGAGTCATTGAACGTGAATATAAACCAGGTGATTTGGTCATGCAAGAAACACCTCGATATCAAAAAGAAAATGGAGGAAAATTAGCACCAAAATGGGATGGACCATATGTTATTAAAGAAGTTGTAGGAAGCGGAGCTTATCGACTGATGGATCCATAAGGGAGAGACATGGGTTTGAGGATTGGTAGACCTTGGAACAGACTATATTTGAAAAGGTATTATCCATAAAACTCATGAAATTTTTTACGAATATTGTTTGCTCGCAGGAAATTGGGAAAAGTTACGAGTTTCAAAATTTATATTGCGATTAAATTTTCATTAATTTGCGAATAAAAGACCCCAATCTGTGATCAGCCTCCAAAAAAGAAAGAGAGCCGCAGAAAATTTTATACAGGCAAACCTTTGTGGCATACACCCTAGTTCGCGAAGCTATATTTCGTAAGAGGCAAAGTCCTAAAGTACGTCATTTAAGGGGGTACCTATAACGTGGCTAAGGGTAACCGGAACACCACCAAGGGCCCTTAGTACATGGTAAAAATCTCGGGGTACAACCCAATAATGGGGTACCTATCCGGGTTAGACACCTTGGATTCTCACCTAATCTAGCGACATTACGCAATATAAAATGCGGTGTAAGAGGATTTAGGTTGGGCGACTAAGGCATACTGTCTTTCCCAAGAAGTGCGTAGAAAACGATCAAGGCGCCGAGGTACACGGTTGAGTCAAGAGTGTCGGGTGAGGTTGAACCACATCTGCCATTTTTGACAAGTCTTGGCAAATGATGCACTTGGCCCAAAGATACCCCATAGGGTGCAACCTCGTAACTATAAGCCCTATAGGCAAAAAGGATAAGAGGTTGCGATCAAAAGCTGGTTGTTGGCAGAACCGGATGGGAAGAGCTAACCTTGTATGGTCGATGTACGCTTCCTTGAAGGGGCAATCAGGGGGAAGATAAAGGGCAACACCCTCCATTAGGGAGCTGATACGTGCTATAAGACGCAAATGTCACGAGGCTTCTTGTTTGCGAAAACATAAAGGCTTGTCATATTTGTGCAACAAATGAAGTTTCGCGAGCCTTCTAAAAAAAAAAAAAAAAAAAAAGAAAGAAAAGAATAAAGAACTCGCAGAACATAATAAAGAAGTTAAGATGAGATCAATGGGTCACTACATGAAAGTGTAGAGACGTCCTGAGATTTCATCGCAAGACGGCAATGTCATGGGGCTTTATGTTCGCAAGAATATTTAGGCCTGTCATATTGTCGCAACACTTCCTGAAGAGGCTAAAATACTATACAAAGAAGTTAAGATGAGATCAATGGGTTTTGCATGAAAGTGTAAGAACGTCCTGCGATTTCATCGCAAGACGATAATGTCACGAGGTTGTATGTTCGCAAGAATGTTCAGACTTGTCATATTATCTCAAGTACAAAAATTTACTACAAAAGAGGTGGCAAAATAAGACCTTTACTTAGGAAGGCATAATAAGACCACAGAAATTAATGAAATTCATTGCATTAATATCATTGAAGAAATTTTACAAGAATAAACATCAAGAAATTTTGAAAAGAAGACAGCTCTGCCAATATCATTGAAGAATTTTTACAAG
This sequence comes from Papaver bracteatum, assembly GCA_023529315.1. Lineage (NCBI taxonomy): Eukaryota > Viridiplantae > Streptophyta > Magnoliopsida > Ranunculales > Papaveraceae > Papaver > Papaver bracteatum. The sequence goes on from JAJJWX010003101.1 coordinate 2,107,482, forward strand.
AAGTCCTATCAAAGAAGACAACATCATTGAAGAATTTTAATGAAGACTTAACAAAAGATGCGATTTTGATAGCAATCAAATACAGATAAGTTCATATTCGTAAAAGTTTACGAGAATTACATACTTCTTATACTTCCATATATTGAATATTTCTCCAAAAGATTGAATACTTCTTATAATTCTTCAAGAATATCTCATATTTATTATACTTCTTTAACGGATATTTCATTTGGGGAGGGTTAAATAATCATTATACTCCATCATATGTTACGTAATTATTCACAGATTGAATACTTCTTATATTTCTTCATTTGGTGAATTGAGTCCTTCTAATACTTTTTATATTTCTTCAGTTGGTGAATTGAGTACTTCTAATACTTCTTATATTTCTTCATTTGGTGAATTGAGTACTTCTAATACTTTTTATATCTCTTCATTTGGTGGATCGAGTACTTCTAATACTTCTTATATCTCTTCATTTGACGGATTTGGTACTTCTAATACTTCTTCAAAAGTATTATATATGTAGTATACTTATTAATAATATTTCATTTATTTTATTTTTTATACTTAAAAGGGAGGATTTCTTATTTACAATCGTAACAAGTTGAAACTTCGTAAGATAAATTGAGGCAGATATTCTAATACTTCAAACAATGTTTAATCATTTAAAGAGAAATAATAGGGGAAAAGGAGATACTAAGCTTTATCTGTGAGTTATATATTATTTCTCTTCATATGATCAAATGGGGCAAATTTAAGGTTAAATTATCTTCGCAAAATATCAGAAAGAAAGGATAAATCATCTTCGCAAAATATCAGATGTACTTCTTAAAAAATAGAATTGTTCGCAAAAAGAAAACCAACAGTAACTAAGGGAAGGAATTCAAAAGAAAGGAGGACAAGAGAGTTAATGATAAATTGAAAAAAGAATGTTATCATGCTTCATCAACACTCTGTACTGGATCTTTAAGATCAGTAGGGTCATTAGCAGCCTTCGACTTTTGCGAGATATCATCCTTGGAAGAATATGCAACAGGAACATCTCCTTGAGGAATAGATTCTTTCTCATCATTAAGATCTTCATCATCACTCTCATAATCGAAATCACTATCAGGCTCACGAGCAACTTCATCGTCAGATATCTTCAGAGGAGTAATTTTCACAGGAGGCAAGGCTCTTGATAAGAGAATGTTATTCGTAAATACTTGACCTTTCAGATGACTTTCACGAAGTATAGCTTTTTGATGATTGGTATCTTCGATATCTTTGGAATAAGCAAGATAGTTGAATCTCCGAGTAGCACGGTCACGAGAGTTGATTAAGCGGGTAGAAAGCAAAGCATTTTTCTTACGAAGCTCGGAACAGGAGGCTTCTAATTCCGCTTTCGCATTACGATGGTTGTTCTCAGATTCTGCAAATAAAACAAAATTCAAAGGATAAAGTTTGCAAGTATAACAAAATTTAAAGATATACCAGAGGCAGTCAAATTTTAATGACTACCTTCTCTTTGCGAAGCAAGAGATTGAGTTAAAGATAGACAACAATTCTTCATCTGATTCATCGCATTATCAAAACCATCACCAACTAATACTTTAAGTCGAGATTGAAGCTTTTGATCTTTAGAAAGGAGAAAATTTTTATCCTTCGCAAGTTTGGCATTAAAACTCTTTAATGACGAATAATCTTCTTCAAGTTGATTCTTCTTAGCACTCAAGACTATATTCTTATTAATAAGGGAATTCTTCTCAGTAACAAAAGAATTTCTTTCAGCATCTGAAGACTTCTTTAATTCCTCAAGTTCACCTTTCAACAAAGAAAGAAGATTTTCTTGATCGCTACATTTATTATGAAGAGTCTTTAATTCTTGCGAAGAAACAATCATTGTATTCAAAAACGAACATTTCTCTTCTGATAAGGTTTTGTTCTCTTCTAATAAGGTTTCTATTCTCAAATTAGCTTTAGTTAAGGAAGAAAAAAGTTGAGATATGTCATCATTCAAAAATTTTCGATCATATATTAATTGAGTATTCTCTTGAAAAAGAGCATCAGAGTTGTCAAGAGCACACGAGTAAAGATCAGATAAATGGGAGAATTGGTTTGAAAGGCTTTCATGCTTGGTTCGATATTCTGTTGCATCTGATTCATGGTGAAGTACCAATCTTCTACATTTCTGGATGGATTCTATAAAGGGGAATGGGTTTTAATGGATGTTTCAAGCAGATGAAGAATGTAAGTAAATAAAATGGAAAATATGAAGATAAGAAATCATACCTTTCAATTCATCATTTCTTTTGCGAAGAATCGCGCAGTCGAGAGAATCATTTTCAAGACGATAATTTTCTTTACGGAGATCCTCGCATTCTTCTTGAGAAGATTTCAAAGACTGGCGAAGCAATTCAATTTCTTTTTCCAAGGATTGACGTGAAGAAGAAATGTCTGGATTGACTAAATTATTTAGAACTTCGCAAAACTCATATTGCGAACGAACATTAGTAGACTTCGCAGTATTGGTCAAAACCTCAGATAACATTCGGAAAGTTGAATAAATTCCATCTCGAATTTCCTGAGGAAGAGGAGAAGAATTTGAAGGAATAAGAGCAAGCTGCAAATTGTCTAGAGAAATAGCACTCAAAGTATTTGGGGACAAGATAGGTTTTTCAAGAGAAGAAGTTGAAGAAATATTTTGCGAGGGTTGTTTTTCAAGAGAAGAAGTTGAAGAAATATTTTGTGAGGGTTGATCTTGAAGAAGTGTTGACAAATTGACATTGATGGGAGATTGAAAGGTAGGTAATGGAGTAGAGGCAGGAGTGTGTGAAGAAGCATTTTCACGAGGAGGAGAAGAAAATTCCTTATCAACTTCAGGAAGGAAATCATCAATTGGAATTAATGGTGTGGGTTTAGTTATTCGGGATCTCTTACCAGGGTTTGGTTTGTCGCCAACCTGTGAATCAAAATGTAGATTAAAAACTGAGGCAACAATATATTGTTCAGCAAAGAGAGCAAAGTATTTTAACTACCTTTTGATTCTCAGATTTTCTTCTTCGTGGATTAGGGCTTGGATTTTTTAGCTGAGATTTCATCTGAGGAGTTATTTTGCTGAAATAAACCAAAATCAGATAACAAATTATACAGAAATTAAAGAGGAGAACAAATGAAATACGCAGAAGATAGAAGGAAATTACCTTGGAGAACTCATGAAGATATAGTAGAACAAAAAATTGCAGAGAAAACAGTAATAGAGAGTATGAGCAGAAGATAAAATTTCGGAAATAAGAAGAAGAAAAGGAAGAGAATATAAAGGAGTTATATAAGGGAATAACTAGAAAAGAACGGTTACAAAAGACGTGTCCAAATTCTAAAAGACTAAGTAACGGTTATGTTCTCACGATCATTTATTCTTCGTAGAATTGACATGAGAAGAGGCAAGATGTAGGTACTGAATATCGCAAGATAATAGTTCACGAGTATCGTAATAAATAAAGGATAAAAGAGTTATAAAATGATACGATGATAGAAGTAGCGCGGAGAAATATGAAGTTTTGCAAGGATGGAGTAATTTTACGAGTATGAGTTGCGATACTTCGCAACTCATATACAGCTGTATAAATTTTACTATAAATAGGAGTTCAAATGTAAAATTCGAGAGGTTCTTTTAGTGAGTGTTAGAAAATATCTTAGGAAAGAGAATAGAGAAAGTTGTAACTATTCTAGTTCCATTTATATACTTCTTTGTAATCAATTGAGAACATTAATAAGAAAATTGTTATTCATCATCAATAACTTCTTGAGTTTTTACTAATTCTACTGAGGGTGTAGTTGTAGGTTATTCTGCAACTACAACGGGTTGGGCATTATTCTGAGTTCTAACAAGAGTCTTGAGGTATAAATCTTCTAACAAGGCTTCGTATTTAGTTGGTTCTCTGTTTTCATACGGCAAGCGTCGTAATTCTTCATGCTGGTCGATCCATCTCAAGCTCCCGTTTCTAGGTGAAAGGTTTTGTTCGTCTCTGGGCTCTCTGGGGACATGTGTTCCGCCAGTTCTTCTGAAAATCTAACCTCCAGAACTTCTTACGTTATTATTGATACTTCCCGGGTAACCGCTTGCAGAGCCCTCATGTAATTGAGATGATATGTCGTTCAAGAGACGGAAGGTTTCACTCTGCCATCTAGAAATTCCTGCTTGATTCGCCAGGACGTCTTCCAGCATCCTGGTCATATTTTCGATGACACTTGAATTATCCATGGCTTCTGAAGGATTCAACGAACGGGATTACATCTCAGGATGAACTTATGGGATTTGGTGAAGAGTGAATTTATGATCAAATCAAATCTAAGATCTACCTCTCCAAAATCAAATAAAAGCTGGTAGACTTTAAAGATTTGATTTTTGCAACCGAGAGATTAACCTCCCACTGTGGTCGCCAATTGTTTGTGGGAGAAAACTACTTCTTCCGGTTTAGGTAATTTTGGGTGTGTGTGGATGAGAAGTGAGTTTAAACCTTCAACAAATGTGTTGCACAATGAGCACTTTGATTCGAGAGGTAATCTATACAATTCTGGCCTAAACCAAAAACACGGCCGTTCTAGATTTGTTTCGGTCACAGGTGAAGGATGTGAGGTTGATCTTAGGGAGGGAAGCGAAGAAGGTGTTGAGAGTATGAAGGTGAAGGATATTTGATGACTTGTTAACAGAAGGTTGAGAAGGCTAGCAAATGTTGCAGGCAGGCTCTGGGTGTTGAATACGATTAACACTTGGTTTTCTGTGTTGTTCCAACTTATGTTTTTGGAAATAGGGAGGAGAACCTATTTATACAAGTCATTAAGCCTTCTTCATATCTCTCGTGGGAAGTGGAGGAAGTGGAGTGAGGGAAGAGTGGAGTTGTGTGTGAGTGTCACACGATCATAACTGCCCACTTCTCTCATCTTGACTTAACCGCCCATGTCTTCCTAACACGTTCTTGTGATGGCGCGTTGCACGCTGCACGCTGTAAACTGCCAGACCAATACCCTAGTTTGTATCCCCCAGTTGTGACGTGATTAATGTCTCGAGTGTGTGGATCACGGGACCCACAGAAAATAGTGCAGGGTGAACCATGAACTTGGTATAACATCGCATGCATCCATCTTCAGGTAACCGTTTGGAGGCTGTATAGACAGGCCATGCCTTGGTCGGTTACCTTGTGAAGAAGAGTGACGGATGGTGGTCATAGTGATACCTTGTTTTCTGGTTGAGTCGCACCCTAAGTTATTCGTCCAAGATTGCAAAGCTGGACGGACGAGATGACTCGTAGCCTTGCTTGTGACCGTTGGATGGGAGGCGCACATGCTGCCTCTTTCGGCCCAAACGTTTGCATGATTAGAGAGTTCCAATGGAGGAACCGATCAGCCCTGCATGGAGGTAGTACAATGGTGTTCACGCCCATGCCTTCTTGACTCGCAAAGATTTAATCTAAGCCACTCGACTCAGGCGGCAAAGACGAGTGGTCGAGATTAGAATTTATGGAGGGGCCGTGACATATCACCTTTGGGCGCGCGTACCGAGGAGATTGATCACCGCCGGTCTTGTCCGATCATCTAGACGTGAAGCCGGGCCCACGGTGGTCATGCTAGCATGATCGGTTCCTTCTAAGTCTCCATATTGGCCTTCCGTCCAAGCCTGCGAAGATGGACGCTCGAGATGTTTCTGCGCCGCAAACCCTAATTAGGGCTTTAGACCGGCCACTTTGAGCGATCGGTTTTGGGTTGCGTGCACCTCTTTTGGGGTGACCGACCATGTATGCAGCATCTTGGGTCAACGGTGAGCATGTACATGCTTGCTCTATGACCTTGGGCGCAATCTAAGCCATCCAACTATGCCGGCGAAGTCGGATGGTCGTGATCGTTTTGGATGTTCTCAACCTGCATAAGGCGTTAAACTAGCCTTGTTTGGGAAATCGTTTCTTGCACCACGGCTTTCATATGAGGGAGTCGGTCATGTAGGTAGAAAGTAGGCCCGCCAATGGTGTACTATCACTTCACTACTTGTTTTAGGGTATAATCTAAGCCGTCCAACTATGCCGGCGAAGTTGGACGCTCAAGATTAAAAGAAACCCTAGCCGTGCATCATGCTCATTTTGAGCGCACGTTTTGGAAGGGCCAACCGTGGTTGGTCTTGACCGTGGTTGGTCTTGACCGTGGTTGGTCTTGACCGTTCGGTCATGTGTAAAGGTGGGTTCGAGGTAATCATGGTAGCATGCTCAGGACCCCCTGAATCTATATCTACACCCTCCATATATGCTTGCGAAGTTGGACGGGTGAGATATATTTTTGGGTTTGTTTTCAGCAAGTGAGACTAACATGGATAGTCTTGCATGCGTTCAACGGGGCTAGTATAACCTACCATCAGGTAGCCTATGGGTGTTTGCACGTCGAACACAAGGCTTTAATTAAAGAATTAATAGTAATGCTGTATACCTACAGAAAACCGGGATGGTTGCCACATGTTCCGTCGGGATGGTTGCCACATGCTCCGTTCTGGGTAGGTATGTTTAATTCTCAGGGATGGTTGCACATGCTCCAATGAATTAATATGGCGAGAAGTATTCACCGCCTGAAGGCTTTATCCTTTGCAGGACGCCAGCTTACAAAAATTAGCTTTTTACAATTTTACCCTTTAAATAGAAATCCACCATCAACACAAGTGTCAATCGATTTAAATCAACAACCAATAGGTCGAATATTCTAATCGATTGAACAACGCACAACTTGTATTATTTCAATTATATAAAAAATATAATGCGGAAGAGAAATAACACAGACACCAGAATTTTTTTAACGAGGAAACCACAAATGCCAAAAAAAACCCGGGACCTAGTCCAGATTAAACATACAGTGTATTAAGCCGCTACAAACACTAGCATACTCCAAATTAACTTCGGTCTAGACTATAGTTGAAACCGAATCAATCTCACACTGATCCAAGGTACAATTATGCTCCTACGCCTCTGATCCCAACATGATACTGCGCACTTGATTCCCTTAGATGATCTCACCCATAACCAAGAGTTGCTACGACCCAAAGTCGAAGACTTTAGCAAACAAATCTGTATCACATAGAAAAGTCTACAGGATAGATAAATTCGTCTCCCACGTATAAACCTATGAGTTTTGTTCTGTGTTTTGATAAATAAAGGTGAACATGAAACAATCAATAAAATCAGACTTATATTCCCAAAGAACATCTCAGTTTTATCAATCACCTCACAATAGTCTTAATCGACGTAGCGAAAAAAAAAATTTGTTGGATCACAAACGATGAGACGAAGATGTTTGTGATTACTTTTATATTTTGCCTTTCGGAGATAGAAATATCAAGCCAATAATTACAATTGTACTCATACGATAGAAACAGCAAGATCAGATCACACAACTACAAGAAAAGTAGTATCGGTCTGGCTTCATAATCCCAATGAAGTCTTTAAGTGGTTAACCTTGGTTTAGAAGAAGAAAACCAAAGGTTAAAGGAGAATCGACTCTAACTTAGCAAACTTGTAGGATCAGAATATCGCATCAACAACACACTTGCGAAATCTTCATCAACAGCATTGCGAAGACGTCGCAGAGTGATTTCAGATTTGACATAACAGATGACGACAGCGTAAACATGAGAAAAGTGTGATGATCTAGCGAAATTTAGGATGTTTGCGAAATTAACATTTGTAAGCTTGCGAAATACCGCAAATCAGATCCGAAAATAAAGGTCAACTTAGCTGTCATCCACTATGGAATACCCTATATAAAGAGATGAATAGGCATAAGGTGAGAGAGATAATTTTTTGAGTTTTGAGAAAGTTTTGAGGAGAGAGAAAGTCCAAAACAGTGTTGTATTTTTTATTTCACTTCCTTCTTGTAAAATTTCTGGATTCAATTAATAAAAAGTGTCATTATTGATCTTAAGAAATGTGTCAATTGTTATGAATTCTTGTGAGGGATGTATTTTAGGACTTCCTGCAACTACATAATGGAGCTAGAAACAAGGACTGAAGGTTGAAAATTGCTGAAAAAACAAGATTAAAAGATTGTTATTGAGACTGTTCAAACCAAAAATATGATGTAACAAATCAGCAAACTAGTTAAGAAAAAGGTAATTAAAATCAATAAAGATAACAAAAGGATGGAGTGTAGCATAATCACAAAAACAATGATTAATAAATTTCATGAAAACATCAAAGGAAGAATACATAAACGAGATTTTGAAGGAAAGAAGATTATGACGGTGGAAAAGGTATCATCCTTGAAGGATTTGGAAAAGCAAAAAATTACGTTCACAACAGCAGAGATACCAAGAAAAAATTTAAACCACACATCTCCTTTGGTGATCACAGTAACCACATGGAAATAAAAGGGGAAATTCGCAAAAAAACATGGAATAATGGGCGGTGAACAGAACTATGATGGATACGGGAAGTTCGGTGGATATAATGTTTTATCATGCATATAAAGGAGTAGGATATACAAAGATGAAGAAATGTCTTGTTCAACATATCATATCCATGGATTTGGAAAATCAACAACAAAACCTAAAGGAGAAATAGTGGTGCGAATTTCGCTAGGAGAGATTGAAACACGGGTGACGCTATGTGTGGTGGATATGGAATCACCGTATAATATATTATTGGGAATACCATGGATACACACAATTAAAGCCGTAGCGTCGACATTGCATCAATGCATTAAATTTCCTATGCCGAGTGGGATTGGTGAAATTAGAGGGGATGTTGATAGTGCAAAATTATGTTATCAAATTGAAGTGAAGTATTATGAAGGACGTGTAAAGAAGCGACAAAATCGCAGGAAGATGGAAAGAAAAGAGAAGAAAGAAGAAGAATTTAGAATTTACATGATAAGATCAGAGGAAGGAAAAGGGATACCCAGCGAAATTCCGGAAGGAGGAAATGAATCTGCGAAAATGATAAAAGAACCAACACCTATGGGAGAACCTAAGGCCAGTTACACTGTAGCATAACCAACAAAGGAAGTGAATGTTGGAACTAAAGAAGAACCCAAAATGCTAAGGATTGGGACCAAAATGGGGGTAGATGAAGAGGAAAAAACTATCAGTCTTTTGCGAGAATATTAGGATATTTTCGCATGGAACATGGATGAGATGCCTGGAATAGATCCATCTATAGCGTGTCATAGGCTGGAGATTGACAAAAGTGCATGCAAGGCCATTCAAACAGAGAATAAGAAAAATCGTGACAGCATATCACCCCCAAATAGAAGAAGAGTTACAGAATATGCTTGATGCAGGAATTATAAGACAAGCTAAATACCTAGAGTGGATAGCTAACATGGTTGTAGTTCCAAACAAAAATAAGGGGATAAGAATCTGTATAGACTTTACTGATCTAAATAAAGCTTGTCCGAAAGACAGTTTTCCATTACCATATATTCCAAAAATGGTTGAATCAGCGGCGAGAAATGATATAATATCTTCTTTAGATGGGTATAAAGGTTATAATCAAAGTCCTCTCGCTGAAGAAGATCAAGAGCATACTGCTTTTTTCGCTCCAAGAGGGTTATATTGTTATACAAAAATGGCATTTGGTCTGCGAAATGCTGGTGCAACATATCAAAGGATGGTGGAGAAAGTGTTTGCGAAGTGGATACTTTTTTTTACTCGATCAATAAAATTAAAAAAGCGAAAATTGTACAGGGGATAGGCCTTACTAGCGCACAGCCGTGAGCCCATCACTAGTAGAAAACCTATTTGAAACGGAAATAAACCTCTCCAGGCCATTCCACAGACTGAATAAAACCTGACCTACCCTCAAAAAACTCATAAATATCTCCGGCCAACAAACATGCTTGTTTGGCCAAAGCATCAGCTGAAAAATTAACTTCCCTATAGATATGGATATATCGAATATTATTGTAAAAAAGTCTAGCCATTCTCCACTTCTGCTGTAGCTGCCATGGCAACACACCTTCCTGAAAAGCTTGGATGCAACTCATCGAGTCTGAACGAATACAAAGGTTTTTAACATTCCATCTTTTAGCTAGCATCGCACCATAAATAATAACACAAACCTCCGCATAGAAATTAGTTTGCCATCCAAGGCCAACTCTAAGAATGCCCAGCACTTTCGAGTTTGAACCGCGAAAGGAAACACCACAACCAGCTTGGCCAGGGTTACCAAGTGACGCTCCATCACAGCAGATAATAATTTCACCTGGATTTGGGGGAGACCAACTCACCTCAACTGGAATAGAAACTTTGCATGATCTATGCTGCACCTTAAAATAATTCAAAATACGCAAATCATCCAAGTTATTATGCATATGGCCCTTCATTCGAATAAAATTATTACGAATTAACTGATAAACTCTCCCATTGAAGCCAAACCATTGAACCATGACACCATCAAAATATGCTTTGTTGTACATCTTCCATAATTCTGTGGCTATTGCAAGATGTGCAACTAACCATAGATCCTTTATCATCCTACTACGCCCTTTTGTAGCCTTATAAGAGGCCACAAGATCTTCCATTGGCTGCAGATTAAAGATACCAGCCGCCCAAACCCAAATACGCTTAGCAATCCTGCAATTCCAAGTGATATGGCTCATAGTCTCGCAATTATTTCTACACAGATGGAACATAGTAGGCATAAACCTACCCGTTTTCTTGATAATATTATATTCAGTAGCACAACATTGATTCGCCCATATCTTCTAATATTTCACACTCAAAGTGGGATGCACAACATTTTTAGAAAACAAAACAGCAGCTGGCACAATCTCCGCAGGAAACTTAATAGCATCCTTTGCAGATTTCACCGAGAAAATGCCCTTCTTATCCAAGTCCCAAATTTTGTAATCCTCACCACCAGCAATAATAGATAAGTTATCAATATCTATATTACAGCGTAACATCAAATCCCGAGTTACCTAAGAAATGGCCCAAGCTCCATCAACAATAATATCGCTCACCTTCGTCTTGAAATCATTTGGCCATTTGGAAAGAATTCCAAGCCTCCTTGCAATCGAAAAGTCGCCGCACCAATTATCAAAAAGTAGGGAAGTATTAGCACCATTACCAATAATTAAGCGAGTATGTTTTTGAACAAAATTATAAACCAATCTGATTCCTGGAAAAATCGAAGAACCAAGCTTGTAATCAATCAAGTTGCCATTTATTTTGAAATACTTCGCTTTTAAAAATCTAGCCCAAATCTTATTAGAATCTCTGATAGAGATCCATAATTTCATAAATATCGCCATGTTAACATCATTTAACTTCTTCAAACCCAAACCAACTTCATCTTTGGAACAACACAGGTCATCATAACGAACCGTAAAATACTTACGTTTCTCAGCGTCCCCCGACCAAAGAAAATTTTTAATGGCCCTCTCAACCTGTTTAATCATAGTGCATGGCCATTTGTACACAACCATAGAATGAATAACATAGCTAGAAATCATTGATTTAATCAAAACAAGCCTGGCCTGAAAAGATAAGAGCTTACCCTTCCAACCGGCCCAGCTTGTCCATAATTTTCTCCACCACCTGCCTAACATGAATGTGGCGAACAATACCAGGCTTCAACTGAATTCCCAAGTATTTATTAGGTAAAAGAGCTCTTTCCATTCCCATATAATTAGAAATAGCAACCGCACGAGAATCTCTATTACCACCAAAGTAGAACTTGCTTTTTGCATAACTCACGCACTGGACAGAAGCACATTGATATATGCCAAGCATGTCCTTCAAGTTGCGCAAACTTTGCAAATTTCCTTTGCAAAAAATAAGAATATCGTTCGCAAAGAGTAAATGTGTAGGTGCCACACCCTTTTTACTAACCATAGCGTGCATACTTTTCAAAGCAAACAATTTTGAAAGATTGCGACTTAGAATATCTTCAATAAGAAAAAAAATCAATGGAGAAAGAGGATCACCTTGCCGCAAACCTCTAGAGATGCTAAATAAACCCTCAGGACTACCATTAATCATGATAGAAATCCTAGCCGAATGAAGAATATTAAGAAGCCACTTGCACCAGACCTCCGAAAAACCATATTGACGAAAAACCTCAGCAATGAAATCCCAACTGACCGTATCAAAAGCTTGGGAAATGTCCAATTTGAGGCCAACATTCCCATGCTTCCTATCAATGCTTAGCTCGTTGATCAATTCAGACGCCAAAGCTATATTCTGTATATTTCTTCCCTTCATAAACGCAACTTGCTCTTCAGAAATTAACTTGTTAAGCACAATACCCAATCTGGTAGCCATAATTTTGGTAATAATTTTGAAGAAAAAATTTCTTAAGCCGATTGGCCTATAATCTTTTATAGCATCAGACTTGTTATTCTTTGGAATTAGCACAATAAAACTAGAGTTCACACCATTTGGAATACTTCGCATCACCCAACAATTAGTAATGGCTTTAAAAAGATCTCCAGAAATAATATTCCAACAATGTCTATAGAAAGAACCTGTAAAACCATCAGCGCCAGGCGCAGAATCCGCACCTAAGTCAAAAACCGCTTCCTTCACTTCTTCAAAAGATGGAGTAGCGTCCATAAAATCACTTTTCGCAACTGAAATACTCTCATGATCAATATCAAACAACTTTGGATCAATATTAACCTTTCCACCATTGAATTTTGCTTGATAGTGATTGACAATATAATCAGTAATCTCATCCTGCAAAAACAAAGTAGAGTTAGTAGAAACTATGAGCTCTGAAATAGTGTTTTGACTCCTCCTCATGCGAATGCTATTATGGAAGAAATGAGTATTTTGATCACCGTCCTCCATCCAAGTAACTCTTGATTTCATCTTTAGCATAATTGCCAGCTCAGTTCGCACATCCTCAATAGCCTTCTTAGCATCCGCAACCTTGATAAATTGAATCTCATTCCTATGATTATAATCAAACAAATCGGTCTCAGCTTCCAATTTTAGTTCAGCTTGCTTCAAACGGAATTGAACATCACCAAAAATTGTTCTATTCCAAATCTTCAACGCCTCCTTCAATCTTTTTAATTTTGTCATAAAAACAAAAGGAGGTGCACCCATAATATTAGTTTTCCAAATATCCTTAACCAACTTTAGATAAGTAGGATGATAAAGCCACATCTTTTGAATTATAAAAGGAGCTCTTTTCGGCCTTGGGTTCTCAAAAGCAAAGCCAAAAAGAGGAGAATTATCAGAACAAATCCTACGCAAGGCCTTGCACCTCCAATTTGGATATATAAAACATTGGAAGTGGATACATAAAACATTAGAGGTGTATGTGGATGATATGTTAATAAAAAGTAAAGAAGCTAAAGATCACGTACAGGATCTGAAGGATATTTTTGAGAAGAAGCGGCATTTTAACATCAAGATAAATCCAGAGAAGTGTATTTTTGGGGTTGCGTCAAGAAAATTTTAGGCTATATTGTATCAAAATAAGGAATACAAGTTGATCCAGAGAAGGTACAAGCAGTTCGTGATATGTCAACACCAGCGACGATGAAAGATGTACAGAAGTTAAACGGACTATTGGCTTCGCTAGGAAGGTTTATTTCGCGATCTTCAGACAAATGTAAACATTTCTTCAACATACTCAAAAAGGGGACAAATTTCAAATGGACAGATGAATGTGAGAAAGCTTTCCAAGGAATAAAAGAACATCTGATGAATATATCAATTTTACAAAAGGCAGAACCAGGAGAAGAACTATTAATCTATCTTGCGACAAATTCGCATGCATTAAGTGTTGTTCTATTGCAAATTGACGCAGGAATTGAAAAACCGATTTACTACATCAGTAAAACCTTCAATGCCGCAGAGATAAATTATTCAAAAATCGAAAAACTAATTATGGCATTGGTTTACGTAATGTTTAAGCTTCGCATATATTTTCAAGCACACAAAATAAAGTTGTTAACAAAGGTACCAATTGAATCAGTAATGAAGAATTCAAAAAGGTCAGGCAGGGTGGAGGGATGGAATGCACAAGTGGGACATTTCTAAATTAAGTATGAAATATTATCGTCACCAAAGTCACAAGTTGTTGCAGAATTCTTAGCAGAATTTCCTATAGAAGATGATGAAGCAGTGGAGGAAATGATGGATGTGGAGGAAGAACATGGGAACCCAAGAGATCCGTTGACAGAACCTGATAGATGGGAAATATTGGTAGATGGGTCATCAAATGGGGAAGGAAATGGAGTTGGCATTGTCTTGACTTCTCCAAAAGGAAACAAAATGGATTTTTTTTTTAGATTAGAGTTCACATCCGCTCATAATGAAACAGAATACGAAACTGTGGTGCATGCTCTAAGAATTGCAATAGAAATGAAATTGGAGAATATGAGAATTACCAGTGATTCACAGCTAGTTATTCGCCAAATAAAAGGAGAAAACACTACAAATGAACCATCCTTGGAAAAATACAAGAAACTTGTCGAAGAATTGTCAGCGAAAAATGGATATACATATCAAGGAAAGACAATAGACTTGCAGATGCTTATGATTTCATTTCAAGTATGATGACAGATCCAGCTACGAGATGCATAAAAATACAGACGCTCCTATCACCATCTGTAAACAAAGAAGAAGAGGAAGAAGTAGATGTTATGATAATAGAAGGTTAAGAAGAAGCACAAATACCCAATGCCGAAGATTGGAGTGAAGAACTTCATGCATATTTGGAAAAAGGAGAAACACAAAGAAATAGATTGGAGGCACACAAACTAAAAAGCCGTGCGACAAATTATGAGCTAAGAGATGGGGTGTTGTATAGAAGATCTTTTAATGGACCATCACTCAGATGTTTAACACGAAAAGAGGGAGAAGAAATGTTAAAGATGTTACATAGTGGGGATGCTGGCAATCATAATGGAGGAAGATCCCTGGCATTAAGAATGAAAATGTAAGGTTATTATTGGCCATATATGCATGAAGATGCGAAACAAATATCAAGGCATTGCAAAGATTGTCAGATACATGGAAAGAAAATACATGCACCTGGAGCACCATTAACATCTTCAACAAGTGTATGGCCCTTTGGAAAGTGGGGTTTAGACATTGTGGGACCATTTTTACCAGGATCTCTGGACAAAGGAGATATTTGATTGTTGCAACAAATTATTTCACAAAATGGGAAGAAGTGAAAGCAGTACAGCATATTCATGACAAAGACATCTTCATGTTCATATTTGAAAATATCATTTGCAGATTTGGAATTCCAGCACAATTAGTATCTGATCATGGGAAACAGGTTGAAGGGCAGAACATAGAAATGTTACCCAATGCATTTAAGATAAAGTGTGGAAAATCCACCCCTCTATATCCATAGGCTAATGGACAAGCATAAGCAACAAATAAGATAATTGCAGACATATTGAAGAAGAAATTAGAAGGACATAATAGAGCATGGTGCGAACAGGTGCATAATGCAGTCTATGCTTACAACACAACTAGGCGAGAAGCTACGAGAATGTCACCTTTTTGTCTAACATATAGAATTGAAGCTGTGCTACCAACAGAAGTCGTTATTCCCACAACAAAAAGAGAAGCTTAGGATAAAAACCTTAGTGCAGGCATGATTTTAACCAAACTTGATGAATTAGAAGAAAATAGATAAAAAGCACTACAACATATGGAAAATTACCAGCGAAGATTAGCCCTAGAGTATAATAAACATGTCAAAAAACGTGAATTTCAACCAGGGGATTTGGTGCTGAGAGAAACGCCAATATATCAGCGAGAAAATGGCGGAAAGCTTGCAAGCAAATGGGACGGACCTTATATAATTAAAGAGATAGTTGGAACAAGGGCGTATAAGTTGATGGACCCAGATGGTAGAAATGTGGGTCAAAGACTTGGGAGACCATTAAACAGATTATATCTAAAGAAGTATTACCCATAAAATATTTTGGGAAAGGGTAGATTGCGAAACAATGTATGATTGAAACAAAAGGAATATTTACGAAAATCTTATGAAAGAGAAGTTCCAAAGTTACAAACATCCAAAACAGAATGACAATATGCGAAAATTTCGCAGAGATTAATGACATATTAGAATGGGGCGAACCTACTATGGCGTGCACCTTGTTCACGAGATTAAAATTTTGCAAGAGGAAAATGTAAGACCTAAAGTGCGTCATTGAAGGGGGTACCTGTTGCATGGCTCAGAGAAAAGGTTACACCGCTACTGGAACCTGAGTCATGGGGATTTGGGGTCAATAAAGCCCATCCAGGAGAGGCACCTTGGATTCTCAACTTAAGCATATGACTTGAGTTGGGTGACTAGGGTAATAAGGACTCTCCTAAGGAGTGCATAATATGACCAAGGCTCCGAGGTACATGTTTGATTCAAGAGTGCCCGGGGCGTCTGGAGCGTACCTTGCCATTCTTGACAAGTCTTGGCTATGATTCACTCGGCCTGAAGAAAACCCCACTTAGGGTGCAGTCTCGTAACCATAAGCCATATAGGCAAAAGGGATAAGAGGCTATGAAAATAACTGGTTGTTGTCAAGACTGGATGGGAGGAGCTAGCCTTGTATGGCAGAAGTGCGTTTCCTTGAAGGGGAAACCAGGGGGAATATAAGTGTGGAACCCTCCATTAGGGAGCTGATAAGTGTCATAAGATGCAAATGTAATAAGGCTTTTTACTCATGGGAGTATCAACACTTGTCATATTTGTGCAACAATTATAAAGTGGCAATAAGCCAAGAGTGAAAGATAAGATGAAATCAATGGGCCAGTACATGAAAGTGTAATTACGTCATGCGATTTCGTCGCAAGACGCCAATGTCATGGGGATTTAGTTTAACAAGAACTTTAGGCATGTCATATTGTCGCAACAAAAAATTTAATAAAAAAGAGAGAGTTAAGGAAAGATCAATGGGTTCTTACATGAAAATGTAAGAACGTCATGCGATTTTGTTGTAATGACAAGAGGTGGAAAAATAAGACCTTTAATTAGGAAGGCAAAATAAGACCACATGACAAAACAAAAAATTTATAAAAATTAACTATTCTTTATGCAAGAAAAATTTGTTCATCGCAAGAAATATAATGAGAGGCGAGTATGGGAATTAATAAACCAAATATCATTATCTTTCTCGCAAGCATGCAAAATACTAAAAGAGCAAATGAATCTCAAAGTTGACTGAAATACATCATTAACAAGAAAAGATAAAGAAGAAGTAATTCAAGAAATTAAAACTAAAGCTCAGACTTCAGTGTTAGTTTCGCCAGAAGGAGATAGTGGACGTTCTTTGCCAGCTTTATCATTTTTTCCAGTATTCTCCTTATTCTGGTTTACTCTGGATTCCTCTTCATTTGGGTTATCACCAATAGTTGACTCATTTATTCTAGATTCTTCTTCATCTGGGAAATCACCCGAAGTTGTTTCTTTAAGAAGGATTTCTTCCTCATTTACAAAATCTTCTCGAGAAAAAGCTTCTTCACCACTTTCATAGTCAAAATCGATGTCAGCAGGATGAGGAATTTCATCATCATCTACTTCTAAAGGTTCGACTGATACAGGAAAAAGAGACTTGGACAGCAAGATGTCATTCACCAAAACTTCAGCTTTGAGATGGACTTGACGAAGAAATGCCTTCTTGTAGTTGCAAGAAATCCTACAATACATCCCTCACAAGAATTCATAACAATCAACACATTTCTTAAGATTATTAACGACACTTTTTATTGATTGAATCTAGAAATTTTACAAGAAAGAAGTGAAATCAAGAATACAACACTGTTTTGGACTTTCTCTCTCCTCAAAAATTTCTCAACACTCTAGAAATTATCTCTCTCTTTCTTTCACCTATTCAACTATTTATATAGGGTAATTACATAATGGATGACAGCTAAGCTGTCCTTTAATTTCGGATCTGACTTGCAGTATTTCGCAAGCTTACAAATTTTAATTTCACAAACATTCTAAATTTCGCTAGAACATCACACTTTCCTCATGTTTACGTTGTCATCATCTGCTATGTCTATCCTAAAATCACTCTGCGAAGTCTTCGCAGTGTTGCTGATGAAGATTTTGCAAGTTTGTTGTTGTTGCGATATTATGATCCTACATCTTGCCTCTTCTCATGTCTTCTCTGCGAAGGGGAGAATGTCATGAGAATTTGTACTTCAGAATGCTGCAGCTGTTCATCTACCTATATTCTTCTCCCGACAAGATTCCGTGAATTAAGTATAACCGCCTACACATGTCAAATACTCCTCTACTCACCAGCACATTCATTGTCATCCAGTTACCATTGTTTTGTCTATTTAAGGGGAGATCTAGTAGAGAGATAATTTTTTTCTTTTACTTCTCCATCTTCCTCATCTTTACGCTCTCAAAAGTCCTCATCGTCTGCAACTTTCTTCTTTTGAAGATTCACCTGCAACTGCTTTCATGGAGTCATCAAAGTAGATATTCTTCTGATTTTGCTGAAACCTATCTTGTTTATTGAATTTATCTTATCTGACTTTATTTGACTCTATGTAATTCCCATATTGTTTTTGTTTCAGCAAAATCACCTCTAATACCAGATTTTCATTCCAAAACCCTAATGCTCCTAAAGATTCGCAGCCCAAAGTCGCTCCAAGAAAAAGAAAGTCTGTGAATCGCAAGGTAGTAAGAAACACTTATTATTTTAATAACAATATTATTGCCTCTGTTTCTTATCTGGATTGTGATTCGCAGGGTGATGGAGATGCCAACAAGCCCCCTAAGAAATCTCTCCATCTTAAGACCATTGAAACTTCTGTTATATTTTCTTCACTTATCCCTTCAAAATCTCCTACGATATCTTCGCAAACTGAATCTTTACTTCCTATTCGCGAAAATGTTGCCTCAGATTTCATCCCTTCGATTGATCTTCTAGTGAATGAAACCCTTCTTATTAACCCTTCTGCGAATAAAACCACCTTTTCTCCTGTTGTTAATGCTTCTCAAGTTGACTCCTCCTTAATATCAACTACTAATCCTCCTCAAACCTCACCTTCAAATGATACATCTATCATGAAGAATAATTCAATTCCTCTATCTTCTATCATCACCACTTATTCATCTAAATCTCTTCCTTTTTGTAAAGATACTTTGGAAGCAATAGATATTGCTTTTAAAGTGTTATCTGATGTTATGGATGATGTTAAGAAATCTCCTACTGATCCTATTAAGTATGGTGTCTGCGAGATTTTGAGTAAATATTTTGGTTCTGATATAAATGTTTCGCAAATAGCTCTGGAGAAAGAAATTGAAGTTTTGAAAGAGAATCTCCAAGCCAAGACTTTGGAATGTAGCAATCTTCGTCTTGAGAACCAAAAGTTCCAAAATGCCTCACTAGATTGTGATAACCTTCGCAAGAAGAATAAGGAACTACAAGGTACAACTTTCTTAACTTTTCCCTTAACTTATCTTTTTCAATAAATTTGTTCTTTCCGTATTCAACTTTCTTAAAATCCTTTGTTCGCCTTTAAGTTTTAAAGAAGAAATGAATAATGGAGAGATATCAATTTGAATCCATCGCTGAAGAATCCCGTGTGGACATAGATATTTGGATGGATTAACATAACCAATTAGACAACCTTCATACATATTTTGTCGATCAAATAGATAATCTTACCAAAGAGAATGCTCAATTAGTTCAGAAGCAAAACTTATTAAGTAGTGAAATATCTCACATCTCTTATTCTTTAACTGAGGCTTACTCGGAGATGGAAACTTTATCAGATGAGAATGAGACCTTATCTCAAGAGAAATGAGCTCTTTTAAATAAAGTGGTGATCTCTTCGCAGGAACATAACATTTGTCAAAAAAGTATGTAATGATCAAGAACAGTCTCTTTGCTCTTTGAGAAGTAAACTTAATGAAATAACAGAGTCATCTGCTGTTGGGAGGGATGAACTTATCCGGGGTAGAATAGATTTAAGTGTAAAGGCAAGTCAACTCAAGGACCAATACTCCAAACTAGAAGAATCATATACTTCTCTTGCGAAGAAAAATGCCTCACTTATTTCTAAAGAAAATAATTTTCAATCTCGCTTGGAAGGTTTAGTCGGAGATAAATTTGATGATGCAATGGACCGCTGGGAAGATAGTTGTTTGGCTCTAACTCAATATCTTGTTTCGAAAAAGGAAGGTAGTCATAAAAATTTGACTGCCTCAACCATCTTTTATCTCTGTTAAGTCTTTGTGTAATACTTATTTGCGAATTCTTCATCTTAATGAACTTTTTGTATTCTATTTTTTCGCAGAGTCTGAGAAAAAGCTTTATTCCTCCATTTCTATCTTGGAATCTAAATTGGCTAAAATTCGCAAAGAGAATGCATTACTTTCCTTCTCACCTTGCTCGTTCTCGCGATCGAGCGGAAAGGAGATTTGTTTATCTTGCATAATTCAAGGATATTCAAGATAAGAACCATCATAAGGCATTTCTTCGCCAAGTCCATCTCAAAGATGAAGTTCTGGTAAATGACATCTTGTTGTCCAAGTCTCTTTATCATGTATCAGTCGAACCTTTGGAAGTAGATGATGATGAAATTCCTCATGCTGCTGATAGTGATTTTGATTATGAAAGTGGTGAAGAAGCTATTTCTCAAGAATATTTAGCAAATGAGGAAGAAATTCCTCTTAAAGAAAGAACAACTGGTGATGACCCAAATGAAGAAGAATCTAGAATAAATGAGTCAACTGTTGATGATAACCCAGATGAAGAGGAAGCCAGAGTAGACCAGAATAAGGAAAATACTGGCGAAAATGATAAAGCTAGTGAAGAACGACCATTATATCCTTCTGGCGAAACTAACACTGAAGTCTGAGTTTTATTTTTAATTTCTTGAATTACTTCTTCTTCTTATTTTCTTGCGAATAATGTATTTTAGTCAACTTTGAGATTTGTTTGCTCTTTCAGTATTTTGTATGCTTGCAAGAAAGATAATGAAATTTGGTTTATTAATTCCCATACCTGCCTCTCATTATCTTTCTTGCGATGAATAGATTTTTCCTGCATAAAGAATAATTAATTTTTATAAATTTTATGTTTTGTCATGTGGTATTATTTTTCCTTCCTAGTTAAAGGTCTTATTTTGGCACCTCTTGTCATTGAGACAAAATCGTAGAAAGTCTTTACATTTTCGTGTAAAGACCCATTCATCTTTCCTTAACTCTCTCTATTTCATTGAAATTTTTGTTGCGACAATATGACAGGCCTAAAAAATTCTCGCGAAAATAAAGCCCCATGACATTGTCATCTTGTGACGAAATCGCAGGACGTCCTTACATTTGCATCTTAAGAAACTTATCAGCTCCCTAGTGGAGGGTGCCGCCCTTATCTTCCCCCTAGTTTCCCCTTCAAGGAGATGTACTTCTGCCATACAAGGCTAGCTCCTCCCAACCAGTTGTTTTCGCAGCCTCTTATCCCTTTTGCATATATGGATTATGGTTACGAGACTGCACCCTAAGTGGGGTTTTCTTCTGGCCGAGTGCATCATAGACAAGACTTGTCAAGAATGGCAAGGTACGCTCCAGACGCCCCGGGCACTCTTGACTCAGCTGTGTACCTCGGCGCCTTGGTCATATTATGCACTTCTTAGGAGAGTCCTTATTACCCTAGTCTCCCAACTCAAGTCATATGCTTAAGTTGAGAATCCAAGGTGCCTCTCCTGGATGGGCTTTATTGACCCCAAATATCCATGACTCAGGTTCCAGTAGCGGTGTAACATTTTCGCTGAGCCATGCAACAGGTACCCCCTTCTATGACGCACTTTAGATATTACATTTGCCTCTTGCGAAATTTTAATCTCACGAACTAGGGTGCACGCCATAGCAGGTTCGCCCTATTCTAATATGTTATTAATCTCTGCGAAATTTTTGCGCATTGTCATTCTTTTTTGGATATTTGTAATTTTGGAACTTCTCTTTCATAAGATTTTCGCAAATATTCCTTTTGTTTCAATCATACATTGTTTCGCATTCTACCCTTTCCCAAAATATTTTATGGGTAATACTTTTTTAGATATAATCTGTTCCATGGTCTCCCAAGTCTTTGACCCACATCTCTACCCTCTGGGTCCATCAACTTATACGCCCCTGTTCCAACTGTCTCTTTAATTATATAAGGTGTAGGACTAGAATATCACCATGATATTATTCTTTCGAGATTTACAACACTTTTGCGAATTCGTCTGCGAGTTCTTCAACAACAAACTGCGAGTGTCGCATAATGACTTAAAAAGTGACGTAGCAGATGCCAGTAGTTAAATCATGAGAAGAGTGTGACCATTCTGCGAGGGTTATATCTTCTGTGATAGTTAGCATTATCACTGCTGCGATAAGATCGCGAGTCAAATCTGAAATTAAAGGACATCTTAGATGTCATCCTCTATGTAACTACCCTTTATAAATGGAATCAATAGATTCAGAGAGAGAGAGAGATCAATTTTTGGAGTGAGGAAAGAGTTTTGAGGAGAGAGAAAATTCTTGTGAGTGGTTGTATTTTTGATTTCTTCCATTTCTTGTAACATTTCTGAGAGTTAATCAATAAAGTGTTATTCTTAACCTTCAAATATGTGTTGATAATTGTGGATTCTGGTAAGGGGTGTAGTGTAGGTTTTCCTGCAACTACATAAGGTCCGTCCCATTTTATTGCAATCTTTCCACCATTTTCTCGATGATATATTGGTGTTTCTCGCAGCACCAAATCCCCTGGTTAAAATTCATGTTTTTTGACACGTTTATTATACTCTCGGGCTAATCTTCGCTGGTAATTTTCCATATGTTGTAATGCTTTTTCTCTCTTTTCTTCTAATTCATCAAGTTTGGTTAAAATCATGCCTGCACTAAGGTTTTTCTCCCAAGCTTCTCTTTTTGCTGTGGGAATAACGACTTCTGTTTGTAGCACAGCTTCAACTCCATATGTTAAATAAAAAGGTGACATTCCCATAGCTTCTTGCCTAGTTGTATTGTAAGCCCAGACTTGATTATTCACCTGTTCGCACCATGCTCTATTATGTCCTTCTAACTTCTTCTTCAATATATCTGCAATTGTCTTATTTGTTGCTTCTGCTTGTCCATTAGCCTGTGGATATAGAGGGGTGGATTTTCCACACTTTATCTTAAATGCATTGAGTAACATTTCTATGTTCTTCCCTTCAAACTGTTTCCCATTATCAGATACTAATTGTGCTCGAATTCCAAATCTGCAAATGATATTTTCAAATATGAACGTGAACACGTCTTTGTCGCGAATGTGCTGTACTGCTTTCACTTCTTCCCACTTTGTGAAATAATCTATAGCAACAATTAAATATCTCCTTTGTCCAGATCCTGGTTAAAACGTTCCCACAATGTATAAACCCCACTTTCCAAAGGGCCATACACTTGTTTAAGATGTTAATGGTGCTCCAGGTGCATGTATTTTCTTTCCATGTCGTTGACAATCTTCGCAACGTCTTGATATTTGTTTCGAATCTTCATGCATATATGGCCAATAATAACCTTGCATTTTCATTATGTATGCCAGGGATCTTCCTCTACTATGATTGCCAGCATCCCCACTATGTAACATTTTTAACATTTCTTCTCCTTTTTTTCATGTTAAACATCTGAGTGATAGTCCATTAAAGGATCTTCTATACAACACCCCATCTCTTAGCTCATAATTTGTCTCACGACTTTTTAGATTATGTGCCTCCAATCTATTTCTTGGTGTTTCTCCTTTTGCTAAATATGCATGAAGTTCTGCTCTACAATCTTCGGCATTGGGTATTTGTGCTTCTTCTTCACCTTCTATTATCATAACATCTACTTCTTCCTCTTCTTCTTTGTTTACAGATGGTGATAGGAGCGTCTGTATTTTTATGCATCTCGCAGCTGGATCTGTCATCATACTTGAAATGAAAGCATAAGCATCTGCAAGTCTATTGTATTTTCTTGATATGTGTCTCCACTTTATTTTTGGAATTTTCGCTGACAATTCTTCGACAAGTTTCTTGTATTTTTTTCAAGGATGGATCATTTGTAGTGTATTCTTCTTTTATTTGGCGAATAACTAGTTGTGAATCACTGGTAATTCTCATATTCTCCAATTTTATTTCTATTGCGAATTTTAGAGCATGTACCACAACTTCGTATTCTGTTTCATTATTAGTGGATGTGAATTCTAATCTGAAGGAAAAAGCCATTTTGTTTCCTTCTGGAGAAATCAGGATAATTCCAACTCCATTTCCTTCCCCATTTGATGACCCATCTACCAATATTTCCCATCTATCAGGTTCTGTCAAAATATCTCTTGGGTTCCTATGTTCTTCCTCTACGTCCATCATTTCCTCCACTGCTTCATCATCTTTTAGAGCAAATTCTGCTAAGAATTCTGCAATAACTTATGACTTTGGTGAAGATAATATTTCATACTTAATTTTGAAATATCCTACTTGTGCATTCCATCTCTCCATCGTGCCTGACCTTTTTGAATTCTTCATCACTGATCCAATTGGTACCTTCGTCAACACCCTCACTTTGTATGCTTGAGAATATATGCGAAGTTTACACGTTGTACAAACTAATGCCCGAATTAGTTTTTCGATTTTTGAATAAATTCTCTCTGCGGCATTGAATGTTTTACTGATGTAGTAAATCGGTTTTCAACTCCTGCGTCAATTCGAAATAGCACAACACTTAATGCATTCGAGGTTGTCACAAGATAGATTAATAGTTCTTCTCCTGGTTCTGCCTTTTATAAAATTGATATATTTACCAGATGTTCTTTTATTCCTTGAAAAGATTTCTCACATTCATCTGTCCATCTAAACTTTGTCCCCTTTTTGAGTATGTTGAAGCAGTGTTTACATTTGTCTGAATATCGCGAAATAAACCTTCCCAGCGAAGCCAATAGTCGGTTTAACTTCTGTACGTCTTTCACCGTTGCTGGTGTTGGCATATCGTAAACTGCTTGCACCTTCTCTGGATCAACTTTTATTCCTTCTTTTTATACAATATAGCCTAAAATATTTCCTGACGCAACCCCAAAAATACACTTCTCTGGATTTATCTTGATGTTAAAATGTAGCATATGCTCAAAAATCTCCTTCAGATCCTGTACGTGATCTTTAGCTTATTTACTTTTTATTAACATATCATCCACATACACCTCTAATGTTTTATGTATCCACTTCGTGAACACTTTCTCCACCATCCTTTGATATGTTGCACCAGCATTTCGCAGACCAAATGGCATTTTTGTATAACAATACAACCCTCTTGGAGCAAAAAAAGCAATATGCTCTTCATATTTTTTAGCGAGAGGAATACCCATCTAAAGAAGATATTCTATCATTTTCCGCCGCTGATTCAACCATTTGTGGAATATATGGTAATGGAAAACTGTCTTTCGGACAAGCTTTGTTTAGATTAAAAAAGTATATACAGATTCTTATCCCCTTATTTTTCTTTGGAACCACAACCATGTTAGCTATCCACTCTGGGTATTTAGCTTGTCTTATAATTCTTGCATCAAGCATCTTTTGTAACTCTTCTTCTATTTGGGGGTGATATGTTGTCACGATTTTTCTTATTCTTTGTTTGAAGGGTCTTGCATTTTTGTCAATCTCCAACCTGTGGCATGCCACAGACGGATCTATTCCAGGCATCTCATCCATGTTCCATGCGAAAATATCTTTGTATTATGGCAAAATACTAATAGTTTTTTCTTCTTCATCTGCCTCCATTTTGGTCCCAATTCTTAGCATTTTGGGTTTTTCTTTAGTTCCAACATTCACTTCCTTTGTTGGTTCTGCCGCGATGTAACTGGATTTAGGTTCTCCCATGGGTGTTGGTTCTTTTATCGTCTTCGCAGATTCGTTTCCCTCTTACGAAATTTCACTGGGTATTCCTTTTTCTTCCTCTGCCCTTATTATGTAAATCCTAAATTTTTCTTCTTTCCTTGCTTCTTTCTCCACTTTTCTGCGAATTTTCCGCTTCTTTGCACGTCCTTCATAATGCTTCACTTCAATTTGATAACATAATTTCGCACTATCAACATCCCCTCTAACTTCACCAATCCCACTCGACATAGAAAATTTAATGCATTGATGAAATGTCGACGCTACGACTTTAATTGTGTGTATCCATGGTCTTCCCAATAACATATTGTACGGTGATTCCATATCCACCACACATAGCGTCACCTGTGTTTTAATTTCTCCTAGCAAAATTCGCACCACTATTTCTCATTTAGGTTTTGTTGTTGATTTTCCAAATCCATGGATATGATATGTCGAAGACATTTCTTCATCTTTGTATCCCATTCCTTTATATGCATGATAAAACATTATATCCACCGAACTTCCCATATCCACCATAGTTCTGTTCATCGCCCATTCTTCCATATTTTTTTACGAATTTCCAATTTTCTTTCCGTGTGGTTACTGTGATCACCAAAGGAGATGTGTGGTTCAAATTTTCTCTTGGTATCTCTGCTGCTGTGAACGTAATTTTATGCTTTTCCCAATCCTTCAAGGGTGATACCTTTTCCACCTTCATAATATATTTTCCTTCAAAATCTCATTTATGTATTATTCCTTTGATGTTTCCATGAAACTTATTAATCATTGTTTTTGTGATTATGCTACACTCCATCCTTCTGTTATCTTCATTGATTTTAATTATCTTTTTCTTAACTGGTTTGCTGATTTGTTCCATCATCTTCTTGGTTTGAACAGCCTCAATAACACTCTTTGATCTTGTTTTTCAGTAATCTTCAACTTCAATCCCTGTTTCTAGCGCCATTATGTAGTTGCAGGAAATCCTACAATACATCCCTCACAAGAATTCATAACAATCAACACATTTCTTAAGATTATTAACGACACTTTTTATTGATTGAATCTAGAAATTTTACAAGAAAGAAGTGAAATCAAGAATACAACACTGTTTTTGGACTTTCTCTCTCCACAAAACTTTCTCAACACTCCAAAAATTATCTCTCTCTTTCTTTCACCTATTCAACTCTTTATATAGGGTAATTACATAGTGGATGACATCTAAGCTGTCCTTTAATTTTGGATATGACTTGCAGTATCTTGCAAGCTTACAAATGTTAATTTCGCAAACATCCTAAATTTCGCTAGAACATCACACTTTCCTCATGTTTACGCTGTCGTCATCTGCTATGTCATTTCTGAAATCACTCTGCGACGTCTTCGCGGTGTTGCTGATGAAGATTTTGCAAGTGTGTTGTTGTTGTGATATTCTGATCATACACTTCTGATGGTTTCTATCTTGAATATCCTTGAATTAGGCAAGATAATCAAACCTTTTTTCTGCTCGGTCGCGAGAACGAGCAAAGGAAGAAGAAAGTAATGCATTCTCTTTGCGAATTTTGGCATATTTAAACTCCAAGACAGAAATGGAGGAATGAAGATTTTTCTCAGACTTTGCAAAAAAATAGAATACAAAAAGTTCATTAAGATGAAGAATTCACAAATAAATATTACACAGTGACTTGACAAAGAAAAGATAATTAAGTCAAATTTTTATGACTACCTTCCTTTTGCGAAATAAGATATTGAGTCAAGGCCAAGAAATTATTCTCCAAGTGGTTCATCACATCATCAAATTTATCTCCAACTAAACCTTGTAGGTGAGAATGAAGGTTTTTCTCTTTAGACTTTAGAAATAAGAAAAGTGTTTTCCTTCGCAAGCGAAGAAAAAGATTCTTCTAGTTTGGAGTATTGTTCTTTAAGTTGACTTTCCTTTACACTTAAAGATATTCTACCCTGGATGAGTGTATTTTTCTTAGCAATAGATGACTTTGTTACTTCCTTAAGTTCTCTCTTCAATGAGCGAAGAGATTGCTCTTGGTCATCACATACTTTTTGAAGCATGTTAAATTGTTGCGAAGAGATCGCCACCTTGTTTGAAAGAATTCGTTTCTATTGAGATAAAATTTTATTCTCATCTGATAAAGTTTCCATCTTCAAGTTAGCCTTAGTCAAAGAATAAGAGAGGCAACATACTTCATTGCTTAATAAATTTTGCTTCTGAACTAATTGGGCATTCTCTTTGGTAAGATTATATATTTGATCAACAGAATATGTATGAAGGTTATCTAGTTGGTTATATTGATCCATCCAAATATCTCTATCCACACGAGCCTCTTCCGCGATGGATTCAAATTGATATCTCTCCATTATTCGTTTCTGTTTTAGGACTTAACGGGCGAACAAAGGATTTTAAGAAATCGAATACAAAAAGTACAAAAGTACTAAAAAAGGATAAATTAAGAGCGAAGATAAGAAAAATTATACCTTTTAGTTCGTTATTTTTCTTGCGAAGATTATCACGATCCAACAAGATATTCTGGAGTTTTTGATTTTCTAGGCGTAGGGCATTACATTCTAATGTCATCACTTGGAGATTCTTATTCAAGACTTCGACTTCTTTCTCCATAGCTATATGCGAAACATTTCTATCAGAACCAAAATATTTACTCAAAATCTCGCAGACGCCAGACTTGATAGGATCAGTAGGAGACTTCTTAACATCATCCAGAACATCAGATAACACTGTAAAAGCAATATTTATTCCTTCCACAGTTTTTTACAAAAATGAAGAGATTCAGATGAAGAAGTGGTGATGATAGAAGATGGAGGAAGTGAATCATTCTTCGTGAAATATGTAACATTTGAAGGTGAGGTTTGAGGAGGATTAGTAATTGAGATTAAGGAGGAGTCGACTTGAGAAGCATTAACAACAGGAGAAAAAGTGGTTTCATTCGCAGAAGGATTAATAAGAAGGGTTTCATCCACTAGAAGATCAGTCGAAAGGGTAAAATATGAGGCAACATTTTCGCGAATAGGAAGTAAGGATTCAGTTTGCGAAGATATCTCAGGAAATTTTGAAGGGATAAGTGAAGAAAATGGAACAAATGTTTCAATGATCTTAAGATGGCGAGATTTCTTGGGAGGCTTGTTGGCATCTCCATCACCCTGCGAATCACAATCCAGATAAGAAACAGAGGCAACAATATTGTTATTAAAGAATAAGTATTTCTTACTACCTTGCGATTCACAGACTTTCTTTTGCCTGCAACGACTTTGGGCTGCGAATCTTTGGAAGCATTAGGGTTTTGGACTAAAAATCTGGTATTAGAGGTGATTCTGCTGAAACAGAAATAATATGGGAATTACATAAAGTCGAATAAATTCAGATAATATAACTTCAATAAATAAGATCGGTTTCAGAAAAATCAGAAAAATATCTACCTTGATGACTTCATGAAAGTAGTAGGAGATGGATCTTCAAATGAAGAAAATTTCAGATGATGAGGACTTACAGAGAGCGTAGAGATGAGGAAGATGGAGAAGTAAAAGAAGAAAATTATCCCTCTACTATATCTTTCCTTAAATAGATAAAAGAGTGATGACTGGATGACAATGAACGTGCCGGTGAGTAGAAGAGTATTTGACACGTGTAGGTGGTCATACTTAATTCACGGAACCTTGTCGGGAGAAGAATATAGGAAAATGAACGCCTGCAACATTCTGAAGTACAAATTCTCATGACATTCTCCCCTTTGTAAAGAAGACATGAGAAGAGGAAAGATGTAGGATCAGAATATCTCAACAACAACATACTTGTGAAATCTTCATCAACAAAATTGCGAAGACGTCGCAGAGTGATTTCAGAAATGACATAACAAATGACGATAGCGTAAACATGAGAAAAGTGTGATGATCTAGAGAAATTTAGGATGTTTGCGAAATTAACATTCGTAAGCTTGCGAAATACCGCAAATCAGATCCGAAAATAAAGGTCAACTTGCTATCATCCACTATGGAATACCCTTTATAAAGAGATGAATATGCATATGGTGAGAGAGAGATAATTTTTGGAATGTTGAGAAAGTTTTGAGGAGAGAGAAAGTCCAAAACAGTGTGTATTTTTGATTTCACTTCCTTCTTGTAAAATTTCTGGATTCAATTAATAAAAAGTGTCGTTATTGATCTTAAGCATTGTTGTGGAAACACATATATGTATAAGTCTTTATTGCTTGAACCAAAGTTTGCGAATTTTGTTGATCAAGTGAGACCGGAGCAGCACGTGAACTTCAGTCCACGAACTGGCATAGTTCTCGAACCTGATAATTTTTGCTGGAGTTTATGAACTCTGCCCGGGAACTTAAGTCCATGAACTTGAGTAGGTTATATCTAAAAACGATGTTTGTGAACTTATCTTAATAAACTAAGTAATGCTATTGCAAACCGTGGCTTTATAGTTCATGAATCGATTCGAGTGAATCACATCATTTTTTTCTTCGATTGTGTCTTGTGTAGTACATGAGATGTCCTTGCAATTGAACAACTCTCTAACTAGTTCATTTGAGTCATTTGGACTAGTTATGGTGAAGAAGGATATGGTTGATATAAAAGTTATCATATGGATAACCATTTGGTTAACTATTGTTGAACCAACTAATGTACAAGTTTGGGTACAATTTTCACAAGTCTACAAACATGCATTTCATGTGTGTTTGTAACAAGCTATGTTTTCGATCTAACGGTTGATAAATATTAGCTTGAATCTAATCAGGTTTTCATATAACGGTGAATATTAAATGCTTTGTTACTAAGTTAACATTGATTGCAAACCCAGATTTGAAGACTATATAAGGGAGAACTCTAGCAACTGGGAAACCTAATCCCCATACATTATGTGTGATACTAGTTTGCTAAGATAGAGTCGATTCTCCTTTAACCTTTGGTTTTCTTCTTCTAAAACCAGGTTAACGACTTAGAGACTTTATTGGGATTGTGAAGCCAGATCGATACTACTTTTCTTGCATTTGTGTGATCTGATCTTGTTGTTTATGTCATACGAGTACAATTGTAATAACTGGATTGAGATTTCTATCTCCAATAGGCAAGATATAAAAGTAGTCACATACTCTTCGTCTCATCGTTTGTGATTCCTCAATAATCTTCTTCGTTGCGTCGATTAAGTTTATTGTGAGGTGATTGATAAAGCTGAGATATTTTTCGGGAATATAAGTCTGGTTTTATCAATTGGTTCATGTTCACCTTGATTTATCAAAAGATGGAACAAAAACTTGTAGGTTTATTCATGGGAGACGAATTTATCTATTACTATAGACTTTTCTGTGTGATACATATTTGTGTATTAAAGTCTTCGACTTTGGGTCGTAGCAACTCTTGGTTTTGGGCGAGATCATCTAAGGGAATCAAGTGCGCAAGAAAACCTCGGGAACCGGCTGAGTCGCGCTCTGCAAATCGGGAGATTAACTCGGTCTTCATTCTTCGTTTTTTCCCAGTTTTAACATCGATCGTCGTCATTAATTCAGGTGAAACTTAATCTCTAAACATCAAATGATCGGTGTTTAATTCTGTTAGTTGATTCTTAACTTTTATTTCAAGTTTATTTCATGGCAACAAATCAAAATTTTGAAATGGATTCATCTGTGGTGGATCTAAACAATATGGTGGAAGATAGTCCTTCAATTGATCTAGTAAATGGAACAGATGAAAGATGTGTTGTATGGAAATTTTCCCTGATAAGTCGTTTGGATTTACTTTGTTTAAAGTTCTCTGATGCTGTAACTAATCTGAAATCATAATGTAAATTAGTAGGTCAATGCAAAATGATTCCACTGGGTAAGGGTTTTTTCACCATTAAATTAGATAATGAAAGAGATCAAAGTTATATCAAATCAGGGGTGTGGGAAGTTAATCATCAAACACTTTGGATTCGAAATTGGATTCCAGATTTTCGACCAGAGTTGCATAGAATATCTACAGCAATGGTATGGGTTCATTTTCCTAGTCTAAGTTTAGAATATTGGGATGAACAGACTCTATTTACAATATGTAGGGCTTTGGGAGAACCAGTAAGGTTGATGAAGCTACTTTGAATTTTGAAAATGGTTTATATGCAAGGGTTCTTGTGAAAATAGATTTAGCAAAGAAAATTCCACATAAACTTTGGATTAATACCAAGTTTGGAGGATTTATGCAAAGTGTACTTCTGATAAAACTTCCAAAATTTTGCCATCATTGTAAGATTGTTGGTCACCTACAAGCAGAATGTAGAGTGAAGTCCTCAACTGAAGCAACACCAGATACCAACTAGAATAATGGAAAAATAACATCTAATTCCAATCCAAAATCACATGTGGAAGTGGATAAGGGACAAAATTCTTCTCCAACAGAACAAGTCAAGTTTGATATTTGCTTAACTCCAGCACCAGAAGCACCTCAAAAAAGCCCTGAAACAGTGAATATACCTTATGGAAGATATGAGACTCTTAATACAGTGAGTGAGGAGGAGGTTGATCTTCATTTAAATGTATCTAATGGAAACTTGTCTACTGCTAGAATCTAAAAAATAATTGAGGATAATGGAGTTGACAAAAGTGTTATCAATTTTATCAATGGAAAAGATGGATCAATATCTGAGGAAAGAATTCCCACAACTACTTGGTCAAAAATTATTCAGAAACCTTCAACTTCAAACACCAAAACTATAGAAGTTCAACAGAAGGAAGTTCCAAATAAGATCAAAGATCAGCAGATCAACTCCAAATACAATTTCAGGAAAAACCAAGGTAAATGAGGTACTAGGGACCTCCAATCTTTACAATGAAGGTTATTTTTTGGAACCTCAGGGGCCTGAGAAGACATATGGCTCAAGAGAAATTAAGGTCTTTGATAAATCAATTTCAACCTTCTCTAGTTTTTATAGCAGAACAAAAAATAAGTTGCAATGCAGCATTTTGCAATAAATTAAACTTACCAGGAATGCAGAATATGGAAATTCATAACTCTTTGCCAAATAAAAAAGGGAATATATGGCTTTTTTGGAATAAACATTAACCCACACCAACTGTAGTATCTATGTCAACTCAAATGATAACAATCAACATTGGAGGCAATCTAATATCTGGAGTTCATGCTCATGTTGGAGCAATTCAAAGAAGAAATTTATGGGTTGAAATAGAGCTAATAAGTGGGTTCAATCTTCCCTGGTTAGTTATTGGGGATTTTAATGCTTTTTTATCTGCAGAAGAAAAAGTTGGGGGGAGAGCTCCTAACACAAGAAATATGCTGGAATTCAATAACTGTCTAGATAAGTGTGAATTACAACAAGCTTCCAAATCAGGTTGTGAATTCAGTTGGTCTAATTGTCAACATGGAGCTAAAAGAATTCTATGCAACCTAGACAGAGCAGTAATTAACAATTTGTGGCTTCAGAAACATAAAGGATGGAGTTATAAAGTTGGCTTGAGAATAGCTTCTGATAACTCTCCTCTATTAGGGGTTGTGTAAACT
The DNA here is from genome assembly GCA_023529315.1 of Papaver bracteatum. Lineage (NCBI taxonomy): Eukaryota > Viridiplantae > Streptophyta > Magnoliopsida > Ranunculales > Papaveraceae > Papaver > Papaver bracteatum. The sequence goes on from JAJJWX010003101.1 coordinate 2,140,822, forward strand.
GTCCTAAACCAAAGAATGTACCTCAAAAATTTCAAAAAATATGGATTGATCATCCCAATTTCATAGAAGTTGTCACTAATTCCTGGGCTGAAAAAGTTGAAGGAGATCCATCTTTTGTTTTCCAAAGCGAGCTAAAAAAGTTAAAAAAAAAGTGTTGGTTGAATGGAACTGGAAAGTGTTTGGCAATGTGAATATACAAATTCAAGAAGCCACAAAAGAAGTCCAAGAAGCAATGAAAATATCTGATGAAAATCCAGGAAATGAGGAATTACTGGACAATTTCGTAAAGGTTGAGAATAAGTTAAACACAAAAGAAGTGCAGTTAAGTACATTGCTTAAACTTAAAGCTAGAACCAAATGGGTCAAAGAAGGATCAACAAACACTAAATTCTTTCATACTAAATTCAAGGTAAGGCAAGCAAGGAATTCTATCAGTGAGATGGAGAATAATAACAATGAAGTCATTACTGATCGAAGTAAAATAGCAAAAATTCTTGTGAATTTCTTTGAAGAAAAATTTAAGTTCAAAGAAGTTAATATATCAGAATCTTTACTTGATGTGATTCCAAGCTTAATAACACATGAGGACCAAGAAATGTTGGATGCAATTCCAACTATGGAAGAAATCAAGCAAATTATCTTTGAAATGGATCCAGACAGCTCCCCAGGTACAGATGGTTTTTCAGACAGCCTTTACAGAGCATGTTGGCATATAATTCAAGATGATGTGGTCAAAGCAGTTCAACTTTGCTGGAAAATAAAATTTATTCCAAAAGGATTAAACTCCAATTTCCTGGTGCTTCTACCAAAAGTTGAAAGTGCAAGATCTCCTCAGCATTATAGGCCAATTGGGATAAGTAATGTGAGTTTTAAAATTTTTACTAAAATCATCACAACAATAATGTCATGTCTTATGCAGAAGTTGATTTCTCCCCAACAAGCAGCATATATCAAAGGAAGAAATATTCAAGACCAAATCTTATTAGCATCATAAATGATTAATGAAATGAAAAAGAAAAGAAGAAATGGTAATTTGGAGCTTAAACTTGACATATCTCAAGCTTATGACACTGTGAGCTGGAAGTTTCTTTTTCAAGTGTTAAAAAAGTATGGATTCTTAGATAATTGGTATGATTGGATAAATACTATATTTGAATTAGCAAGAATTTCAGTCATGCTTAATGGAGGACCAAATGACTTTTTTTTTTCAGTGGGTAGAGGGTTAAGACAAGGAGACCCCCTATCCCCCATTCTATTTATCTTAATGGAAGATGTTGTAAGTAGAAACATAACAAAGTTGGTGGAGGAAGGGAAAATACAGCCAATGGTAATAAATAAAGGGATTCATCCTTCTCATATGTTTTTTGCAGATGATGTATTTATTTTCTGCAATGGAGGAAAAAGAAGCATTCAAAATCTGATGAAGTTACTTGAAGAATATCAAGACAGCTCAGGTCAAGTGATAAACAAAATAAAAAGTAAACTTTTTGTAGATGGGACTACAACTGCAAGAATTCTGAAAATCAAAGATATGATGCAAATGGAAGTAAGTAATCTCCCTGACAAGTATTTGGGAATTATTTTACATGCTGGAAGAGTCAAAATTGCAACAGCGTGGCCTATGATAGAGTTGATGCAAAAGAAATTGGCTAGTTAGAAAGGGAAATTACTTTCATTCAATGATAGAATTATCCTAATCAAGTCAGTACTATGCAGTATTCCTATATATAGTATGGAAATTTATAAATGGCCAAAATCAGTAATAAAAATCTGTGAGAAGATAATCAGAAACTTCTTGTGGTCTGGAGATGGTGATATAAGAAAATTTAAGACTCTATCTTAGAATAAAGTGTGTTCTCCTTACAGTGAAGGAGGCCTTGGACTACAAACATTGGAAGTTCTTAACAAGGCTCTTCTTATGAAAATTCTCTGGAGAGTACTTAACTCAGAAGATGAATGGGCTCTTTTCATTAAAGCTAAATATCAAGATAACCTACACTAGTGGAAAAGTACCTGGAAAATTTCATCTATTTGGCCAGGTCTAAAATGGGCTTGAAATCATTTGAAAGAAAACATAAGGTGGTGTATAGGGGATGGAGAAAAAATTTCTTGCTGGTTTGATCCATGGCTAAACAATACTCCCATTATCCAAGAAGTTGGTTTCACTGAGTATGTCAAGCAGAACATCAATTTAAAAGTTTCAGACTTGATTAGAGAAGGAAAATGGAATATGCCTGAAGAACTGAAACAAATGCTTGCTCATTATACTCTACTTGAAATTGGAGTTGGTAATGATTGCTTAATATGAAATGGAGATATCAAAGGTAATTTCACTACTTTTTCTGCAGTCAACTTAATAAGAAACAAAGAACAACCTTTACATTGCTACAACAAAATATGGAATTCATTTTTACATCCAGCTATAGCAAGCAATATATGGAAACTGGTTCAAGGTGTTTATGCAGATGAATCTGTAATGGTGACAAAAGGTTTTGAACTAGCTTCCAGATGTTGCATTTGTGAAGAAGAGTGTAGTTGCAGGAATTCCCACACTACACCCTATTCAAGAATTTATCAATATTTATGATATAACTTGAAGATTAAAGACACTTTTTCATTAATATGATCTTAAGGAATTTTACAAAGATCAAGAACACAAAACACTTGATAAAGATTTTCTCTCTCCTAAAAATCTTCCTAACCCTCCAAAATTCATCATCCTCTCTGGAACTATTCATTTCCTTTATATAGGCATTTATATAGTGGATTACAGCTCATGACAGCTCATTTACAGCTAAGATTCCCTTTAATTTCGGATCTAGACTCCTGCGATAAATCGCAGGTGGCACCGCCTTAATATTTCGTAGGCTTAATCGATTCATCGCAAATTTGTCACGCTTTTCTCATGTTTCTGTCGTTTTCATCCAACATGTCATTTCTTACGTCACCTTGAGATGTTTCGTAGAATATCATTGATATATCGCAGAACTGTTGCTTATTATTGATGTGTCGCAGATCTGTTGTTTATTTCACAGGAATATTGTTGTAACAATATTCTGATCCTACATCTTGCCTCTTCTCATATCTTTTCTGCGAAGAAGATAAAGATCATGAGAACTTAAGTTTCTTGATTTTCCGCAACTCCTTGTCTTTTCACATTCCCTTCATTCTGACACGTCTCTGCATCCATCGCTAAATATTCTACGCGTGTTTTTTCTCTCATTTATCCCTTGACACGTCTTTTTTCAACCGTTGAATTCTGACCATTCATGTATTTTCTTCATTAAATGCATTGATGTTCTCGAGAATCTTCTTTCCTTATAAATATCTTCTTCGCTAATCTCCCCTCTTCTTTTTACTCTCTTTTTTTTCTTTTCTTCTTTACTTCTTCTCTGCAACTCTATTGTTCTTCATCTTCTTCCGCAAATTCCGGATCTATTACTGTTTCAATTTTATTTCCTTATTCTTCTTCATCTAAATCATCATTCCCATACTAAAAAAAATGGCCCCTGCTAAAAAATTAGGTCAACCCACTTTAATAAAACACCAGCAGAAACTTCAAACTTTAGGTTTTGCACTTTCTGAGATCCCTGGTCAATATTCAGACTCTGACCTCTCCATTGATCTAGCTTCAAGATTTCCTTCTTCTAATGAGAAGATCCTTATTTCGCTAGGTCAATTAGAAGCTGGCCTTCCTATCCCTCTTTATGACCCAAAACTCCCCCTTTTTTATAAAATTATTTCTCATGCCAAACTTTCACGAGCAATCTACCAATTAAGTGGAGATTGTATTCGTCTCATTCTTGAATATGCCTCTCGTGGAGATGGTAAAGGATCTCGCTGTCCTGATTCTGCGAGACATCCAGATTTTAAAGATATCCCAATTATTCCAGCGAAATATACCGTGGAGAATTTCTTTGCGAATTATCAAGTAATTCCCATGAAGAAAGAGAGCACGTGTTGGGATGTTCGTTTAAATAAGGATAAAAAAGTTGCGAAAGATAAAATTCTTATGCAAGATATAGATTATCATTCAAGTAAAAACCAAGGTCCACGATTCTCAAAAGATGACAAGTGGTGCAAATTTCCTCTCCTCCTTGAAGGTCCATATATTTTTGGCACTCTTGATATTCCTGCGGATCTTTCTAATCTTGCGTCGTATCGTCCTTGGGTTTTTAATTGGCCTGAAAAGAATTATGAGGTATATCCCGCAAAGTTTATCATTATTCGCAAATTTAGTTAAATATATTATTCTTACTAATTATTGAAACATCTTTTATCAGATTGAAAAAATGAAGGCTAGTTACGCCAGTACTAGGAATCCCAATCTCCTACAAATTTTGAAAACCTTCACAGATGAAGTAAGAAACAATCTTCTATAATCTTTAACAATATATTGTTGCCCCTGTTTCTTATCTTTATGTGTGATTGTTTTCAAGGAAATTCCATTTGTCGCGGTGGTTGAAGCCAAAGATAAAGGCAAAAGAGTATTAACTCCAAATGAAAGTTCTGGTACTTCCCCTCGCCGCAATAAAAATCAAACCACAGACGGTCCTCCAGAGAAGAGAAGAAAAACTCAACCACTTCTTCCACTTAGAGAGACTCCTATTATCGCTGAAAAGATAAAGAACTTGAAGAAAATGATGGGGTAAACCATGACGTCACTGTGGGCACTTCAACACATTTTTATTCCACAAGAATTAGATCTGCGATGGGTTTCTCTCAACCTGAGACTCCAATGGATCAACTATCAAATATTTTTAGGAATCCCATGCAAGGTGTTGGTGAGGATGATATCACTCGTACTTGCGATTATCTCTCGAAAATATGCAATGCTTCGATCTTGACTAATAATAAAGATCTTAAAGGAGTTTCCAGATTTATCGACTCAAGTTTTCTTCACGCGCTAACTTCGCTGGTATGCCCCTTTCCTTTTATTTTTATTGTAGTAAATTTTACATTTATCATGTGTATCGAAGATCTTTTACTTATCCTTACTCATTTTATCTTTTCTGTCGCAGACTGCTAGAGCTTCTTTTTCTGTTGCTTCAGAATTAGAAAATAGATTATCAACATCGCAGAAAAGGCTTACTGATTCACAATCTGAATCTGCGAAACTTCGTGAAAGAAATAAACAATATGAAGCTGAAATATCCCTTCTTCGCGAAAAATGCAAGCAATTGGAAGTATCTGGAAATACTGAGCTCCTTAATAAAAACAAATCGCTTAAAGTAGAAGTTGAAGTTCTTCAACAGAAATTAGTTGACAAGGAGAAGTTCTACAAACAAATTATTGGTATAAATCTTTTCTCTCTCTAATATTTATTTTTTTTACTTTTCTTCATTCTTGCTATTTTATAGCTTATTTGAGCAACCATTTTGCAGATGCCTATAATCTTACTGATGAAGCTCTTATTCTCAATTATTTTGATGAACCCATAGATGAAACCACTCTTATTCAGCGTCTTAATGACGCTTTAAATAATTATTCAGACGAAAAAAAATTAATACTTTGTCCCTTGATGAGCTTAAACATCAGGTTTCCCTTATGAGAATAGACTATAGATCCACCTTGAGTATGTCCAATAGTTTAAAGACTTGCAAAGATGAATTTAGAGAAAAAAATCAAAGTCTTAAAAGCCAAGAAGAGTGAACTTGAGAAGGATAAAGAACGCATTACTCTTCAAGGCGCTGAAGCTCTATCAAAATTTCGCAATACCCTTATTGATACTGAACTTGAGAGAGATAGACTTAAGGATGAAAATTTTAAATTTCTTAAAAGAGAAAAACAAATTTGTTCCTATCTTCTCATTCAAAGTGATGATGAATTCGCATGGGCTGCGGCAATTCTTGATAATGCTAGGAAAAACTTAGCAATAGATGTCAGTCTTCATACCGAGCAAGCAACCTTGATACAATAAATAATTCATGAGAGAGAAGGTTATTTATTTCTCCTCTAACATCTTTATACTTTTTGTAGATTTTCAACGAATTTCTAATTTGTTATTGTACCATCGCAGAATCTGAAGAAAAACATTCCACAAGGATAGCAGAACTTGAAGAAGAAAAAAGTGGTCTTGCGAAAAATCTTGCTTCCCGCAATGATAAAATCTCTAGACTGCGAGAGAAAATAAAGATATCCAACTCCAATTTGTGTAATAATCTTCTCATCGTTCGCAATAATGCTATTGAGAAAGTTTGTAAAGATAATGATCTTCCTCTTAGTCTATATCCTTGTCTCTTGGAGAATATCCCAGCCAGTTCTGAAGTACCAGTTATTTCTGACAGTGAGGCTGATATAGATGAGAATGAAAGCGAAGATGAAGAAGAAACTAACGATGATGAAGACGAAGATGAAGATAAAGATGAAAATAAATCTCAATAGTTTTGTTTTTTCTTTTTGATCTTCTCTTGTATTTCTCTCTTTATTTCTTGCGATAATTATCTACAACAAATTGTAATACTCTTTCTGCAAAGTATTTGCAACTCCTGATATTTTTCAATATATAAATTCCCTTTTTTGCTTCTATCTGTCTGTTATTTATATGAATTTATCATATAATGATGAATAACAATACTATCCATTCTATGCATCATTCCCATACTTGCCTCTTGTTATTAATCTGCAATATGATAAATGAATTATCGCAAATATTTCTGCGAAACATCTGTTATATGCTTCACAGATATAATTTTGCTTGTGGTCTTATTTCGCCTTCCTAGTTAAAGGTCTTATTATGCCACTTTTATGAGACAAGATCGCAGGACATTCTTACTTTTACATGTAATAATCCCTTGATATTGCCTTATCATTTTAATTTTAATCTTTGCGACAATATGATAAATCTAAGCCACCTTGTGAGATTAATCTATCTTTGCTTTTTAAGACTTATGACATTGCCGTCTTTGCGATGAAATCGCAGGACGTATTTGATATTTATATCCTCTTATTATTAATTTCATTTATTTCATCTTTTGATATTATCGCAAAAACCCATTGATCTCATCTTAACTTTTCTCTTTAGGCTTTTTGTCCAGTTACGCGGCAATATGACGGGCCTAAATATTCTTGCGAATATAAAGTCCCATGACATTGATGTCTGTGTCACGCGACAATACGACGGGTCTAAATATTCTTGCGAATATAAAGTCCCATGACATTGCCGTATTTTTTGATACACAGCTCCCTAATGGAGGGTATCACCCTTATCTCTCCCCCCGGTTGCCCCTTCAAGGATTATACATCGTCCATACAAGACTAGCACTTTCCCATCCGGTTCTGCCAACAACCAGTTGTTTTCGCAGTCTTGTCCTTTATGCCTTATATGGCTTATAGTTACAAGACTGCACCCTAAGTGGGGTTTTCTTCGGGCCGAACACATCGTAAGCCAAGACTTGCCGTGGATGGCCAGGGTAGGTTCATCCATCCCGGGCACCCACAGCTCAACCGTGTACCTCGGCGCCTTGATCATACGTATGTTGCATTCCTTAGGAGAAACTCTCGGGCGCCCAACCAGGGTATAACCTTATATAATTGGGAATCCAAGTTATCTCTCCTGGATGGACTTTCTATAATCCCAATTCTCCATAACTAGGTTCCAGCAGCGGTATAGCCTTTCCCATAGCCATGCAAAGAGATACCCCCCTTATGACGCACTTTAAGGACATTGCCTCTTACGGAATAGAATCCGCGAACTAAGGTGTACGCCATAAAAATTCGTCCCATTCTTATATATTTTTAGGCGATTTTCACCCATCTTATGCATTTGCATTAAAAAGTCTTATATGTGATTCGAAATCATCATCTTTTTCTTTTAATAGAGAAATTCTTATTTTTGAGCAATTTTTTTTTTCCCGCAACATGATATTGTTGCACTTCTTTTCTTCTGTGACAAATGATTATTCGCAATTTCTTTATACTTGATTTATCGCAACACCTTATACTTGTTTGTTCTCCTGCGAAGAATGAAGATTTCAACTTTTTCCCATATTCGCATGATTAATCACTATTGATTCTTTTGGGACAAACTATTCTTGTAATATATCCTTTCCCCGCAACTCTATATTGTCCACCATCAATTTTTCATCTCTCTGAGTTTGCCTCCTGTTATGTTGCCAATCACGATTTCGAGCATTTATTTCTTCGCAAGTATTAATGTCAACTTCATAACACTTTTTGCCTTCAAACCAATCACCTTTAATTATCCCAATACCATGAGGATGTGGAAACTTTATGCATTGATGATATGTTGATGCTATGCCCAAGATCCCATGGAGCCATGGTCTTCCAATTAAGGCTTTGTAAGGAGATTCTATATCCACTACACAAAATTTGATTTTTGAAGATATCTTGTTCAACGGAATTTCCATAGTAATTTCTCCTTTTGGCTTGTTTGCAGTGCCATTAAAACCATAGATCTTGTAAGTTGAAGGGATTAACTCATCATCTCTTCCACCCATTGTGCGATATGTATGATAAAATAAAATGTCTACCGAGCTACCAGTATCAATTAAAACTTTATCTATTGCCCAAGAATCATTTGCTGCGTCATCATCATCTTCTTCTCCTTCTTCTCTGTATTTTGGATTTATCTCTAACTTCACCACCAATGGGTTGTCATGCATATTCCCAGGCTCTGGTATCTCTTCTGCAATAAAAGAAATAACTTGTTTCTGCCATTCTTCTAACGGAGAAATCTTTGCAATATTCATCACCTCTCTTCCCTCTATATCCCTTGCAAATACTTTGCTTAGCACATTGTCATGGAAATCCTCTATCGTTTTCTGCGAATGTACAATTGAATTGCAAAATTTATTTTTTGTTGTAGCTCCTACTTCAATGACAAATGTTTCGGCTTCTTTTGCAACATTAACTCTGCGAATTTCTGGTGCTTGCGGAAATTGCTGCGATTGTAAATATCTTGCTAGAAAATGATTTAATTTCCCCTATTAAATCATTCGCAAAATAATTCTTTTTACATTTCTACAATTATGCACAGAGTGTCCATGAAAATGATGATAAGGACATAACTCTTGATTTTGGTTGTTAGGATGTGGTTCTTTCCCCATGTTCCATGGTGAGGGTATATTCTCCATCAGAATAATCCCTTCCCAAATCTTGTCTATTCCGGTGTTTAAAGGTGGCAATTTGATGTCTTCCCACATATGGAGTTGTTGCGAGGTATACCAATAATTCTTCATCTTTCTCTAGTTTCTGTAATATGGATGTATTTGTGAGATATTCTTTGATTCCTTGAAAAGATTTTTCACATTCATCAGTCCACTTGAATTTTGCTCCCTTCTTAAGTATGTTGAAAAAATGTTTGCACTTATCTGACATTCGCGAGATAAATCTTCCAAGTGAAGCCAAGAGTCCGTTTAGTTTTTGTACTTCCTTTACCGTTGCAGGTGTTGGCATGTCACGAACTGCTTGTACTTTTTCTGGATCAACTTGTATTCCCTCCTTTGATACTATATATCCCAAGAATTTCCCAGACGCAACTCCAATTATACATTTTTCAGGATTTAATTTGATGTTGAACTTTCTCATTTGTTCAAATATTTCCTTCAAATCTTGCACATGATCTTTGGCTTCTTTGCTTTTTATCAACATATCATCTACATATACTTCCAAAGTTTTATGTATCCACTTTGCGAACACCTTTTCAACCATTCGTTGATATGTAGCACCCGCATTTCGCAAACCAAATGGCATCTTCACATAACAATATAAACCTCTTGGAGCAAAAAAGGCTGTATGTTCTTGATCTTCTTCTGCGAGTGATATTTGATTATACCCTTTATATCCATCAAGTGAAGTGACTCTATCATGTCCTGCAGCTAATTCCACCATTTGTGGTATGTCTGATAATGGAAAACTGTCTTTGGGACAGGCTTTGTTTAGATCAGTGAAATCTATACAAATTCTTGTCCCTTTATTATTTTTCGGAACAATGACCATATTCGCAATCCATTTTGGGTATTTTGATTCCCTTATGATTCCTGCATCCAGCATCTTTTGTAATTCTTCTTCTATCTGTGCATGATAATTTTGTGAGATCTTCCTTATTCTTTGTTTGAATGGTCTTATGTTTTTATCTATGTTCAATCTATGACACGCCACTGATGGATCAATTCCTGGTATCTCATCTACACTTCCTACGAATATATATTTATATTCTCGCAAGAGATCAATAGTTCTCTTCTCTTCTTCTTTATCCATCTTAGTTCCAATTCGCAAGAATAAAGACTCCTCTTTACTTCCAATATTTACTTCTTTGGTTGGTTCAGCTGCGACATACTGGGACTTTGCTCCCCCATAGGTGTTGGTTCTTTGATTATTTTCACTGGTTCCCCTTCTTTTTCTGGAATCTCACTTGGTATTCCTCTTCCTTCCTTTGCTCTTATTGTATACACTCTAAATTCTTCTTCCTTTTTTGCTTCCTTGGAAAGTTTTCTACGAAACTGTTTCTTTCTTGCTCTCCCTCCATACTGTTTTACTTCAATCTGATAACAAAATTTTGCACTATCAAGATCTCCTTTTATTTCATGTATTCCATTTGGTGTAGGAAATTTGATTTTCTGATGTAATGTTGAAGTAACAGCTTTGATCGCATGAATCCATGACCTTCCTATCATCATATTATATGGAGATTCCATATCTATCACACATAATACTATATGTGTTTCGATTTCTCCTAGCAATACTCGCAATGCTATTTCCCCTTTAGATTTTGCTGTAGATTTTCCCAATCCATGAATAAGACATTTTGAATTTGTGATTTCTTCATCTTTAATTCCCATCCCCTTAAGTGCATGATAGAATATGATATTAACAGAGCTCCCTGTATCGATCAAAATTCGGTTTAATTTCCATTTTTCTATAGATTTTGCAGCTTTCTCTTCTCGCATGACCGGAATTGTGACCACCAATGGTGAAGTGTGTTTCAATTCTTCATTTGGAATTTCTGCTACTGAAAATGTGATTTTATGTTTTTCCGATTCTTCCAAAGTGGTTATTTTCTCCACCTCCATGATCTTTCTTCCTCTACAATCTCGCTTGTATATCTTTCCCTTCATGTTATTATGAAATTCATCAATCATTGTCTTTGTGATCATATTACATTCTTCTTTTTTACAATCTCCATCTACTGACTCCATTTGATCTTCAAATTTTCCACAATTCCTTCAAATTTTAGCTATCACAATCCTCAGGTCCCTGTTTCTAGCACCATTTATGTAGTTGCAGAATAACCTACAACTACACCCTCAATAGAATTTGTAAAATTTAAGAAGTTCTTGATGATGAATGACAATTTTCTTATTAATTCTCTTAATTGATTACAAAGAAGTATCTAAATGGAACTAGAATAGTTACAACTTTCTCTATTCTCTTTCCTAAGATATTTTCTAACACTCCTTAAAAGAACCTCTCGAATTTTACCTTTGAACTCCTATTTATAGTAAAATTTGTACAACTGTATATGTGTTGCGAAGTATCGCAACATATCTTCGCAAGATTATTTTATGCTCGCAAATATTTCATACTTCCTCGTGCTTCCTCTATCATCGCATTGTTTTGTAGCTCTTTCCTCTTATATTTATTACGATGTTCGTAAGCTAATGTCTTGCGATATTCGGTACCTACAGCGGCTAAACTTGTGCCTGTGTGAATTGGATAAGACTCCATCTCATTTTGTTTTTCCTCCAAAGCAATATATTCTTCCTGCAATTCTCACAGTTCTGTCATGGTAATTTTGTTTTTAACTCTGAAGACTTGGATGTATAATAGATTCGTCGCAAACATAGCATTTATTAAGGATAAAATGAGATATCTTTCATCTACTCTTCCTGCCATTTCACTACACATTGTCCTCCATCTTATCGTTAAGTGCTTTAAACTCTCACCAACTCTCTGTTTCAATCCAAACACATCTTCAATTCCAGGTCGCGTAAAGTTATTGATGATGTATGCTCCTAAGAAAGTAGTTTACAAATGCATGAACGAAGTTATTGTATTCTTTGGAAGACTTTCGAACCACTTCAACGCTTCGCCAGTTAAACTTGACGCAAAATATTTGCACAAAACGACATCATGGTTCTCCCATTGTAGCATACATCGAATATAAGCTTTGATATGTTGGACAACACACGTAGTCCCATCAAATATACTGGTCAACACCGGTAAATTGCATTTTGGAGGTATCCCTCCTAATTGTACCTCTTGAGTAAATGGAGTTTTCGCAGCTTCTTCGATTGCCTCATCAAGTTGTCTTCTTCCTCCTTCTCTTCTGTTATTTATCATTCCTCTCATTTCTTCCAATTCTCGCAAGATTTGTTTATTCCTATCAGAATTTTGCTCCATTGGCCTTTTCAACGCAGCCTCTCTTCGTCTGCGTTCATTTCTTTCTTGTCTTGCGATGTTTCGCGCTTCTTCTCCAACATCTTGGTTTTGCCTTCTTCTGCGATTTTCTTCTTCTTGCAAATTAATTTGTCTTTCATTCTCTTCTCCGCGAATTTCCTCATCCCTTATTGTTTCTCTTCGTTGCCTTTCTATGTCTCTGCGAATTCTCTCATATTCCTCATTGAGATTATCATTATTACGATTTTTCGCACGTCGTCGTTCTCGATTATCATGATTATTCTGACGCAACGCTGTTTGAATTTCTTGTTCTTCTACTTCTGCTCGCAATCTCTCTCTTTCTCCCGCTAAATGTACTTGCTCAATATAATGCCTCTCAATATCATCTTCGATTATTCTGCGATTTCTTCGAATCTCTTCATCACGTAACATTCTCCTTCTCTCTTCTTGATTTTCTCCCTCATCCTGATTATGTCTAATGTCTAAAGTTTCACCGCGTGGAATGTAACGATCATTTATCACATTCTCGCCAATATTTTGTATAGGGAGATTTTGTCTTGTTTCTTTTCTATATGATCTTGAATTTGATCTCATGCTGCTTCTCGATCTTCTATTTTGCAACCTCAAATTTTCCATTCTTAATTCATGATTTTGCCTTGTAAGATTGGCACGTTCTTCTGCCTCTAATATTCTTTCTTCCTGTATCCTTTGTCTCAAATCATCTACTACTTCATGCTCCTCATGAATTAGTCTTCCATCCATTTCTTGATTTCTTTCCTCTTCTTGATTTTCCGCTTCTTCTATCGAATCCGACCTCCAAGTATGCACACTTACTCTATCATAATCCACATTTCTATCTTGTGCTCGTGTTTGTTGATTCGGTGGTTGGATTGATTTTTCTGCTCCATTTCTCACTCTACTTCTTCCTGATCTGATCCTTAAAGATCCTTCCAATTCACATGTTCCTTCCCCTGCCATTCTTTTACTTCTTCTCAATGTTGTTGGTGGTTCTAATGTATTTCTTCTCCTTCTAGCCATTTCTTCAATTCTAATAATTTCTTCAAATCTTCAAGATGTAATTTGAAATTTCTCAAATTGATTCCTCCCTGTTTCTGGGCGCCAAAATGTAGTTGCAGGAATTCCCACACTACACCCTATTCAAGAATTTATCAATATTTATGATATAACTTGAAGATTAAAGACACTTTTTCATTAATATGATCTTAAGGAATTTTACAAAGATCAAGAACACAAAACACTTGATAATGATTTTCTCTCTCCTAAAAATCTTCCTAACTCTCCAAAATTCATCATCCTCTATGGAACTATTCATTTCCTTTATATAGGCATTTATATAGTGGATTACAGCTCATGACAGCTCATTTACAGCTAAGATTCCCTTTAATTTTGGATCTAGACTCCTGCGATAAATAGCAGGTGGCACCGCCTTAATATTTCGTAGGCTTAATCGATTCATCGCAAATTTGTCACGCTTTTCTCATGTTTCTGTCGTTTTCATCCAACATGTCATTTCTTACGTCACCTTGAGATGTTTCGCAGAATATCATTGATATATCGCAGAACTGTTGCTTATTATTGATATGTCGCAGATCTGTTGTTTATTTCACAGGAATATTGTTGTAACAATATTATGATCCTACAAAGAGCAAGACAATATGATGCATTTTATGTGGACCTGTAAGTTCAGCAAAGAGATCTGGCAATGGATATGCCCTGTGTTCAATTTTAAAAATCCTCATTCCTTTGAAGATATTTGTAGCAGTGCAAGATATAAAAGACCTTTTATTAAAGAATGTTGGATTGTTACATCTTGTGTAATAATGAAAGAGCTTTGGTTCCAGAAAAACAGCTTGTGGTTTGACCACATAAATCCAAATCTGCAAGGTTTCAAAGCAAGAATCAAGAAAACAGTATATGAAGGAAGCCTCAAAATGAAAAGCTATAAATGGAACTTTGACACTGATAATCAGGTAATCTAATATTTCAAACTTGAGCCAAGAGATATCAAATTCCAAAATATTAAGGCTTGTTATTGGAGCCCTCCTTGTCTTGGATACATCATGTTCTGTTGTGATGGGGCATCAATTGGAAACCTTGGGGTTGCTGGTTTTGGTATGGTAATTAGAAATCATTTAAGCCAAGTGTTAGGGGTGATATCTGGGGGAGTAGGAACTGCTACAAATTATATTGCAGGAGTGTATGCAGTCATAAATGCAGTGGAGTTGGCTGTTGAATGGAAAATGAAGAATATAATCTTAACTTCTGATTCCAAAACAGTCATAACAGAATTTGAAAGCAACAAGATGCCCTGGTTTGTGAAGATGAGATGGAAGAAAGCAGTTCAGCAGATTCAAGAAATCAAATTCTGACACAGCTACTAAAAAGGGTTCAAGATTATTTGCTGGACAAAGACTTGTTTATGAGGGGAGACCAAATTTTTTAGCAAGAGTAGAACAACCAAATGTTGAGTATTATAGAATCTGTTAAGAGGTTATTTTTAGCATGTGGCTTTAGCTGTTGTTAGTGTTGTTGAGTCCTTTACTGGGCCTTTTAAGTTGGCTATTTTAAACTCAATCTTTTGGGCCTATATAGTTGGCTCTCTTTTTCCTTACAATCTCTTGTAACCTCCAATTTTTTGGGCTTGCTTTTTTAATCAATGTAAATATATGATTCAGAAAAAAAAAATCAAGTGCGCAGTATCCTGCTGGGATCAGAGGCGTAGGAGCATAATTGTACCTTGGATCAATGTGAGATTGATTAGGGTTCAACTACAGTCCAGACCGAAGTTAGCTTGGAGTAGGCTAGTGTCTGTAGCAGCTTAGTACAATGTATGTCTAATCTGGACTAGGTCCCGGGGTTTTCTGCATTTGCGGTTTACTCGTTAAAAAAATTCTGGTGTCTGTGTTATTTTTTTTCCGCATTATATTTTGTTATATATAATTGAAATAATACAGATTGTGCGTTGTTCAATTAATTAGAATATTTGACATTTTGGTTGTTGATTTAAATTGATTGAGACTTGGATATTGGTCTTTGGTACTATCCAAGTTATCTCTCTTTGACAAAGACTCACAAATTCTATTTGCTTGAGGAAAGATCAAGTTGAGAGATTGAGATAATCACTCCTTGAGATATTTTCTAATTGATTGAGTCTGACTGTCTAGTTGATTCTCTAGAAATTAACTCGGAGTTTTTCCATACAGATTTCTAATCGAAATATTGGGTGTGGTTTTTAGATCCCCGCTTTTTCAATTGGTATCAGAGCAGGAAAACACCTTAAACCTGATAAGTTTGTGTTTGTTTATTCCTTAAAAATTGTCCCATGGGAAATTTCTTTGGAAAATTTGCTCTTGGCATCGTAATGCACGCCATAATTTCTTAAAGATTGATCAAGATCTATTATGGTCAAAACCTCTAGTCTCTCATGATAATCCCATTTCATATGAGAAGGAAGTTTTAGATGATATGTGTCAATCTAAAGAAAAAAATAAAAAGAAGGAGATATTGAGGAAACGTTCATGGCGCTCAAGGATATGGAACCTCACAAGATTAACTAAGATCTTTATGAGGAGTACTATCATAATGGATCAGCTGATAAAGATCTATTCAGAGAATTCGAAGAATTTTTTAGATCCTTAGAAAAACTTAATTCTGTTAAGTCTAAGAATCACTCTGAAAAGGGTTATGTACATATTAAACCATTAAATAATATTGTACAACCTGGAAAACGAAAGAATCCTTCTTCTAGGCATATCAAACAAAGGATATGAAGCTCAGACTCCCCTGATTATCATCATTATGTTGATTACATTACAGGTACTGTTCACACTGGTCAACCGGAAATGTTGCATGAGAATCTCTCTGCACATTGTGCCTCTTGGTAACAAGAATGGAACTACCCCATGTGTATATATCTTGAAATGGGGCAATAAATGGTTTGAATCGTGTATAGGTTTTTCTTGAAATTTCAAATAAATCTTTCTAGTGCATCCATCATGTTACGGGATGCATAATCCTCGATGTACGAACGTCTAACAAAACCCCCCATTGTTCTTTGTGGGTTTAAGTTCGCAAACGGGTCCAAGCTCATTTTTGGTTTTATAAAGAGGAAGTTCACGCACTCTCTTCTTCCTCTCACCCGTTCGCGTACGTGAACTTCTAGGGTTTTGTGTTTTGGATCCATTAAAGACACTTTGGAGAAACTAAGAAAAAGGGTGTTCAAGACTCACTCCAAGTAAGTAAATTCCCCGTGTTCCTTTCAATTTATTAGATCTCATGATGAATTCTAAGGGCTCAAAAAGGAATTCCAAAAATTCAAATATCTTTAGTATGGATCTTCCTTGTAACCAAAATTCTCTTAGGATTAGGTTTGTGGATGATTCATGTGCTAGAATTTTTGAGAAGATTTCATCTAAAAGTTTTATTATAGAAAACAAATTGGATATATCTAGTGGACATGATGAGGATTTAGCTTGCTTCAAAAAATTCAATCTTGGAAATATCTTTGATGGTCTTGGTCAAGGATTTGATTCTCTCACAAGAATTTCCTATGCCAACATTCATGATATTGATCTTAATAAGATGGAATTCAAATCGATGATAAACAGAAAAAGGTTTCTTGTTGATAGAGAGTTAATTTCGAAGATTACCAACATTCTATTGGGAAACGTGTGTATCCCTAGACCGAGTGATGAACGTCCATCATGTGATGATATCGCTTTTGGGATTTATGGCAAGAAGGTAGCTTGGAATCAAGGAAAATTTCCTATTAATGATCTTAGTATCTCATTGATGGCTTTTGGGAAACTTGGTATCCCAAATCTTTGTCCTTCCATGATTGAGAATTCTTGGTGGAATTATGAGTTTGGTGAATTAGTCTATTTCCTTGATACGGGTGTTCAAAGTCTCGATATATGTGGTTTTATCATTCATCAAATAATTTTGATGACTTCACCTATCAAGATGTTAGGTTATCCATGCTTGATTGGACAAATTTGTCGTGATCGTGGCCTTGATTCAATTGGAAACTCCCTCGGGGTTCCCAAACCGGTTCGACCGTGTACCTTCAGACGCATAAGGGAGAATGTATGCAAAAGACAAAGGGATGCCTTGCTTAATGATTGCGACCCTACCACCTTGAGTCTACTTTAAAAAAATCACAAGGGTGTGTGTAAGGTTAATTCAAGGGTGAAGTGCATTCAAGAACAATTGTCGGTGGTTTCAACTAAGTTTCCCGAGCTCAATGAAGAGTTGAAAACAATTCAACCATCTTGAAGTATCTCCGATAATGAAGAGGATGAGTAATGTGTTCTTTTTGCCTAGTAAATCTTCTATTTTTCTTGTTTTGTTTAGAAGAATAACTAGTGGTCTGGAATAGCCATTATTGTGATTACACATAGCTATGTCCAATGTTTTCATCTTCTTGTTTTTAGATTTATTTGTTTAAATTCTAAACTTGTTTGGAAGATGATTTTTGCAATATTAATCTTTATGGTTTTATATATTGCAATATTTTTATGGGATATGTGTGTTTACGTCCGTGAACTTAATTGTCTTATATTTTGTCAAAAGTAAATTTGTTCGTGTATTGATATGCAAGTATTGATAAAAGAATGAATAGACTTTTGATAATCACAAAAGTTAAGCCTATATTGTCAAGTTTTGGTGGAAGATAGGTTAAAATCTTTTGTGATTTAAGGATTATGTCTATTGTATTTCATCGTGCAAATGGTGATGAAAATAGAATGAATCCTTGCTTATTCCACGGTATAAGGTCGATCTCAGATCCACAATTTTTGTGTAAATACTGTGTTGTTCCATGAAGTGTCTTATGTTGAGCACTAAAACAACAAAAGTTGATTAATTTTGTGATTAGCTTAGTTGTTGTTCCGTAAGGTACTTTATGTTGAACATGTTAAACTAAACTAATCATCTTGTATGGTTATTTAGTTAGCACTCCATAAGTTTTCTTATGTTTGAGCATTTCTTTGACTAGGTTGGTTATTCATGATTAACTTAGTCATTGCTCCATAGAACATGTTAAACTAAATTAAATTGATTACTTTTGTAATTAGCTTGATTGAGTATGGCAATTAGTGTAGGATAAGAATATCGCACCAACAATGCTCTTGCGAAATATTCATTTACAACATTGCGATGCCGTCGCAGACTAAAAGAAAAAGGGACATAACATATGGAGACAACATAAACATGAAGAAAGTGTGACAATCTAGCGAAGTTTAGGATATTTACAAAATTAACATTTGTAAGCTTGTGAAATGCCGCAAGCCAGATTCGAAATTAACGAATAGCTTAGCTGTCATCCACTATGTAATACACTATATAAAGAGTTAAATAGGCGTAAGGAAGGAGAGATTAATTTTGGAGTGTTGAGAAAATTTTGAGGAGAGATAAAGTCCAAAACAATATTTGTATTCTTGATTTCATTTCTTTCCTGTAACATTTCTAGAATCAATTAATAAAAAGTGTTGTTCTTGATCATAAAGATGTGTTGATTATTATGAATTATTGTGAGGGATATATTGTGGGATTTTCTGCAACTACATAATGGCGCTAGAAACAGGGATTGATGTTGTTCTCAGCGTGAAGATTAGTATTGTGATTTGAAAGAATTTGTAGTAGTTAGTGAAACATTGCATATAATTTTCAACAATTCATTGAGATTGAAGATATGGCTAGAAGAAGAAATGCTTCAAGACAACCAACAATTATTAGAAGGAGTAAGAGACTTGATGGAGAAGGGAGAAATGAAATTAGGGAATCATCAAGAATGAATAAAAGAAACAATGGAGAAAATCAAATTCAACAACCAATTCAGCGTACGCCAACACAAAATAGAATTGTAGATTATGACAGAGTGAGTGTACACTCATGGCAGTCAAATTCAGCAGATGAAGCGGAAGAGGAGTAACAATTAAGAAACAATGGACGAATAGAGGAAGATCATGAAGCAGTTGGAGGAATAATTCATCGAAATGAGGAGGTTGAGGCATTAAAGTCGTTGAGACATTAGAGGCGTTGAGACAAAGAATACATGAAGAAAGAAGATTAGAGGCATAAGAGCGTTCAAATATGACAAGGAAAAATCATGAGTTGAGGATGGAAAACATAATATTACAGAATAGAAGGTCAAAGAGTACTACAAGATCAAGTTCACGATCAACTAGAGGGGAAAGAAGGAGAAATTCACCTGTAGTAAGTGCTAATGAAGATATTCCAGAGGAATTACAAACTCCATATGGAGAACCTAGCAAAAGGAGATCGTTACATCCCACAGGTCGAAATTCTCCAAGATGGACAAAACAACAAGAATCAGGGGAATGATCTGCGTCGGGAACGAAATAATCAAGATGGCGAAGAAAATCAGGAAGAAGGAAGGAGAATACTACATGGGAGAGAAACTCAAAGAAATCAACAAGAAATTGAAGATGAAATTGAGAGGCATTACTCTGAACAAGCACGTCTAGCTTGCGAAAGATACAGATTGAGAGAAGAAATGGAGGAAAGAGAGCTCCAAGAAGCAATACGCCAGAACAATCATGACAATCGAGAAAGAAGACGCGAACAAAATCGCAACAATGTTAACATCAATGTAAGAGCAGAATCTCGCAGCATTATTATGCTTGCAAATAATTAACGACGCAACAAATGATAGCTTGCGAAATTGTGGAGAGAAAAGACATCTTGTTAGAAAGGACGCGAAGACTCGCATGACATATTTTAGATCCGAAATTTCGGGACAACACAACTGTCATATTTTATGTAAAATCATATAAATAGCCATTTAGGCATAAGAGAAAGGGAGGGTTCTTTTGGAGAGTTCTTTTGGAGAATAGATTTTGGAGAGACATTTGAAGTTAGAATTTTTTACAGAGAGAGAGAGACTTATTTTCTTGATGATCTTATTCCCCAAAAATCTAGAGATCCAAATATTCTTTAATGGAGTCTCAATTGTAAAATCATGTAATTACATACAATCACTAGTGAAGAACCATGGATGTAGATCACAATGATCGAACCATGTAAAAATCTTCGTGTCTCTTTTACAATTTTAGTACTTTAATCTTCATTTTCATATCAAATAAATTAGATCATGAAATCAAATTAATAGAATCTCATGAGGGTGTAGTTGTGGGATTTCCTGCAACTACATAATTGGCGCTAGAAACAGGGACCTGCTATTTGATAGATTGAAGAAGATTCAAAGAAATTGGCTACTGTTAGAGTTAGAATTCGTGAGATCTAAAAAATTTGAGAGGAAATTATCTAATGGAGAAGTTGTGTCTTCCAACAAACACCTACAACACAGTGAAAGAAAGTAAAAGCAAAAAGATAAATATAAAGATGCAAAGCTACGTCAAAAGGATGAGTTTCAACATCAACAGAATCTACATCAGCTATGACAGAAAATTTCCTTCGCAAGAATTTCCTTCCCAAACGTTTGCGTAGCATAATTTGTACTGAGACGTTATATTAACAGCAAACTGCTGCGTCAAGATGACTAATCCCCATATTTTTACAAAGTTCTGCGTCACAGGCGAAGAAGTGTCATTCCCGCGAAGAAACGTACTAAGCATTAATCCAACTGCAATCAACGTCAAGTTTAAACAAATGACTCACAATGCATTATTTCGCTGAAATATTTCTAAGACCAATCATCTCAAGTGAACGATATAATCATATAGGGGGTAAATGTCTGCGAAATAATCATACAGAGAAATGTGAACGATATACCCATTTATCATTTGCACATTAGCGAACAACACTTGCGAGAAATACAAATTTTTTAGAGACGGGAGCACAACAAAGAAAGGAGAGTGATTATTCCATCACAGCAACAACGACACAAGAGTATTTCATCGCAGCAGTTCATTCACACTCATTTTCTAACACCTAATGAGCTATTAGTGGCAAAGAAGGAAAGAAATTTGCTAACTCACGGGCGAAACTTTGTTATCTTAGAGAAGCTAAATCAATCTTCATAACACTTTTGCAAAGACATAGTTCGTAGTAAGTCAATTATTCATCCACTACGGTAGATGAATCCATGAAAGAAAAGAAAATCAAAGAGGAAAGAAGAGAAGAGACGGGGAAGGATTTCTGCGAAGCATACTTGTTATCTGATTCATTAAAGACTAAGGGTTGTCCAGAATTGTCACTCGAGGAAATGCACTTCAACTACAACCTCCGCGTATCAATGTCTAGTCACCAACCAAAACAAAAAATAGAAGCCAATAGCAGCCAACTTAAAGCTCATCAGCGTCATCAAGATTCTGAATCACAAGACGCAGAATACATTTCTCAGACAACGTTTCGCAGATGTCATCTCCCTTAGCAACATTATATTGATCGCAGCAATGTTTCGCAGACGACGTTATTTTTCCAAATATTTTCATAGAAGAGAAGAGAAGTTAATAAAGGTTTGCATAGAAGTTAATGAAAATGTTTAAGAAATGTGCGTTCATTTCACATAAAAATAAGAGAAGAAGTACGGTTGGTACTGAGCGGAAATAAGGAGCAAAATGTTGTGATATTTCTCTACTCAACTTCGCAAGACATAACTTCTATGAAGAAATAATTAGCAAATCAAGCAAAGAGGAAAACATAGAGCAAATGAGGCTGACGCAAAAGGCATACAAACTTGATGAGTAGCAAAAAGTAGACCCACAAATTGGGCTTTCGCAATATCTTTGGTTATTTCGCAAGAAGAAAATGGGAGATTATTTCGCAGACATATTTCGCAAAAAATGGTTAGAACAGTTGGTATGGCGCAACATTATACAAGAGGCGGATCAAGAGTTAATTTTACAAGACTTCATTTCTCATTCCTTCTCATTTAGTAAGCAAATCGATTACTTCGCAAGAGACGACAACAACATAAATCGCATGAAAGATAAGTACCACTTTGCTAGAATATTTTATTTACAGAAAATAAAAGATTTTTGATTTTATTTACCAAAAGCGATATACTCGCAAGATTTCTAAAATTTCTAAGATTTCAAAACATTTCAAAGATTTTTTAGATTGGTGAAAAGCGATACAATCGCAAGATTCAAAAATGAATTCATCGCAAAAATTTAAAGATCTCAAATTTTTTCAAAGACTTCAAAGTTACAGAAAACAGAGAAAATTAAATTTATATATTTCTATAGAACAGTTTTGATCTAAAGACGCGATATGAATACTTCTCATATTTCTTCAAGGTGTGAAACAAAAAGGTAATCAGTATATTTGTTCGTAACGTATAATAAAACGTATTTTGAAAAACAAGAAAATGAAATGAGGCATTTCGCAACATGAAAAATTTATGATGAGTTTTTATGAATAAAAACGATTTATTGCGATCATCTTTCATAAAAGAAAGACGCAAACTGTGATCATCTTTCAAAAAAGAAAGAAAGCCGCAGAAATTTTACACATGCAAACCTTTGTGACGTACACCCTAGTTCGCGAAGCAACATTTCGCAAGAGGCAAAGTCCTAAAGTACGTCATTTAAGGGGGTACCTATAAGCATGGCTCGGGGAAAACGGAACACCACCACGGAACCTGAGTACATGGACATTACGGGGTACATAACCCAAAAACGGGGTACCTATCCGGGTAAGACACCTTGGATTCTCAACCTAATCTTGCGATGTAACATGATTTAGGTTGGGAGAATAAGGCATACTGTCTTTCCCAAGAAGTGAATAAAACGATCAAGGCGCCGAGGTACACGGTTGAGTCAAGAGTGCCGGATGGGTTTGAAGCACATCTGCCATTCTTGACAAGTCTTGGAAAATGATGCACTTGGCCCAAAGATACCCCATAGGGTGCAACCTCGTAACTATAAGCCCTATAGGCAAAAAGGATAAGAGGTTGCGAACAAAAGCTGGTTGTTGGAAAAACCGGATGGGAAGAGCTAACCTTGTATGGTCGATGTACGCTTCCTTGAAGGGGCAACCAAGGGGAATATAAAGGGTAGCACCCTCCATTAGGGAGATGATACGTGCTATAAGACGCAAATGTCATGAGGCTTTTTGTTCGCAAGAACATAAAGGCTTGTCATATTTGTGCAACAATCGTATTTCTGCGAGTAATATATAGATATATATATATATATACTCGCAGAATTAAATACAAAGAAGTTAAGATGAGATCAATGGGTTATTACATGAAAGTGTGATAACGTCCTGCGATTTCATCGCAAGATGATAATGTAATAAGGTTGTATATTCGCAAGAATATTTAGGCATGTCTGACAAATATCCTGAAGAGGCTATAATACTAAGAGAAATGATAAGGCAAGATCAATGGGTCTCTCTACATGCTAATGTAAGGACGTACTGCGATTTTGTCGAAGAAAGAAACGTGGCTAAATAAGACCTTTAACTAGGAAGGCAAAATAAGACCACAAGAGAATACGCAAATAAACTTGTGAAAATGATTATATGAATACAAACAATCTTGCGAACATATATACTGAAATGAAACTGATATTATGCATCTTTAATACTTTAATTATATTATATCATGTGAGACTAATAATGCAGGAATAAAACAATGAGATACAATGAACAAGAAAAATGAGGCACAAGCAAATGAACTTGCGAGAACAATAAATATGCAGAGAGGAATGCAGAGAAATAAAGAATGGAAGCGATTTAAAGCTACATCAATTTTGCCGCGACAAAATGATCTAAGTAATAGAAACTTTAGATATACATTGCAATAGATAAGCATTCTCATCATACAAGCATCATACTCGCATCATAAAAGCATCGCATAAACATTTCATGGCATAAACATCGCATACACATCTCATAACAACATCATCGCATAAGCATTATATTCGCACAAGTATTTTATATAACTTTACATAATATTCAGAACTTCGCAGTACTATTCGTAATACTATTCGCAACACTATTTGCAGATCTATTTCAGGAACATTATTCAGAATATCGCAGAATACTTCATAATTTCGCAGAGAACTTTAGAAATTCACAGAATTGCTCAGAATTTTAAAGAATGTGTCAGAATCTAGCAGGAATATTTAGAAATTAGCCAGATCATTCTTAGTATTCATAATTTTAAGAATGTGATTATTTTCTTAAAGAGATTATCGCATGAGGTAGGGGCAAGATAAGAATAAAGAAATAATTCATTCATTCAACATTTTCTCAAGGATTCTACTCTCACAGATAAAGAACAGAGGCAACTATGAGTACTAAGAAAACATTTTATGTTATTTATCTTCTCAACAAGAATCCTAACCAAAAATGGAGTAATAATTTCACATGAACAAAGGCAATATTTATCACTCTTATTCAAGGACGAATACTTCTTATATTTCGAGGATTAAATACTTCTTATACTTCTTAAGGATACTTCATACTTCTTATATATTTCGAGGATTAAGTACTTCTTATACTTCTTCAAGGATACTTCATACTTCGTATACTTTGGGATGATACTTCTTATTTACTTCGCAAATCTTCAGAACTTCGCAAAAGAATAGAGGCAAGTATATACTTTTCAAGTCCAGTATTCTTTCGCTCGTTCCTTCAACAACAAAAATCAAAGACTACTTCAACAGCTACAACAACTAGTTTTTTCCTGAAGATCGCTCTTCAAGCAATATTCAAGAAAAAAGAGGCAAAATGTAGGAGCAGAATCTCGCAGCATTATTATGCTTGCAAATAATTAACGACGCAACAAATGATAGCTTGCGAAATTATGGAGAGAAAAGACATCTTGCGAGCAAGGCCGCGAAGACTCGCATGACATATTTTAGATCCAAAATTGCGGGACAACACAACTGTCATCTTTTATGTAAAATCATATAAATAGCCATTTAGGCATAAGAGAAAGGGAGGGTTCTTTTGGAGAGTTCTTTTGGAGAGACATTTGAAGTTAGAATTTTTTAAAGAGAGAGAGAGACTTATTTTCTTGATGATCTTATTCCCCAAAAATCTAGAGCTCCAAATATTCTTTAATGGAGTCTTAATTGTAAAATCATGTAATTACATACAATCACTAGTGAAGAACCATGGATGTAGATCACAATGATCGAACCATGTAAAAATCTTGGTGTCTCTTTTACAATTTTAGTACTTTAATCTTCATTTTCATATCAAATAAATTAGATCATCAAATCAAATTAATAGAATCTCATGAGGGTGTAGTTGTGGGATTTCCTGCAACTACAATCAATGAAGAGTATGATATGGCACAAAGGAGAGCCGAAAGGTAACAAAGAAAATTAGTGAGAAATGAATAAAATCGCAGAGGAGAAATTGAGAGGCATAATCATGTGCGAACTCATGAAAAAGAAGATCGCAGGGGAAGGCAAGACGAGGACGATGAAGGAGAAAATCAAGATTTCTCAAGATAAAATAGGTAAGAACGTAGGAGAAGAGAAGCAGAATTGAAAAGACCAATGGAATCGGCGCCTGGAGTAAATGAACAAATCTTAAGAAAGTTGGCGGAGATGAGAGGAATGCTAAATAACAGAAGAGAGGGAGGCAGAAGGCAATTGGATGAAGCCATATAAGAAGCTGCAAAAACTCCATTCACACAAGAAGTACAATTAGGAGGAATACCCCCAAAGTGCAATCTACATGTGTTAACTAGCATTTTTGACGGAACAACTTGTGCAATTCAACACATCAAGGCATATGTGAGGTGTACGCTACAGTGGGAAAATCATGATGACGTATTATGCAAGTATTTCACATCCAATTTAACAGGGGAAGCTCTTAAATGGTTTGAAGGTTTGCCCAAGAATACAACAACATATTTCAACCATTTGCAGACTACATTCTTAGGAGCATATATAAGTAACAACTCTTCGCGACCTGGTATTGAAGATGTATTTGGGTTAAAGCAGAGGATTGGTGAAAGTTTGAAGCATCTAACCATAAGATGGAAAAGAATGTGTAGTGAAATGGCTGGTCGAGTGGATGAGAGATATCTCATTTTATTATTCATAAACGCAATGTTCGCAACCAATCTGCTATACATTCAAATTTTCAGAATCAAGAATACAATCAAAATGACTGAGTTGCGAGAACTACAGGAGGATTATATTGCTCTTGAAGAAAAACAAAATGAGATGGAGTCATACCCAGTTGTGAACATAGGTTCGGCAACAGTGAATGAAATCTTAATACCAAAATTGATAAACACAGTGGCGAGCACTTCGAAGACACACCAAGAAAAGATGATGGGAAATAATCAACATAAGCTAGTAGCTATGGGAAGTCGTGACTAAGAAGAATTCGAAATAGAAATAAAATTTTATGGCCGCGGTGGAAACAAAAAAATTCAAAGACTTGATCAGTCACAAGAAACTTATGGGGGTCAAAGACAAAATTATCATAGAGGACAGAAAAGTCAAAAGATAATATGAAAGAAATCAAACTGCCACCTCTGAATGCTAGTGCGGAGAAAATATGGGAAGCAATAATTTTAATGGAAAATATACCAGCGCCATGGAACATGGGAAGTGAACCAGCTCTAAGCCACAGAAGTCATGAATTTTGCTCTTATCACCACTTCCATGGACATTCAACAAATGAATGCAGAAATATAAAGAGAATCATCCTCAAAATGATTGACCAGGGAAAATTAAATCATTTTCTACTAGGGCAACCTCAATATCAACCATTGCCACCTCCACCAGAAATTTGCAGAGCTAATACAACAAAGGAAAGAGAAACATTTGTAATAGAAGTTGGTGCGAAGGCGAAAAATCTATTTTGTAACTCTATTGTGCACTCGTACAAAACAATTGAAGACTTTCATGACAATGTTATAAGCAGAGTTTTCGCGAGAGATGTGTAGGATCAGAATATTGTCACAACAATATTCCTGAGAAATAAATGACTGTTCTGCGATATATCGATAATAAATGAACTACTCTGCGATACATCAGTAATATTATGCGACACATCCAAAGATGACTTAAACAATGACGTAATGACTGAAAACGACAGAAACAAAAAGAAAGTGTGACATGTCTGCGATATATCAATAAAACCTGCGAAAGTTAAAGGCGGTGCTAACTGCGATTTATCGCAAGAACTCAGATCCGAATTGAAGGGAATCTTAGCTGTAAATGAGCTGTAATCCACTATGTAAATACCTATATAAAGGAGATGAATATTTCCAGAGAGGGTAATGAATTTTTGAGTGTTAGGAAAGTTTTAGGAGAGAGAAAATCTTTATCAAGTGTTCTGTGTTCTTGATTTCTGTAATTCCTTAAGATCAAATTAATAAAAAGTGTTTTTAATCTTCAAATTATGTCATAGATGTTGGTAAATTCTTGAATAGGGTGTAGTGTGGGAATTCCTGCAACTACATTTTGGCGCTAGAAACAGGGACAATCAAATTTGAGAAATTTCAAATTACAGTTTGAAGACTTGAAGAAATTATTAGAATTGAAGAGAAATGGCTAGAAGGAGAAGAAATACATCAGAACCACCAACAACGGTGAGAATAAGTAAAAGAATTGCAGGGGAAGGAACAGGTGAATTGGAAGGATCTTTGAGGAACAGGTCAGGAAGAAGTAGAATGAGAAATGGAGCAGAAAATTCAATCCAACCACCAAATCAACAAACACGAGCACAAGATAAAAATATGGATTATGATAGACTAAGTGTGCATACTTGGAGGACAGATTCGATAGAAGAGGCGGAAAATCAAGAAGAGGAAAGAAATCAAGAAATGGATGGAGGATTAATTCATGAAGAACATGAAATGGAAGATAATTTAAGACAAAGGATACAGGAAGAAAGAAGATTAGAGGAAGAAGAGCGTGCCAATATTACAAGACAAAATCATGAATTAAGAATGGAAAATTTGAGGTTGCAAAACAGAAGATCGAGAAGCAGCATGAGATCAAATTCAAGATCATATAGAGAAGAAACAAGGCAAAATCTCCCTATACAAAATGTTGGGGAGAATTTGATAAATGATCGTTATATTCCACGCGGGGAAACTTTAGACATTAGACATAATCAGGATGAGGGAAAAAATCAAGAAGAGAGAAGGAGAATGTTACGTGATGAAGAGATTCGATGAAATCGCAGGATTATCGAAGATGATATTGAGAG
Source organism: Papaver bracteatum (assembly GCA_023529315.1). Classification (NCBI taxonomy): domain Eukaryota; kingdom Viridiplantae; phylum Streptophyta; class Magnoliopsida; order Ranunculales; family Papaveraceae; genus Papaver; species Papaver bracteatum. Next base: position 2,169,322 of record JAJJWX010003101.1, read on the forward strand.
GCATTATATTGAGCAAGTACGCTTAGCAGGAGAAAGAGAGAGATTGCGAGCAGAAGTAGAAGAGCAAGAAATTCAAGCAGCGTTGCGTCAGAATAATCATGACAATCGAGAAAGACGACGTGCACAAAATCATAATAATGATAATCTCAATGAGGAATATGAGAGAATTCGCAGAGACATAGAAAGGCAACGAAGAGAAACAGTAAGGGATGAGGAAATTCATGGAGAAGAGAATGAAAGACAAATTAACTTGCAAGAAGAACAAAGTCGCAGAAGAAGGCAAAACCAAGATGTTGGAAAATAAGCGAGAAACATCGCAAGACAAGAAAGGCATGAACGCAGACGAAGAGAAGCTGCGTTGAAAAGACCAATGGAGCAAAATTCTGATAGGAATGAACAAATCTTGCGAGAATTGGCAGAAATGAGAGGAATGATAAATAACAGAAGAGAAGGAGGAAGAAGGCAACTTGATGAGGCAATCGAGGAGGCTGCGAAAACTCCATTTACTCAAGAGGTACAATTAGGAGGGATACCTACAAAATGCAATTTACCGGTGTTGACCAGTATATTTGATGGAACTACGTGTGTTGTCCAACATATCAAAGCTTATATTCGATGTATGCTACAATGGGAGAACCATGATTTCGTTTTGTGCAAATATTTTGCGTCAAGTTTAACTGGCGAAGCATTGAAGTGGTTCGAAATTCTTCCCAAGAATACAATAACTTCGTTCATGCACTTGCAAACCACTTTCTTAGGAGCCTACATCAACAATAATTCTGCGCGACCTGGAATTGAAGATGTGTTTGGATTGAAACAGAGGGTTGGTGAGAGTTTGAAGCACTTAACCATAAGATGGAGGACAATGTTTAGTGAAATGGCAGGAAGAGTAGATGAAAGATATCTCATTTTGTCCTTCATAAATGCTATGTTTGCGACAAATCTATTATACTTCCAGGTCTACAGAGTTAAAAACACAATCACTATGACAAAGTTGCGAGAATTGCAAGAGGAATATATCGCTTTGGAGGAAAAACAAAATGAGATGGAGTCTTATCCAATTCTCACAGGCACATGTTTAGCCGCAGCAAATGGAAGATTGTTACCAAGGATGATTAATAAAGTAGCGAGTACTTCCCAAAATCCGCGAGAGAAAACGGAGACTGACAATCAACTTAAGATAGTAGCAATGGGGAGTAGAGATCAAGAGGAATTAGAAAAAGAGAGAAATTTTTATAATCTCAATAAAAATAATAAGGTCCCAAGGTTTGATCAATCGCAGGAAACTTATGGTGGACAGAGGCAGAATTATTCAAGAGAGCAAAGAGGTCAGAGGAATATGTGGGAAGATATAAAATTGCCGCCTTTAAATACTGGTATAGACAAGATTTGGGAAGCCATTATTTTAATGGAGAATATACCATCACCCTGGAACATGGGGAAGGAACCACATCCCAACAACCACAATCAAGAATTTTGTCCTTATCATCATTTTCATGGTCATTCTGTGAATAATTGTAGAAATGTGAAAAGAATCATTTTGCGAATGATTGAACAAGGAAAATTAAATCATTTTCTAGCAAGATATTTACAACGCAAAGAATTGCCG